>CM069908.1:55467793-55816935 GCA_036172215.1 Camellia granthamiana | reverse complement strand
TTGATTGGAGATCCCAAGATCTAGGTTCAAAGGGACAGCCGAGTTGTGTATGACTTAGAAGGATCACTGGGGAGTTAGGCTCCTACCCATTTCTATGATGAAATAGTGATGTCTGCAACGTTTTAGGTTAAGTAATACTTTTAATGATTCTTATATCTAGGAATGCCTAGTGGAGTATTGCAGGATACTCTTCATAAGAATCACCTATATGAGTGTTGACTGGCCGGTTCTCTGAGATTTGTGAAGGGCTACAATTCTCTAAAGCACTCATGAAAAACCAGGTTGTTCAGGACCAAAATGAACACAATAGTGAGAGCTAAACTGTGTCGGTAACATTCTGTGTGAGTTCTATTGTCTTGGTTTACACAAATGGCCGAAAAGTTAGTAAATTCGATAGTGTCTCACAAAGGAAGGTTCAAAGCCAAAAGCTACCTATCCTTTGCAGAATGTTTTCGATTTCTGTACTCTCTATAATTAGATCATCTTGTTGCATTTTCTCTCCGTCAAATTCTATTCATGTGGGATATTGTTGGAATTGTGGCTTTTATAGGCTTATTTTGGGCCAACTTTGAGCCCAAATTTGAGTAAGGTCCACATGTATTTTGGGGTGGGTCCAAAGAGGTGACGTGTTCCTTGCCGCGTGGCAAGTCACACAATGTAGACGGTTCGTCAAAACCATTTATGAGTGAATGGGAAGTTGACGTTGTTTTTGGGTACGTGGAATGGACAATTAAAGAACTAAAATGTGGGTATCCTTGAAATGGTTGTCCCACATTGAAACTTAAAGAGAACTTATGTGTGTATATAAGTTCTAGGTAGGAACACTTAGGTTGGGCCCGAAGGGGCACCCCAAGTTTGTAGAAAGGGAGAGTTATGGACAAAGTGGGCTTTGGCTCAAATCACCACACATGCGCGCACGGCCCGCCGCCATCCGTCCGACTGGCTGGCCAGGTAGAGCCGTACCGTACGCGGGTGTGGTTTGTGGGTCGGGTTGGTCCTAATATTAATTTTTTTGACAAAATTTATTTGAATTTTTTTCAAAAATTCTTGCTGGAAAATTATTTTTTCTGAATGAAATTAATTCAAATTTTGCGCCAAATTTGAATTCAATTTTCTATCCAAAACAGTGCCTCCTCTGATCCAATTTCCAACAATCCAACAGACATATTCAAACTGTGCACCGAACAAGTTCAATTTCAAACCATACCTATTCAATTTGAAAACATACATGTTTGGCCCTTCCAAAAGGTCACCAGTTTTCCTATAAATACAGGTTCATTCCAGCAGTTTGTTGATCCAAAAAATTCATTTCTCTTCCTAGTTTTGCTCTCTCTTTGCATTATTCTTCATACTAGTTTTTAGAGAAATTTTTGAAAGTATAGAACACAGGTTCTAGTTCGCCGTACAGATTATTTGGAGTGCTACTACAATCTGTGTAAAGATCATTGTAGCCTGGGAGATAGACTCCATTTATCTGTAAGCACCGGAGCGGGGCAAATCTGTCTTAAGGATAGAGTGTCACACACTCGACTTGATCTTTTTTATTGTTAAGTTGCTTCGGTAAATAAATTATGTAAGTAACTATAGCTCGCTTTTCGTGCTCCTTTTGGATACGATTAGCCCTACAGTTTGGACTCCCGTGGTTCTGAATCTGATTTCACAAGTGCAATGTGAAATAGATAAACACAAATGAGTCCAAATCTGGCCAATCTTTTGGAAAATCGATTTTGAATCAAAATGTCAAAACTAGACTGCTTTGCCAGATTTCAGAGTCGCCACCTAAATATTTTTCAGAAATTTAGGAAACCCGAGACTCATGCCAAAGACCACTAGTCCGTTATCACCAAAGTATCTTGGCTTGGGAACTTAGGTATGAGAGGGGAAGGTCATGAATTGAGCACTCCACTCACCTGATCAAAGATCGGCCTCTACTAATCATGATGTGAATCTTATGTACAGTATATGCTCTTGTTCTGATTATTAGGCTAATTTACTATGTGATGCACACAAGTATAGACAAATTTGCAAAATTTTGAATACTTTGATTTTATGTTTGTTTGAAAAGAGTTTTGAATACGCGTCACTCAAAAAAAGTGAACTTGTATATACATTAGTCAAAACATCCCAATTGAAGCAATTAGCCTTCATCCACTAACATTCAAATAGGTATGTCACTTAAGCACTTAGCCTCATGGTATTATGCTTACTATGGAAACACTTACACTTATGCAATATGCTAAAGCAATAAATGCTCACCTAGTACTCCAAGGCAAACTAAAAGAAATAAAACAATTAGAAAAATATATGCTCTAATATGCAAGTGACTAATGTAACACATATAAAATGCAACTACTAGGCTCGGCTATTAGCATGGCATGTGAGTCAATTCAAGGCGTGCAACAAAGTACGTATTCGAATAAGAAATTTGAAATTGACATTGATTAGTATGATGAGCCGAACCCTTATGCATGCAAGACGAATGGAAGCAAGTCATGGAAAATACTAATTAAAACATGATACTCTATGCTATCCATCATAAGCGAGTAAATAAAAGAGAGAAAGACATGGGGGCTGGAAGACATACACAATATTATAATTTTGCCCTCATACAAGAAGGTCTGAATGAATGTCCTACTCAACTCCTTATTTTTTAATTATTACAATATGAATAAATGAATTAACTACATTAACTAGCTATTACAAATTAGAATTAAACTAATTATAACACACTAATTATTCTAGAGCACTTAATTAGGTTAACTAGCTATTACAAACTCAAAGGAATTTTAACTAATTAATTACAACTCACTAATTTAATCTAAGAGCTATGTAAATTAAATAAAATGACCGGGAGGCGAAGAGCGATGTGTGCAACCGAAAACATCCTCCTGGAAACACCTCTGTTTTGCTGCCAAAACTATTCTATCTGCAGTCAGAAAATACTTCTATTTTTGCCTCAGGTTCTTCTTTGTTTTGCAAGAAAAATGACACTGCTTGGCTAAAAAGAGGTGGTCGGCCGGCCAGGGAAAGTGGTTGGCCGGATTCAAAGGGTGGCTGATCGGCCACTAATTTTGATACTGCCCTGCTGCAATAGAATAGAAACAGAGCAAAAACAAAGTGTTTCTAGGAGATGTTTATCCTTTCTGTCTCTCCCTATCATGAAACAAATCAAGGGAGGGGTAGAATCGGTTCACAAATCATCAAGGGTCGCAAGGTTGTTGCGTGACGATCTATGAATCGACAGGACAAAGTTTTAATATATGAAAATAAAAGACCAACGAAACCTCCTCCCTATCATGGAGTTACCTCTCTAGGGAAGTGGTAGACCTTGATTCTTGAATCATTATCATCACGAAAAGTAGGAAATGATTCGATACTCAATGAGTCAATTAACGTCCGATTGAACCCAAACCATTTTTATTACTCTTGTTACCATTTTAGTCTAATTTTATTAGCCTCTTTTAATTACCTTTCCATTCTTTAATCATTTTAGTCCAAAAATGAGAGTCATGTCCACTAAATAGAGAGAAGTGTCAAACAAGAAGTTGTTTTGGACATGAGAGAGATGTAATGCCCTGGTAATGAACCTTTGAAGAGATTAAACCATTAAGCATGGAAGGTTTCTTTCTCATGCTTAAACAACACTCGTTTGAAATGACTCTCAAACAAATAAAACCAAGAAATGAGGGAGAATGCAGAGATGGTTATTGCAAGGGTAAACACAAGTATGAAAAACATAAAATAAATGTTATCAACTCAAATAGGTTGGTGTCTAAGGCCTAAACCACCAAACCTATGAGGACTACAACACTACAAGCATACTATACAAAGCATAACTGAAGTAAACAACCTAAAACAGTCCTAAAACTCACAAAAATAGTGTTGGAATTTACATGGAAAAGCTTGAAAAAGTTAACTAAAATAATGGAGAAATGAAGCTAATAAGCAAGCCTAAGGAGGGGGTGGCTAACCCCTACACTTTTTGGACCTCAAAACCACATTTTAGCCTCTGAAAACAGTGGTAAATAGTTGGAAAAAAGTTGAGAAAGAAATGGGAAACACAAGGGTAAAAGCTTAGAAAACAAGGTTCAAAGAAGGGTGGTTAACCCCTCCACCTTTGATAGCTTTAAGCCACAAGTTTTAGCCCATAAAAACAATGTAAAAACGATACAAAAATAGCAAGAAAAGAGAGAAAAGGAGTAGTGTAGAGATGCTCAAAATTATATCTCTTGAAGAGAGGTAACTCTTTTGTTGACAAACCAACAAGTTCTCACTCTCAAGGGCTGGGATTTGAGCTCAAGAACCTTAGCAAGAAGAGCTAAATTTTTGGTTTAGGAAGTGTAGAGAGAGTGTGTGTGTGTAGGTTGCAAGATAGAGAGAGAGAGAGAGAGAGAGAGAGAGAGAGTGTGTGTGTGTGTGTGTGTGTGTGTGTGTGTGTGTGTGTTTTACAAGTTTTGGTCCTTTAAGAATTTTTTCTAACCTAAAACCAAGAGGGAAGGTCCCCTTTATATAGAAAAGCATGTGCCTCTGTCAGAAATATCTGTATAGAGACAACTGGTGCAAGGCATGCACATGGGGGGGGGGACAGCTGGCAGCAAAATATCTGCCTCTCTGGGCCATCCACGAAAAGTGGCCGGCCAGCCGACCACAAAAAACTACTCTCAAGCCCGACTTCAAATAGGCATATCTCGCTTATTCAAACTTGTTTTCAGGTGATTCTTAAGTCTAAATTGAAGCCTCGAAAATCCACTTTCCAATGGTAGTAACCTCACATCTAAATTATAAGTGTACAAAGAGATATGCCTAATTTAGTGAAGGCTGCTCATTTCTATCTTAATGGATCGATGCCCAACTTCAAACGGCAATATCTCTCTCATCCGGACTCGGTTTTAGATGATTCTTGAGTCCAAATTGAAGCCCTGGAAGTCTAATTTCCAATGGTGATGGCCTCACATCTAAATTCTAAGTGTACAAAGAGATATGTCTAATTCAGGGAAGGCTGCTCATTTCTATCTTAACAAATTGATACCCAACCTTTTCCTAAACTAGTTTTCTTCCATCCCCCTCCTATTTTCTTCTACTCCAAACCTATAATAAAATGTTTTTAAAGATTTTTCAAAGAGTTCACCTCCCTTCCATTTATTTCCACTTTGTCCTTAGTCGATTTACCGAAAAGTGCAATCTTTTAAATGAAATGCAAGTCTCGGAAAATCGTAGAAACATTTGGAAAAATATTTTGAAAAATAGGATTTTAAGGTCTAAAATAGTTTTGATAAAAAATGGGGTGTAAGGTTGGGATTTAGATACTCAAAACCAAAGCTTCTTGCTGAGGAAATCGAACGTTTGTACAGCATATCTTTTCATCATCGAGTGATCAACCTGAGGTGCCCAAGTCTTAAGGGCAGTAAAAAATGGGGTGTCTAGAGTAACTTATTTTTATTTGTTTGTTTTGTTTCACTTTTTTATCTCTTACACAGAAGATTGTTCCAACAATAAATTAGTACTACACTACATTAATCAATCCAAGCTTCATTTGTTTATTACTAGGGAAGGTCACGGATTGGATTTGGGGCGAATCAGGGGGTGACAGAAGCGGGGCGAGTGCGGGGCAGGAGGAGGTTTAATTTTGTAAGTTGAAAAATAAAAATATTAATAAAAGTTATATATAATTTAGTATATTACAAATAATAATTTATACTTAATGAGAATTATATTATATAAGATAGAAAATAAATGAATAAAAATTAAAATTAAGTACAATATTTTAGTGTTTTAACTTTATTATATTGAAAAATGAACAATATATATATATATTATAAATATATTTAAAAAATATAATTGGGCAGGGTTCGAGTGGAACGGGGTGGAGGGAAGCAAAACCCATCCCCACCCTATTTCTTAATCAGGGTGAGAAAAATCTGTACGGGTGCAGGTGCGGAGTGGGACAGGGAAAAATGACCATCCCCATTTGTTACTCATCTTTTAATCACCCTTGAATTCAATGAGAAGGTTGCCTTTGAATAATCAGTGCTAGAGTCTACGCAATTGGTGCATATTGAATCTATTAAAAAAATTTAGTCCAAATTAAAACAATAAAAAAAAATTATGTTTAATAACTTGATGAAAAATGTATTGATTTATTATTTTAATAAATTATTTTTTTTTTAATATCTCTAATGGTGATAGTAATGGTAATAGTGAGTTACAGGTGGTAGAATTTCAATATTTAAATGTTAAACTTAATAGTAAAATCTTACTTTGCTAACATTAACTTGAATAGAAAAATTTTACTGTGTTTGTTTTTTCTTCAAAATTTAATAACCAACAAGAAGCTTATTTGATAGATCTCAATAGGAGAATTTCATATTCACTCACTCACTTACAAGAATACATCATCCTCTTCCACATACGCAAATAATAAGAGAAATTGATAAATTTATCATTGAATAAATTTGAATTTGAAACAAATGAGACAGTTGATATGGTGGTTGTATAGATCGACGACGATGGAGTGTAAATCTATTAGAAATGGGTTTTGGAAAAACAGATTTTTCCTCAACTTTAGTCTATTTTTTAGGTGGGACCCATGCGCCAAAGTTGGCGGGTCTAAGTGGTAACGCGTTCTATGCCGCGTTGTGATTCACGTAGTATGTTTGGTTGCTCAAAACTATTATCGGGTAAATGAAAAATTGAAGCCAAAGAGAGCTCCATAGAAATGGTGTTTTTGGTGAAATTTCCAAAATATTTGGTTTAAGGCTTGTTCCACATTGATTTGGTGGGCAAACTTTAAGTGGGTTTATAAGGCTTGAGTTTGGAACTTGGGGTAGGGCCCAAGGGGCACCCAAGTTTTGTAGAGGGAGAGATTATAAGCAAAGTGGGCTAGACCCATTGGACCAAAAATAAACACACGCGCTCGCCGCCGTCTATCCGGTTGGGCGGGCTGGGCTGGGCTGGGCACGGGTGTGTGGTTAGGTTGGGCTTGTCCGGCTCAATACCTATCTTTTTGGGCCAAAAACATTTGAGTTTTATTTTTCTAAAATTAAATTCTAATTTTTTGGAATTTGAATTTCAAAAATTAATTTCAAAATTGGCTCCGGTTTTTTCCCCACCCGAATAGATGAATATCTGTTTGAATTTAAACCAAAAAGATTCATATCTGCTTGAATTTAAACTCAATAGCCACATTACCTGTTCATTCAAACCGAACAGATATAATACCTGTTCAAATAGGTTTTGCACCTGTTTAATTCAAACTGTATAGCCACCTTTACATCTATAAATAGGCAGTCCCTCACTTGGTTTTTTCACTCCAATTTTCGTCCCAAATTCTGCCTGCTCTCTCTGCATTTTGATGTATTATTTTCCTTGTGAAAAAGAGTGTAAACATTTAGTGTGTTCGTTGTGTGAATAGTGTGTAGTGCTTCTACTATTCACTGTTGATCATTTTATCCTAGGAAATAGACGTCCACAATCTGAAAGCACCGTGGAGAGGACGAATCTGTCTTAAGGACACAGTGTTAAACACTGGATTTGATCAAAACTTTGTTCGAGAAATTAATAAAGTAAGTTGTTAATTTATTTTCTGTTTTATTATTTATGTATATAAGATTTTGATTTTGTTTTTGTAACAAAATAAAAATCTAGTTTTTAATTTATTTATTTTTATTTACTGGTTTGATTTTTGTAATCAAGCAATCTCTCTCGTTTCCTTTATTTCTTTTGTATTCCGTTTGTTGTTAAGTACACAAACAGAATTTATTTTTAAATACAATGAAGATTGTCCTACAATCTCAAGACAGAATCTTTTTTGGTGTCTTCATTGTATTTATTTTTCTGTGCTTTCACAAAGTGATATTCTAGTTAGAAAATATAAATAGTAGTAATATACTATTTATTTTCTTTGACAACGAGGAGTAATATACTGGTGTCATTAACAATTGCAGAATATTAATTTGTGTTCCAAAAAATTATTGTTGTATCTTATTTTTCTAGTTTTGGTAATAAGAAAAGTAAAATTATTTTGTGTTATAATTTATTTTCTAGTTTTAGTAACTAGGAATTAATTTGGTTTTGGTTTTTTCTGATTTTTTGTAATCAAATATTATGGCTGCTGAAAGTAGTACTCCAAATCTGATCATTACAACGACTCCGGTCCCTATCCAGAACCATGTTCAAGTTCCAATAAATCATGGAGAAAAACCGGAAAAATTTAATGGCACTGAGTTTATGAGATGGCAACAGAAAATGTTGTTCTATCTTACAACTCTAAATTTGGTCCGGTTTCTTCATGAAGAGGCTCCAGTACTTAAAGAGGATGAAAATGATCGACAAGTTGTTGTCGCTGTAGACGCTTGGAAATATTCTGATTTTCTGTGCAGAAACTACATCCTCAATGGCCTTGACAACATGCTGTATAATGTTTACAGCCCTCTGAAAACAACTAAAGAATTGTGGGATTCTTTAGAGAAAAAATACAAGATAGAGGATGCCGATACAAAGAAATTTGTTGTCGGTAAATTTCTAGATTTCGTTATGGTAGACTCCCAAACGGTAATTTTTCAAGTTCAAAATTTTTAATTAATTTTGCATGATATTCATTCTGAATGTATGTCTCTTAGCGAGTCTTTCCAAGTCGCTGCTTTAGTGGAAAAGTTACCAGCGGCTTGGAAAGATTTCAAAAAATTTAAAACATAAACGCAAGGAGATAACCATAGATGAATTGATTGTAAGACTAAGAATTGAGGAAGATAACTAAAAGGCTGAAAAGAGGAATGGTAAAAATCCCATTGAGTTCAAGGCTAATGTAGTTGAACAAATGCACAAACCACATAACAAAAAGAGGAAGTTTACTGGAGATGGTCCTAAACAAGGCGACAACAATGGCAATAAAAAGTTCAAAGGTAAATACTATAATTGTGGCAAGACCGGACACCGAGCTTCTGATTGCCGCTGCCCTAAGAATGATCGCGGAAGTACAAGCAAGAAGACTACCAATCAAGCCAATGTGACAGAACTCGATTACATCTCTGACGGAGTAAATGATATCAATCTCTCTACTGTGGTGTCTGAAGCTAATTTGATTGGAAATCCCAAGGAATGGTGGTTGGGTTGGGCTTGTCTGGCCCAATACCTACCTTTTTGGGCCAAAAACATTTGAATTTTATTTTTCTAAAATTAAATTCTAATTTTTTGGAATTTGAATTTCGAAAATTAATTTCAAAATTGGCTCCGATTTTTTCCCCACCTGAACAGATGAATATCTGTTTGAATTTAAACCAAAAAGATTCATATCTGTTTGAATTTAAACCCAATAGCCACACTACTTGTTCATTCAAACCGAACAGATATAATACCTGTTCAAATAGGTTTTGCACCTGTTTAATTCAAACTATACAGCCACCTTTACATCTATAAATAGGCAGTCCCTCACTTGGTTTTTTCACTCCGATTTTCGTCCCAAATTCTGCCTGCTCTCTCTGCATTTTGCTGCATTATTTTTCTTGTGAGAAAGAGTGTAAACACTTAGTGTGTTCGTTGTGTGAATAGTGTGTAGTGCTGCTACTATTCATTGTTGATCATTTTATCCTAGGAGATAGACGTCCACAATCTGAAAGCACCATGAAGAGGACATATCTGTCTTAAGGACACAATATTAAACACTGGACTTGATCAAAACTTTGTTCGAGAAATTAATAAAGTAAGTTGTTAATTTATTTTCTGTTTTATTATTTATTTATATCAGATTTTGTTTTTGTTTTTGTTTTGTTTTTGTAACAAAATAAAAATCTATTTTTTAATTTATTTTTTTTTATTACTGGTTTGATTTTTGTAATCAAACAATCTCTCTCGTTTCCTTTATTTCTTCTGTATTCCGTTTGTTGTTAAGTACCCAAACAGAATTTATTTTTAAATACAGTGAAGATTGTCCTACAAAATCTACGATGGTAGAGTGTAAATCTACAACGGTAAAGATGGAGGTGGTGGGTTGACGACAACGATGACGATGGCTTGATCTAAATTCATTGCACCTACTTTTAATTAAATGAATATTGAGCTCAAATGCCCCAAATGAAATAAAATATAGAGCACAAGACAAATTTTGAAACCACAAATTAATTGAAAGGTGGTCATGGACTCAATCGTGAGCTGGTGAGCGTGGCTTGACCTAAAATTCATTGCACCCACCGCTTAATTGACAAAAAAGTATTTGTTGAGGTATGACAATTGTCATTTGAGTAGATTTTTTTTTTGTTGATACTAGACTACAAAACCTTAAAAATTTATAATAATAAAAAAAATCAATGTTTTTTTTTTCTTTGTAGAGGTTAAAAAAATTACACAAAATTTTAAAATTCACTAAAAATAAAAATAAAAATCTAAAAAAGAAAACACAAATGTACAATAAGCATCAATAGGGTGTGAAAACACAACAGAGTAGCAGCTCATGGGCCCAAAAACTAGAGAGGCCCAAAGTTATAGGAGGCTGTGTTTTGGGTCACTGGATTTTGGGTCAAAGTAATTATGATGGGGAAAGGGTGTGTTTTATCGAACCCTTCAATTTTAAGCATATTTTCCTTCTATATCAATTATGCTAATAGGCTCTGTAATTTATAGTTTGTATCAATTTGATATCTAATTTTTCAATTATTATCCAGTTGATCATAAATTTTGAATCTTATTTCAAATAAGGACAATCAAAGATATTTCCTTTGTAAATGGTCCATTTTAAGGGTAAAGTCGTCATACAATTTATTTTGTGTTAGTTAACTTGTATGTTGTTTGAAATGTAATGACTTTTTTTTTTTTAATGAATAATGTTGGAATTTTCTTGATTATAAAGTTCTGTTTGGTTTAATTTTCAGAATTTTTTTCTAAGAAACTAAAAATTAAATTGGTGAAAAAAATTAAAAATACATCATTTTTATATAATTTTATCTTTTGAGAGGGTAGAAATAAGTTTTTTAAATAGTTTTTTTCTATATTTATTTTCATTAAATTAGTTTCTATTTTGTCAAAAGTCAAATATGGCGACAATTTTGATGTCATTATTAAACCAATCCATCAAATTAAAAAATCCAAAACTAAAAATATAAACATAAGGATTACACATTAAAATCCTAATAATCATCCTATCGTACTTGAATTTTCACTTTTAATAGTTATTTGGAAAAATCTGAGTTTTTAATAGTAATATTTGAAATAGTGTTTAATTTATTGCTTTATTTAGACTGTTGAAAGATTTATTTACAGTCACCACCTAACATAAAGTTTGGGTGTGTCAGGCCACCCAGAAAATAGATTTTCAATGAGCCAGTACTTTTATGTTTTCTATTTACTAATGTGGGGTTTGTTTTATTTTAATGATTCTTATTAATAGTTTGTGTGGATTAGAGATGAGTTTGGAGGGAATGCGAAAACCTATTGGAGTGCATGTACTTTGATTTTTGAAATGATTGGCTTATCAATTTGTTAATTTTATTGCGTGTGAAGATGAGAATGTACTGATTGTGATGTTTATTAATTTGCTTGTGTGCTTGGTGGCGAGTAGGTGGTTACTAGTATTAATAGAATGTGTTGATTGTAATATTTATTAATTTGCTTGTGGGTCTAATGGCAAGTGGGTGGTTATTAGTATTATTAATTTGCTTGGGAACCTGGTGGCGAGTGGGTGGTTATTGGTATTAATATACCTAATCCAATGTATGAGTAAGAATGTGCCAATTATAATATTTATTAATTTATTTGCAGGCTTGATGGGAGTGGATGGTTAGTGGTATTAATATATTTGACCCAATGTATAGGTAATATAGTACAAGTTTGTAGTTAGCTTGTAGGTAATAGTATATTTACTATACATTATACTAGGGATAATAATAATATATATAGTGCTGAAAATGTAAATAAAAGATCGAAAAAGTCTATGTCGGTGTAGTTACTATACATTCAGCTAAGAGACAGTATATAATAATAATATGTATTATTTATATATATAGTACTCAAATTGAAATGACAAAAATGTAAATAAAGACTGAAAAAGTCTGTACTGGTATATATTTACAATACATTCGACTAAGGGACGGTATATAATAATAATATGTATTATTTACATGTATATAGTACTGATATTTAAATGACGGAGATGTAAATAAAGACCGAAAAAGTCCTTGTTGGTGTATATTTACTATACATTCGGCTAAGGAACGATATATAATAATAGGGAGAGGTTTCTCTCCAATCCAATGTGTGGACTAGATCGTAATGTTGGGTTCGTGGGGCCTACCACGGGTCCCATTTCGATAATCTGAACCATTCAGTGTGTAAAGCTTGTCGAGTACTTTATACCTATAAAAAATCACTTTGATAGGATATCGGTAGCCACTTGATTGGAACACATTTTTGTCAATGGTAAGTATAATTTTAAAAATAAATTATTAATAAAAATGTGTTCCGATCAAGGCAGGTCCGACCCTGAGATTTCCGAACCCCAAAGCCGATAATCAACTAATAAATATCATTAGATCATTTGAGGCCCTTCACGTTTTGTTTTTTTTTTTTTTTTTTTCATTCAACGGGAAAAAAAAATTTGAAGGTAAATGTCAAAATATTTGTGTCAAAATCACAAAAAATACTTAGCATTATATTACAACCACTAATAAGTATCTCTTGATCATTACTCTTCTTACATTTTTAGAGGCAAATAATTCAATCATACTTGCATAATCTAGTTTTTTTGCAAAATCATTTTCAATAATGCTAATCCATTCAATATTTCTTGTGACATGGTTAATCGAAGGTAATTTTTGATAATTTTCAACTTTGAAAACCTTCTTCCCTCTGATGCAACTATAACCGGAATTGTCAAAAGTATCCTATAAGCAACCCATGAATTTGGGAAACAATTTTCCCTCAATTGCAGATGATTGAGCACTTCAATTGGTTTATTGATTTCTTTTGGCAATCTCTCTTTCAAGACTTTTAACTCTATCAATAAATCTCTTCCATCAATATCGGAAATCTCACAATGTTTTAAAAATTCTTCAAGGTTCACACACCCTGCCTTCAATGATTCAACGCTACATTTTTTCAAATCAAACAAAAAGCCAAAGTTCGCCTCATATACTTTGAATTGTTCAAACTCATTTTTGAGTGAACAAAGGGCTTGATCCATAAAATAGAAGAAGTAACCAACGCTAAGTTAGTTTGGGCTTTTAAATTTTGAATGGGCTTTTTAATTTTTTAATGGGTTAATTTATTTTAAGTTAGTTTGGGTCTTCTTTAATTTTTTTTTTTTGACTTAAAACATATCTAATATATTACGCTAAACTATAATAGGAGGGGGCCCTTTTTTGGGTCTATTTTGAAAGGCCCTAAGCCATGGCCTGGTGGGCCTATGCTCAGGGCCGGCCCTGCATCAAGGGATTACCGATATCCGATTAACGTAATTTTTTGCAGGTATGAAATACTCAACGAGTTATACATATTGAACAATTCGAATTATCAAAATAGAACCTGTGGTGAGCCCCACGGGCCCAACAGTACACTCCAGTCCACACAATGGACTGAAAGGAAGCCTCTCCCATAATAATGATATGTATTATTTACATATATATAGTTAGTAGGGTAGTAATATTAGTGTTAATATAGAAAATTGTTAACATTGAGAATTTTATGACTACATTGATGAGAGGGTAATTTATATGAAAAATTGGGCCGAGCTGGATAATGGGCCGTTATGGGCCGCTATGCGAAGTGTTAAGTAAAATGGCCGTAAAGATTAGTTCGGTCTTGAAGGAACCTTTGAAGTTAGTCTGGTCCCAAAGCCCAGAAGTTAGTCCGGTCCGAGGGAGGCTTGATGTTAGCCCGGTCGAAGGATGCTTTGTAGTTAGACCGGTTTAAAGATGCTTTGAACCTGTACCGGTCATGGCACAATGTAACTAGCTCGATCTAAACCTTGCTAAAAGTTAGTTCGGTTTTAGGCATGCCACGGTTTGTGCAAGAGGAACTAAGGTAAGGGCATTGAAGGAAGAACCGAACTAACGATAGTTCGTTCTACTCTGTGGCTCGGCATGGCCATGCTTACTTCGGTCGTAATGGAGTTCGGCCATGAGAAAAACTATCTCACTTGGTTTAAGCAGTGAAGGGGGTGTTGAAAGATAAGCATTATCTTTCAGGAGTATGAATCCTAGGAGGACTCTTCATGGAGGAGTAAGAGTCCTACTAGGATTGTGCCACATGGAACCTATAAAAGCTCACAAACATCACCTATGGAGAGGTAACGCAACTTTGATTCCCGAATACACAGAGCTTTTGACTATTTGTCTAAATTTGCTGACTTAAGCATCGGAGAGGTTTCCGGCACACACCCGCCGGCTAGCTCACATTTGTATTTTCAGGTAGTCAAGTGACGTCGTACAGAAGAGCGCAGACTTGATCAATAGGATTATACGATAAGGTTTATTTATTTCCCGTACAATTGATATGTAATGTAATGACATGATGATGAGAATTATAAGATGATCATAAATATTAGTAAACAGTCAATAATAATATGATGATGAGACTCACGGGATAATAACAAATATTATTAACAGTCAATAATGATATGTGATGATGATAAGATTCAAATATTATAATAAATTAATAAAAGGACTTTTCTTAGGTGTGCAACCCCCAAGGTTGCACACCATGTGCCACTTACACAAAAAGTGTAAGTGGAAGGTGAAAACAAAAGCAGGACTGCAAACAGAAAAGGCGTAAGTGTATTGGATTATACTTTATTTTGAATTGGGCAAAAGTTCACCTTGAATTATTTCAATAGTCTTCCACAAATTGAGCAGAGGTTCAACTTGTTATTTAAATTGACCTTTGCTTACAGAGATTTTACTTGTGATTAATACCTTATTATTCTTCTCCTTTTCTTTTCTTTTTCTTCTTCTCCCTTACTTCTCTTTCTTTCTGTTTCTTTTTTTTTTTTTCTTTTTTTTTTTTTCTTTTTTTTTTTTTCTCTCTCTCTCTCTCTGGCTTTTACTGTTGTTGATTACTCCCCGTATTGCTGTTGAGCTTGCCGATTTATAGGCAAAATTGAGGTGGTGTGGCCTGCCAAGTGGTGATGGAATAATTATTTGTTGCGATTCGCATCTGTTTTTGCGAATTGCTAATCCTTATCTCTTTGCCTCAGCATTCTTCATTTTCTATTTGCTTTACTTTTTATTATTTATTTTCTTTTGTTTCTTTGCTTAGTTCCTTACTTATTATTTTATCATTATTTATTTGTTGCTTGCTTTGTTGTTTTGCATATTTTTATTTATTTATTTATTCTTATTCTTATTCTTATTTGTTTATTTTTATTAGTATTATTATTATTGTTATTTATCTCTACTTTTATATTTTTTTTATTTGTGTTTACTATTTTTACTTTTTGAGAATTAGTAAAGATAAGGTATCAACACCTACTTTAATATGATGAATTATATCATGACTTCAGTATTTCAATTTTTTTTATTTGTAATAATATTTTGATTCTAAATGAAATATGTGCCTCTTTTACTAATAGATTCAAAGTAGACTGAAATTCATACTATAAATATATTTTAATATTATATACATATTAGTGAATTTTTAAATTCTATTTTTTAATATTTTTAATAAAATTTGGTGATCACATGCTGTGTGATTGCTTTAGAAGGCCAAACAAAATGCGGCATCAACAAATCTATTACATGATAACTATTCAAAATATCTGTCAATAACAAATACTACCATCTATTAAATGATAATCATTCAAAAATATTAACAAAATAACCACCCATTATATGATTATTATCCAAGCACGTACTAAAAATTAATTTGATAAAAAAAATTAAAAAATTTTCATTTTTATATAATTTTATCTTTGTGGGTAGAAATAATTTGTAAAAATTCAAAAATAATTTTTTGACATTTATTTTTGTCAAGCTAGTTTATATTTTATCAAATTGACAACTTTACCACCATTGAAATTGGATAACAATGTCTTCAATTATCCTTATTTGAAGCGAGATTTAAAATTCAGAATTAAATGTATCACAATTAAAAAGGTTAGGAACGAATGTCACACAAGTCCCAAATTACAGGGACCGTTAGTGTAATTCGCCCTAAATTTTATTAAAAACTTAAAAGGTTTGAATGGTTGATTCCAAATTTTTTTTCTTGCTATTTTTATCTAACACGTGCACATATATATATAGCATGTATATAAGTAAATTATTATTATTATTTGGTGACAAACTCAGGATATTTTTTATTTTTTATTGTCAATTCAGAAAAGGGAAAACTTGTTTCATTGACTTCACATTTTCGAAAAACTTTTTATAACCATTAACGTGTTCAATTTTATGCAAGCAAAAAATGAAATTAGGGGGAGGATGGATATTGGTGCTCAAACTGGAGGCCCAAGTATTGGCCCATAGTGTGTTGGTTGCCATCAATCCATGGTCTTTGATAGTGGACCATTTTTCTTAAGGCTTCAGGGCCTACACAACTTATTGAGATTGAAACAGCAACTAGTGCTTTCATTTTGTTCAAATTGATTGAATTTAATCACATCATTTTGTACCCAAAAAAAACTTTTATTATTTTTTTAACTTCTATATTTGTAAATCATTACTCAAACAAAAATAAACTTGAAATGATATTGTAAAGAGCATTGCTATATATCACTTGTTTTTTTCATTTTTATATGACCAGATTACATAGTACTTTCAGTAATTATATCAAAATTAGAAAATCAATTATGAATATCTTTGTATAAGGTGATATAAAAAAAAGAATTTTTTTTTTTTTTAAATAATTATAACATTTCTCGATTATAAAAACTATGCTCCTCTCCAACAAACACATTATTAGGCATAAAATTTAGTAAGAAACTAGTAAGTGACCCGTCTGATACACAGGAATTTATTTTTAAAATAAAAAATTAATTTTGAATCTTAATACTTTATGTGTAGAAAATTTTAACAATTAAAAGTTAAATACAAATAGATTTGGTTAATGATTGATGAAAATTTTGATTACTATGTATGATCCTATGTAAAATAGACTCACAAGAAATAATTTCTTTCAAAATTTAAAAAAAAAAAAAAAAAAAAGAGGATATATTCTTAACCTAAAATCAAATCCTCATTTGTGTTAATCAAATTTATCAAAAATCATGAATTCCACTTGTATGAAAACATTTTTTCTGAAAAAAAATAAAAATAACCAAAAATTCTATAATATACAAATCGTGAGTTGGTCATAACTCATGGTGTATTAACTTGGTTATTAATCAAAAAGATTTTTGCTAATTTCTTATGTTTGTTATTATGTCTAAAGTGGTGCATCAGGTCTTTAATTATACTTCAAGTGGTATTCGATTATGATATATTATAATATTTTTATATGACAATATTTGAGTATTTTATTATACGAAAAAATGTTTAAGGTGGGTTGACTCAAAAGTAAGATTTATACTTATATCAGTAAGATCGTAAGAATTATTCGCATTGATGCATAAAAAATTACAAATTCAAATCATAAACAGTGTTCTCAAAGGGAATCAAGTACAAAATCTCTATAATTTTAATAATTTCAGTTCTCAAAAGAATTCTGATTAATTATGTGACACATCATGATAATTGTAAATTTTTTATTCCAACTAAATTATTTTTGCATATATTTTCTGGCATAGCTCATGAAGGTGCATTATCAGTAATACTACAAATTCAAAATTTTTATTTAAAAATTATTCAAGAAACATTACTAGGTGTCTTAAATATACACAGTCATTTTCAATAAATCATTATTCTTCTAAAAAAAAAAATTACTCTTTAAAATAATATTCCACACTATTTATCATTTGACATTTGTCAATTTATCTTTTAAAAACTTAATAAAAAAAAAGTATTGAGTTCTATTTTTTTAGAATAATGTTATATGCACTAATTGATATACTAATTAGTGTACAAACAGATGATGTGATATAATTTTAGAGGTTTTGGGTATTTGTAATTTGTATAATGAGTGGGGTCAGTAATAATGTTGCAACGTCGCAACCCTTCACACGTCATCAATATTGTTCGCTTTAAGCCACGCCGGTACGGATTTGTTCTTCCTAGTGGGTCACCCATCCCAGAACTATTCCAGCCTAAGTACGCTTAACTGAGGAGTTTTGCTAGGGATCTCACCATCCGGAAAAAGCCTCAATGCTATATAAGGGTCCAGATTTTTACTTTTATAGTCTAGAAACTCTCCCTCCATTCTCAATGTGGGACACCAAGGCCTTACAATCACCGCCTTAGGGCTGCACATCCCCGTGCAATAGCCTGCTAGTTCATAAGCTCGCCCACATGCACTGAGAGACGCCAAGGGCTCACACTCAGTACTCTGGAGAGTTGGCTCTGATACCATTTGTAACGCCCCAACCTTTCTCACGTCATCAATATTGTCCGCTTAAAGCCACGTCCGCACGGATTTGTTCTTCCTAGTCGGTCACCCATCCTAGAACTACTCCAGCCTAAACACACTTAATTGGGGAGTTCTGCTAGGAATCTCACCACCTGGGAAAAGGCCTCGATGCTATATAAGAGTCTAGATTTTTATTTGTATAGTCCAGAAACTCCCCCTCCATTCCCAATTTGGGACACTGTAGACACCCCATTTTTAACTGACCTTAAGACTCAGACGTCATCGATTGAGCGCACAATGATTGTGCATGTTTGTGCTTGTTTTGAGTTTCCGAAGCCTTCGGCTGAGCGCCTTGTCTCGGGACCTCTTAACTTTCTCCTCTTGGCCTGGTTTTTGAACCATGCCTTGCTGCCTTTGCCTAGAGGGAAACAGAGGCCTGTAGGCCACTTTTTGTAGCCGTAGACTACCTTTCCCTCTCGTAGGCCACTTTTTGTACCCGTAGACTAGTTTTCGGGGCTCCCGGCTGAGTGCCTCGCCTTACGGACTCTTGTGTTGCTTCCTTTTTGATTTGTTTTTGAACCAAACCTTGTTACCCTTTGCCTGGAGGGTGGAACAGGGGTGTAGACTAGTTTTTCCCCCTGTAGACCACTTTTGGTGGTCGGCCAGCTAGGGTGGATGGTATGTGGACCACCTAAGGTAGTCGGCAGCCTGCCACCACCTTCTACTCTCCCTACAGACCCTCTTCCTCCCTTGACGACCAGTTTTATTCCCTGTAGACCACCTTTTATGGTCGGTTGACTAGTAGGAGTAGTTGGTCGACCACCTTAACTGCCCGGCAGCCTTTCTGCATTTTCTACAGATATTTTCCTTGCCAGCTGTTGGGTACAAAAGGCATATGGAGGGATTGTTTCAAGCCTCTAGCTTGTCTAACAAGCTTGAGGCATGAAATTCTATATAAGGGAGCCTCCTCCCTCTTGTTCAAGGTTCAGAAATTTGCATTAGGGTTATACATATCCCTCTCTCTCTCTATATTTCTCCCTCTCTCTCTATATTTGTATTGGTTTGCGCCTTAAAGTGGTTTTTCTTCACACTTTTGCACTAAAGCACCGAGTGAAACACCTTCACTCTTGAGCTGAGGTACTTGGAGGTTTGTTTGAAGCTCAAAAGCTTGGTTTTTGCCTCCGAAGTTATTGTTTTGAAGTTGTTCTTCAAGGGTGATCACCCTCTTTGAAGCTCAAAAGCTTGGTTTTTGCCTCAAAAGTTACTATTTTGAAGTTTTTGCCTCAGAGTCTTTACCCTCTTTAAAGCTTTGTTTTTATTGCTTATTTGGCCCTATTTGCATGATGTTTTAGGCCTAACTTTCAACTGCAAAAAGCTTCATTTTTAAGTATTAAAAATGGTTGTTTGAGGCTTGGTTTGAGTTAGGGGTGGTCTACCCCCTTTGGTGCCTTATTTTACTTTGTTTTGTGCCATCTCTTTCGGCCTTTGAGATCACATTCTCTTGGCCTTTTAACCATTGAAATCCAGTGGATTTTCAGTTGTAGAAATGTGGTTTTCAGGCCCAAAATGAGAGGGGGTGGTCCCCTCCCCTCTTGTCTTGTTTGCTTGCCTTGTTGGCCTCATTATTGAGCATGTGTTTCTAGCATATGTTGGCTTGTTCTCAGCGTATTTTTGGCCCTATTTCAGCATGGCATAACTCTGTTTTGGCTTGGTTGAGTCACCTCATGCATGCTTTTTGCACTTGTAGTGTAATCTTACCATTTAGCCTTGTGTGCTCAATGCTTTGATCCATCATGCTAGCCTATTTTGGTTCTATCTCAACATATTTTTGATGTTATTTTAGCATGCCTTAGCTCTGTTTTGGTTAGTTTGATTGTCTCTTGCATGCTTCATACCCTTGTAGTGCAATCCTCCCTACAGCATTAACATGCATCATGCTTTGGACCACCATTTTAGCATGTTTTTGGCTCCACTCCAGCAAGCTTTTACTCATGTTTTGCCATGATTAAGCTCTGTTTTAAGTGTTTTTGGTCAATCATGCCTTGCTGTGTATAGCCATAGTGCAATCTTGCTCACTAGCTTTGAGTTTCATAGTCTCTAGCATGGCTTACTTGAGTTGTTTGCATGCTTTGGCCTCTTTTCTCACATGATTTCAGTGAATGAAGTGTGGTATACTCTCTCATGCTTCACTCTTTCAATGCTTTTGGAGGGTTATGCTTTATGCCTCAATCATGAGCCAATTGGCATGCATGCTTGCCTAAGCTTTTTGGGCTACCATCTCAGTGTGTTTTTGATCTTATTTTTCCATGATATAACTCTATTTTTGGTTGGTTAGAGCATCCCTCATTTGCTTCTTACACTTGTAGTGTAATCATGCTCATTGGCCTAGCTTACTTGGTGTTTTGGCCTTTTATTCTAGCATATGTTGGCTATGTTCAAGCATGTTTTTGACCTTGTTTTGGCATGTTTTAGGACTGTTTTGAATCATCTTGGCCCTTTGGGGCTTGCTTGATATGGCTATGGTGCAAGTACCTTAGTTAGTCTTGAGCTTTGAGCCTCCTAGCATGCCTTATTTGTGATATATGTATGATTTGGCATCATTTGGAATGTAATTTCAGAGCTTATGACTTTGCTATACTCTCACGTTTATCGCTCTTTCATTACTTTTGGAAGGTTATGCATTTTGCCTTGTTGGTGAGCCAATGTATATGCATGCTTGTATAAGCTTTTGGGCCCCCTTTTCAACGTGTTTTGGCCTTTGTTTTGGCATGGTGGAGCTCTGTCCATAGTTGGTTTAAGTCCATTGAGCATTGTATTGCATGCCTCTTGTATGATGCTCTTTACTTGCTTTGATGCTTTAGCCTACCATGCATGCATTGCTTATATGATGGAACCTTGTGCATGCCACATTAACATTGTTAGATAGGCATGTTGTGTGCATTGCATTGTGTTTGGATTGGACGTCAATCCAAACACGAGGAATGTGGCATGCTTCATACTTAAAGTGATGAAACGTGTCTCATTTCTTGGTCGCCGACGCCCTTGATTGTGTATGATAGGGTGGAGGCCTGAAACGTCCTGACATAATTGAACATGAACTACCCATAAATAATCAACATTTACCCAACAATAACAATAATCTGCCCATCTTTACATAATTACTAATGAGTCTTTACAAAGGTTTTACATTCGGATATACATTCATCAATACAAACATATGAATCTATGACATGTAAAGCATCCATTCTCAAAAAAAATAAAAAAAAAATACAATGCCCTTAAGGACTTACATCTTCCAAGGCATAAGCTTGGTTACACAAAAATGGTTTCTGCAGCCCATACACATTAGCCCTTGGCTCAAAAGATTTACACAAAAAAAAAGAGCTATGTACTCTTCTAAAAAACATCCACCCTCTCAGTTCGGCGGGATCACACATCTTTACCTGCACCAAATCCCATAGGAGTGAGCACAGAGCCCAATAGAGAATTCTTACAAAGTATATACAGTTATGCATACTCTTTAAAACAATGCAATTGTTAATGCTATGCCATGCATCCTTATAAAAAGTCCATTTCGTGCACATTTAAAGGTTTCAATCTTTCCAACAATTATTTACAATCTCAATAGTTTTATCAAAATTTCCAATCATTAATCAATAGGGGCGGTAAATACGACATTGGTAATCCCTAGGTTAATGTCTGCAAGTAGATTCTACGAGTACTACCAAACTGTCATTTTTACCGGTATTAACCGGAAGGCTCGACGTTTATCCGCGCGGCTTTCGGGTCTTTCACCCTGGACACTCAAGCCAACTTATCAAATTCATCTACACCTCCTATCCGGACTTACCAACGTATTTACCCCTTACACATTTTCATAGTTCTCAACACAATAACCATTTCCTTTCCTCATGATGGAAATCTCAATGATTTAGATTCACAATGCACTATAATAATTGAAATAACATGCAATGCAAATGATCATTTCCATATCTTAAGACATTTCTCCACTTTTGAGTATCTCTACTACAATGCCAACACTCACATTCTCATCTCCTCTTTTCAATGTTCATCCGTATGATTAATATATTTCATCAACACGTAGTCACAATTTTCATATCACAGGACATAACAATTAAATCTCGCCACAACCTTGCTCATTTATGTATTGTCAACAATTTAACATTAACACCACATATTCATATAACAAGAAATTTTCCATTTTTGCCAAACATTGATGCAACTCATTCTCTTCATCATTTTAAAATAAGAAAATAAGAAATTTCAAAGACATTTTCCATATTATCAAAACCCCCAATTTCTAGGGTTTTTCTCAAAACAATCACTTCCCATTTCATGGTGAAAACTCTCACCCAAAACATTTCTTTTCTTAGGTCAACAAGATGAACCCTCAAGGATTGACCAAAAATTTAGAGTTAAAAGAGAAACCCTCTTTTGCGGAAAACCTTTACATTTTGAAATCACAAGGCTAATATCATCACAAACTAGAAAGAACTCTTAAATCCTCATAAAAAGGGCAAAACTAGTATATATAACTCAAGAATATCCCTACCTCAAAGTAGAAGCCCAAGGAGAAGGGTGAGACAAAGGTGAAGCTTTCAAAAATGGCAAAACCCACTTCTTCTTGGATGGAAATGAAGATCTTGAAGAGCTCAATCTTTTTGTCTAAGGAAGGAGGGTGAGAAGACCACTAGATCTAGGTCAAATATAGAGAGAGGGGGTATTTCTAGAGAGAAAAGCTCTCAACTTAGGGTTTGGATGAAAAAGAGATGAAAAAGTTATGTAAAAAGTCGCTTTTACGATATGATATACGCGAATCCTGCTCAAGCGTAGAGTTTGACGCTCGAGCGTCAGACACAGCAACAACAACTCGCTCGAGCGCAAAGAGAACCGCTCGAGCATGGATTTCACCCGTCCAGAATTTCATAGATTGCAGACATCCGCTCGAGCGCTAGAAGGGCCGCTCGAGCTCATACATGCTCGAGCGTGAAAAACACTCTTGCAGCACTTTTGCAGAGACACTCGATACTGAAAAATGGCAAACTCTGCTCGAGCGCAAGAATGCCTGCTCGAGCGGAAGATCGAAATTTTGGGCAACAAGATTCTAGACCGAAAGGCAACCAACCTGTTCTAAACACGCTCAAGTCATTCCAAAACTCATACTCAAGAGATGTAAGGAAGAAAGACATAACCAGCAGCATCAAACAACAAGATTTGGATCCAGAATACTATGACAGTCGGGTAGAGACCCGGGGTCGCTATAAGGCCCTTATGTGTTATTTGTGCATTCATTGACGTTGACTTGTGCAAACTTGGCTCCTCGGCCATCGTGCATTGCGATGCTCGGTTGGTGGCCCGAGAGTCGAGTATCGCACTCCCTTGAGCTTGAGAAATGATAGAGATGGTGGTTGTGCACACATATCTTGCAAATACACTGCTATGCCCCTTCTTGTTCTCTATTGCAGCAAAACTGGAGTTTGACAGATTTTCTGGTCGGCAGACCAGTAAAGGTGGTCGACCGACCACTTTTTCTGGTCTACAACCAATTTTTCTAGCCTACAAGTGGTCTACAGCCCCCTTTTCTGGTTGACAGCCCACCAGGAGGTAGGGAGCAGAAGCAATCTGGAAGTTTGTGCAGTGTTCTGAGATCAAATCAAATGCAAACAGAGACAATTCTGGGCATAGTAATGGATTTCCGAGCGAGGAAACCAAGCATGCATCATTCATTATTCTGAGGCAGAGCTGTGGCAGCCTAATTTAGCTTATTTTTCTTACTTAGTTGGTTTTGTAACTTAATTAATTTGATTAATTAGTTAAAGTTTTGTAATAATTAATTAGCTACAATAGCATGGTTAATTAGTTGGTTTGTAATAATTAGTTTAATTAGCGTAGCTAGTTAGCTTATTATTCGGACCCTCCGTCGAGAGGGCATAATGCTGTAATAAGTGTACGTGTGTGTGATGCATGTCTTCCAACCCCATTTCTTTCTCCCTTTTACTTATCAGCTTTTGATGGTTAGTTTAGGGCATATTTTGATTAGCATACTTATGCTTTGCATGCGTGCATCCATTCATCTGTCTTGCATGCACCGGGCTCGGCGCATCATACAAGCAGCATTGTATTTCAATACCAATTTGGATACATGTTATCTAGTTGCATTCACATGACATCTCAGAATAGCCGAGCCTATCTTGGTTGCATTTTGCATGTGTTGCATTAGGCATTCTTGACATAGCTAGGGTCATGCATTAATTTCTAACATAGCTTTTATTTTGGCTCGGAATACTAGGTAAGCTTTTACGCTTTAGCATCCTTGTATGCGTGTAAGTGTTGCCATGTTCAGCATGCTTGCCATGAGGCTATGTGCTTAACTGCTATAACTGTTTGAATGCCTGTGGGTGGAGGCTTGATTGCTTGAATTGGAGCAACTCGATGATTGTAAGTTTTAAGCCCACTTAAAGTGACAAAATCATGTTTTTCTAAGCCCACTTGAGAGTGGCAAATCCACGCTTTAGCCTACTTGCAAGTAGCACTTTCAAAGCACTTTCAAAAACAAACATGAGTTATTTTGTTCCAATCCGCGTGATTGAGTCTATACTTGTATATTGTGCGCATCACATAGTAAGTTAGCTAATAAACCGAAATAAGAACACATGTGTTTTCAAAATAACATATCATGATTAGTAGAGACCGATCTTTGATCGGGCGAGTGGGGGTGCTCATTTCAGGACCTTCCCCTCTCGTATCCAAGTTCTCGAGCTGAGACAACTTTCGTAATTACGGACACGTGGCCTTAGGCACGAGTCAGGGTTTCCTAAATTTCTCAAAACAAAATATTTAGGTGGCGACTCTGAAATCTGGCAAAGCAGTCCATGTTTGGCACTTCTTGATCAAAATCGATTTTTCAAAACGATTTGCCGGCTTTAGACTCTTTGGTGATTTATCAGTCTTACATTGCACTTTGTGAGACTAGATTCAGAACCGTGACAGGAGTCCGAACTGTAGTAGCTAGAACTACAATTCGCGCATTCGCACGCGGAGCGGAGTTCGGGCGGTCTACAGACACCAGGACCTTACAAATGTCACAACATATGTTGGTATACTAGTTGGTACACTAATTGGTGCATATAGCACTATCGATTATTTTAACCAATCAATATCAAATTGGACGTTACACGTGTATGTAAATCACTTCTAGAAATATGATGTTTGACATAAAATTACAATAGAGTTAACTTTAATTAATATAATGATATTTTATATTAAGATATGTGTTACAAAAGAATAATTTAAATTTAAATTTAAAATAAAATTTAAATTACTTATTCTAATAATCTTAATCTTATCCTTCTATAAAAATGTTGCTTGAATACTTATACATAATAAATTTAGTTAAATCATTTATTTATTTTAATAATTTTAGTTCTATTGTGCTATAAAAGTATAATTATTATATAATGATTTTATATGATATATATTAAATTATAAGATAGTAAAATAAAAACACATTTTGATATTAAAAATAATAGTTAAATTAGAAAGAGAATTAATAATATAAAACTAAAAGTGATTCTAATTATATAAAAATATGTACAAATAGAACTACAAAAAATTTATTTGAAAGATTAAATATAAATATGTTATAACTGGATTAAGAAAAAAATATATAAATGAATTATATAGAGTATTGATTTTTTCTTTAATATTATTTTTGAATTATTCATACATATTGTATATAAGTATATAAAATTTAAATTAAATATAATTATTTTGTAATAAATAATTTAATGTTAAATAAAAAACTAAATATAAATTAATATTAAGACATCAATAAGATAGACAAAAAATTAAAAAAATATATTAAAAAAATTATTTTGATCCGTACAATGCACATAATTAAGTATATTCTATCTTATTTATTTATTTATTTATTCGTATATTGAGATAAATTTTTTTTTCAAATATCTTAATAATTAAATTAAAATATCAACTATATAAAAGAAATATGATAAGGACAAAACTAAATACAGGTTGAAAAATATATAGAAAATAAGTATTTTCCAAATAGAGTCCATATAAATTTAATTATTATAATTGAAATTGAATTTATGTAAAACTTTATATAAATAAAAAATGCATGCTGATGTGACTTTTTTAGAAAAATATAAGCATATAAAATGTGCCACCTAAGTAAGGAAAAAATACTATTTTTATATATACACTAGCAGTTGACCTGTGCAATGCACGTACTATTTTTTTTTTTATAAAAACAAAATTTGATTATATGATGTGTGTGTTATAAAAGAATAATTTAAAAGTACATTTAAATTTAAAGTATGATTTCAATTATTTATTTTGATAATATTGGTGTTATATTACTTATATATATATTGATTTTAGTTAAATTATTTATGTATTTTGATAATTTTAGTTCTATCGTATTATAAAAGTTTAATTGTCAGATAATAATTTTGTATAATACATATTAAACTATAAGATAGTAAAAGCAATACTCATTTTGATATTAAAAAAAACAGTTAAATTAGAAGAAAAAAATAGTAACATAAAATTAAAAGTAATTCTAACTATTTAATTTTCTATTATATTCATTTAGAAAATAAAAATATGTATAAATATGTTGTAATTGGATTATCATATTATGATTTTGTATAATATATATTAAGTTATAAGATTGTAAAATAAACACTCTTAATTAAATTTAAATATAATCTAAATAAAATAAATTCAACGATTATTTTATAGAGTTTATATAAAATAAAATAGGTAAATTTAGTATGATTTAAATTGGATTTGGGTTTGAGTTTGTGTAACTCTATATAAATAGAAAATTCATGCTGATATAACTTTTTTAAACAAAAATAAGTCCTTAAAATGTGTTGCCTAAGAAAAGTAAAAACACTACTTATATATATATATACACTAGTAGGTGACCTGTGCGATGCACGAGAATTTATTTTTAAAATAAAAAATTGATTTTGAGTCTTAATACTTTATGTAAAAGAATTTAACAATTGAAAGCTAAATACATATAGATTTGCTAATGTCAAATGAAAATTTTTGTCACTGTGCGTCATTTTATATAAAAGCCTTATAAAAATAATTTCTTTCAAAGTTATAAAAAAAATAAATAAATAAATGTGTATTCTCAATGTGAAATTAAATCATCAATTGTGTTAATCAAATTTACCAAGATTCATGAATTCCACCTGTATCAAAATATTTTTTAAAAAAAAATTAAAAATAACGAAAAATTCTATAATACAAATTGTGACTTGGTTATAACGCATGATGTATTTTATTATGATATGTATTACAAAAGAATATTATTATTTTTAATTAAAAATAAAATTTTAATTTTAATTATTTATTTTAATAATCTTAACCTTGTCGTTATATAAAAGTGTTACTTGAATACTTATATATAATAAATTTAGTTAAATATTTGTTTATTTTGATAATTTTAGTTCTATTGTACTATAAAAATGTAATTATCATATAATGATTTTTATATAATATATATTAAACTATAAGATGGTAAAATAAAAGGGTATTTTTTTAAGGTCCTTAGTATTAAGATTTTATATATAGGATAAAAGACATAATATTTTTATATTGATTGGTGTCCGTCAATATTTTTCCAGAAAAATTTTGATCCAATGAAATTTGTCTAATTTCGTTCTAGCGAAATTTCACAAATTTCTGTATGTTTTGAAATTTCTCTGGCTTGAAATTTCTTTGGTTTGCTCAATTTCTCTAATTTTCTTTTTGTTTTGAAATTGTCTATGTGTTTTGATAAGTTAATTTTTCTGCCATTTTAGAGAATTTTGTGAATGATTTTTCTTTTGATAAGTTGATGTTGTTTGCCTAAAATCTTGGCCAGATTTGTGTTTGATAGCCAAAGAAATTTGTAAAAATAAAATTTATCTGGCATGTTGATTTTCTCTGCAATTTCTCTAGCATTAACATATCCTCTTGAGATATGAAAATTCTTTGAAATTCTCCTTGTGCTTGTTGATTTTCTTTGGAATTTACTTATTACTTCTCTTTTAAGCTTCTTCTTCAAGCTAGTTTTGTGTTTGTGTGTGTGTGCACAAAATTTTCTCTGGCATTTGAAATTTTTCTAACCACATTAGACTTCCAGATTTGTGTGTGATAGCCAGAGAAATTTATAAAAATGAAATTTCTCTGGTATGTTGATTTTTTCTGCAATTTCTCTGGCATTAAGATATCCACTTGAGATATGAAATTTCTTTGGAATTCCCCTTGTGCCTGTTGATTTTCTCTAGAATTTACTTACTACTTCTCTTTTGAGCTTCTTCTTCAAATTAGTTGTGTGTATGTAATTTTCTCTGGTATATAGATTTTCTCTGTCATGAGATTCCTCTAACTTTACAGTGAACATTTTGAAATACTCGAATAAATTTCTCTGTGTGATTGTTAGAGAAATTTGATTTTCTTGCCCTTGTCATGATGATTTTCTCTAGCCAAATCACACACTCTCCCTTGTGATTTTCTTTGGCCAAATCAACTCGAAATCAATAAATAACGAATACCTCGGCTGCAAATCAACTCAAAATCGATGTGTGTAATTTTCTCGGGGTATGTTGATTTTCTCTATCATGAGATTTTTCTGCCTTTACAGTGAACATTTTGAAAGATTAGGATAAATTTCTCTGTGTGATAACCAAAGAAATTTGATTTTCTTCCTCTTGTTATGTTGATTTTCTCTAGCCAAATCACACACTTCTCCATGTGATTTTCTCTGGCCAAATCAACTCGAAATCAATGAACAACAAACTCTATTGCAAATCAACTCAAAATGGACTCCACAATTAAAAGTCAACTCAAAATCAACTTGAAATCAACTCGAATAAAGCTTCAAAAACAAAAACTAAACAAAATTACAAAAATGCGATCTCCAAATCACAAATTGAAATTGAAAACCTAATGCGAATCAACTTGAAATTCAATGTTGAATTTGCTTAAAGTTTCATTTGTTTCAATGTCCAGAAAAATTACACAATCTAAATCTAGTTCCCAGAAAGGAGTAATTATCAGAGCAACCAAGCAAAAATAGGTTAAGGTTTGGTGGGGATACAATACAATACATATATACTTTTCTTTTGAGACCTTACAATCAGGAGACAAGTGAATTAAGTTGATGAACATCTTCATCAGGGGGCATGTCAGCTTTGGCGACATCAGAGATGACGCCAGACATCTCATTCAATGTTGGAATCATCGGAATTGGTGGTGGTGTTGAGGAAGCTTTTTGCGAAGAACCTAGATCCAGGTATTGCTGCAACATTGTGGTCGATTTTCAAACAACAATTGCGCGCGCGCGCACACACACACACAGAGAAAGTAGAGAACCGATTGAAGTGAGAGAGAAAGAAAAGAGAGAATGAGAGTGGGTATGGGTATGGGTATGGGTATGGGTGTGGGTGTGAGGGACCTTAGGCTACAAAAACAAATATTGTGGACCTCTTTTATTATCAAAAGTTTGAGAGAGATGTTAGACTAATTATCCCTAAAATAAATACTCATTTTGATATTAAAAATAATAGTTAAATTAGAAAGAGAATTAGTAATATAAAACTAAAAGTGATTCTAATTATTTAATTTTATTTTTATTTTTATATTTATTTGCAAAATAAAAATATGTAAAAGTAGAATTACACAAAATTTATTTAAAAGATTAGATACAATATGTTGTGATTGGATTAAGAAGAAAATATATAAATTAATTATTTAGAGTATTGATTTTTTTTCTTTAATATTCTTTTTGAATTATTCATACTTATTGTACATTAGGTATATAAAATTTAAATTAAATATAAATATTTTGTAATAAATAATTTCATGTTAAATAAAAAAATTTAAATATAAATTAATATTAAGATATCAATAAGATAGACAAAAAAGAAAAAATATAAAAAATATTAATTTGATCAGTGTGATGCACATAATTAAGTACATTTTGTCTTATTTATTTATTATTTGTATATCGAGATAATTTTTTTTTTAAAATATCATGATAATTAAATTAAAATATCAATTATATAAAAGAAATATGATAACGACAAAACTGAATGTACACGATAAAAAATATATGAAAAATAAGTATTTCTCAAATAGAATCCATATAAAATTGGTTATTATAATTGAATTGAGTTTATATAGAACTTTATATGTAAATAGAGAAGACATGCTCATGTAACTTTTTTTTAAAAAAACAAAAAGAGAAGAAGTAAGGCCTTAGTATTCCATTCTCACTCTCATTCAATTTTTTATTTTATTTTATTTCATTTTATCGTACCAAATATACTTTTAAACTGTTTCACTTAAATAAGAAAAAAATACTACTTATATATATATATATATGATATATTATATCTCAACGAAATTCAAAGTGGATTTGACAGTTGATGAAGAAGTACCTACTACTATTAGATTAAAATACAAAAAAGATTAATGTTTGGTATGGTGGGCTTGACTTTGCTATGTAATTTGACATTTATTAGAAAAATCATATTATTATATTGGGTGTTTTTGGACCGTTCAATGCCCACCTCAATGGCCTGGCAACCGTTCAATTCACAAACCCTCACGTAATGATTTTTCTCTGTAAATTTCAGTCATTTAAATATATATAACTCAAAAATTTAGGATTGAAATTAGCCTCCGTTTGGGAAGTGGGTTGACTTTTTGACTTTTTGGCTTTTTTAGCTATATGAGCCTGGGCTCAAAAGCTTGGTTTGGGAAGGGCTTTTTGATTTTTTGACTTTTTTGACTTTTTTGTGAGAGAAGAGTGTAATGATTATGGGGTTGGATGTGATGTTTTGTCTGTTATGGCTCATGAGCCTATTCTGTCTTTTGTGACTCATTGAGCTAAAAAAGCCCAATGAGCCCTTGCCAAACCAACCCTCTAGATAAATAAAAATTTTAAAGAGCAAAGCCACATGAAACAAATTTTAGGGAGTGTATGTGTATTTTATTGTCATTTCTTTGATGATTTACACAATTATTAAAAATTAATCAAATTTGACTTAATAAAAATAAAATGTATAAAATTAAAACTTAAATGTACATGGCCTTGTAGCTTATAACATGAAAGTAACATTTAAGTACTTGCAAGAAAGAAATTGATATTCAACTTCCTTCAGAACTAATCTAATAATAAACAATTGACTTTTATTAATTAAAAAAAAAAAACTTAAATATCAACCAAAATGACATGATTTTTTTATTTTTGTTCCAGTGAGCGTACACTTTAGAGACCTTAAATGTATTCTATGCATAATATATTATTTATGTATTGACGATTTTAAAATCCAACAATGCTAGGGCCATCATAATAATGTATTAAAAATTATTTGTTAATTCATATATAATTATTGCATTAGTCACTCATTTATATTATAGTAATATTACAAATTTAGAATTAACTATCTAAAAATCATTTAGAATAGTCATCTTGTGATTTAGATTTATTTTACACATGAATCCCACACTACACAAATTCAATTTCAACTACACAATTTTTATTTGGAGTACATTCCGAATTTTTGAGGTGAAATTCATAGTATTTTTCTTTACATTATCAATGAGATGATAAACACCTTTCAATACATAAATATGTGTAAATATAGTCAATGATCATAGTATTGTCATTGTTTTCAGTTCATTCACCATCCATCAGGTAGGCTTGCTTTCTTACGATTAGTCCATTCTCCAATCTAGAATTCCTAACCAGAATAAATTAATAAAAATATTTGCTTTTGATCTTTGCATCTTTTTTCTTTTTCTTTTTTTTTTTTGAAAAAAAAAAAAAAAAAAACTTTCATCATCCTCATTTGAAATAATTTGGTACAATGATTTGAATTTCCACACTATCATTTAATGGGAAAAATAAATTTATTAGACGTTTAATTCCTAATCCTAAATTGGCCTTTCCTACATGCATGTATTGGGGTGTTTTGTACATACCACATAAATGAGAAACTTTCTAGTTACACTACCTTAATATTTCTTTATTACAAGTCTTTTTTCACAAAATAAAAGTGTTAATGATAAATAGAAGCTTTTTTTTTTGGTGAATAGATAAATAGAAGCTTACCATAAATGAAAGGCAAAATTTTTTGATGTGTTTAAAATGGAATTTTTTTTACTTTAAAAAAATAAAACACTAAGTTTTATTAAATCATTCTAATTGAATATTTAAAAAAAAAAAGAAAAAAGAAAAAAGGTGGGAGTCTTAAAACTAAAGTGTAGCGTATAGATAATCTTAATATAAGTCTCACTAATAGTGAATTTGATTTACAATTTTCCTTTTCTGATAACTTTCTCAGTAAGTTATTTCAGACTCTGTAACATTATTGAATATTTTCTGTAACTTTTATTTAAGATTATAATTATATTTAAAATTTCAAAGTAAGAAGAATTAGGTGTAATAAATTAATGAGCACGAAACTTTCATCTAGCTGTGAGATTTACATGAAGTAGTGCTAGGGATCTTAATTAAATTACCAAATTTTTTATCAAACCTCTAACATGGTTGTAAGACCAACATACATGTGATTTGTGTAGATCACACACCCATGTAAGAGGTATGATAGAAAATTTGATAATTTATTTGGAATCCATAGCATTTTCCATTTCCATGTTGTTTGAGTAGGATAATTTGCAATCAATAATGCTATATATATATATGCTAATTGTATATGTTAGAAATTTTCCACTGTCCAATCTTGAAACCTCTCTCTCTCTCTCCCCGTATATCTATACAATCTTATACAGGCAACAATTGTGTCAGAGTCCTGCAGCCATAGCTCAAAAATCATTCATCAACTAACCTGACCAAGGAAGTTGAAACTCATGGCCGAATCACCGTCATTCTATGTCTTGGCCTTTTGCTTGCTTTCCATCTTTGGTCTGGTTCAGATAGCTCGAGCTCAAGCTCAGACAAATGGTACTACAACTCCTTCTGAAGGTTCTCTCTCCTCTCTCTCTCTCTCTGTCTCTCTCTCGTGGTCATTTTTTTTTTTTTTTTTTTCATTTTAATTTTCTAGTTCTAAAGTTTATGATAAATAACAAGGTTTTTTGATTGATGGGGTGATTCCATTTATGCTCCCCCACTCCAGTATATATGATTAAACAAGGTTGCTTATAATAACAATAGCGTTTTTAACAGATTAGAAGTGTTTGGTAATCTTGAAAAATAGTTCAAATGAACTAAAATATAACCTTTTTTTTTATGAAGGCTTTTAAAAGGTCCCTTTTCAACAACTACAAGCAACTCCAGACGTATGGATGTAAATTATTCTAGCAACTTTTTGCTGTTTTTTAAGTGATTGTATATTTGCAAGGTGACTTTTGGGGCATCTATTTACCCACATCAAAAATCCTAGGTGATTTTTTTAATTATGATTTTATTCCTTCATCAAAATTTTATTTTGGACAAATCCTAAAATGTAATTTCTCACTCTATACACCAACACCCATCATCATCGAATGGAAGACAAAAACTGATTTTGCCAATCGTGGCTAGTGGTTAGACATTCTATGATCCAACAATATCCTTTGGTTTGGATGTCAGAGATTGAACAAGACTACGTTTGAACAAGGGTTAACCATTCAGATCTAAAACTTGAACAAAATTCCAACAATGATGGTAATACGTTTTGTGGTAGTAGCTGTCAATGGTTGGAGTGAAAGAATTTGTGGAGATGGGCTTTAGATGGTTATGGCTTTGCGGTGAAGTGGTGTGTAGTGCTGTTAGGAAAAATTGATATTTCTCGCAAGTAAATTAATTAATGGAAATAAAAATTAATACGAAAAAATTAAATTAATAATGATACAAGAATTTTTATGTGATTTTCTTAATATGAGGTACGTTCGCAGGATTGAAATCTAATTCCACTATTAACCAAAAGTTTCCAAACGATTACAAACGAGACACGAATGGTCTCACAAATTATCCTTAGGTAAATTCTAAATAATCACAAATAAACACGAGAAAATGCCTCACTAAATAGATAAACAAAAATTTTCGAAATAGAATTATAGAAGACCCAAAATAATAATCCAAATCAGTTTCAAATCAGAGACAACAACAGCATCAACCAATCAAGCACCCAGCATTGACCAATCTTAGTCACCAATTGAAAAATACACCCATCACTGTACTGAGGATGAATCAATTATTATAGCCCCACCCTTTTCAAAGATAAAACAATTCAAAAATATTGTTGTTTCTTGGACTTTTTATCAAAACCTTAACTGTTACCAACAGATTATTAAATATCCATTAGGTTTCCAAAAGTTAGATATAATATATAGAGAATATATTATAACCAACACCAAACCAAATTAAATATTTTTAATAAATCAATTAGGTCTCATACTCCATTAAGGAGGTATACCCAACAATTCTCCTCCTACCAACTTAGGTGGAGATATCAACCATACCCGCTAAAGTTCAACACTTCAAATGTTTGTCTTTCGACAAAGTCTTAGTCAACATATCTGAAACATTATCATCCATATGAACCTTTTCGAGTTGCAACAATTTTGAATCTAACACATCACGAATTCAATGATATCTCACATCAATGTGTTTCGATCTCGAATGAAAAGTAAAATTTTTACTTAAATAAATATAGCACTTTGACTATCACAATAAAGTACACACCTCTCTTGCTTCAAACCTAACTCTTGCAAAAATTTCTTCAACCATAACTTTTTTTTGCAAACTTCTGTAATAGTAATAAATTCAACTTCAGTAGTTGAAAGAGCAATACATTTTTGTAATTTAGATTTTCATGCCACAACCCCCCTGCAAATGTCATCAAATACCCCGAAATAAATTTTCTAGAATCAACATCACCGGCCATGTCAAAATTCGTGAACCCATCAAGTATCAACTTACCATCCCCAAAATACAAACACACAATCGAAGTCCCTCGAAGATACCTTAGAATCCATTTCACTGCTGTTCAATGTTCTTTTCCTAGATTGGAAAGAAACCAACTCATCACACCAATGGCGTGAGTAATACCTGGCCTTGTACAAACCATGGCATACATCAAAGAACCAAACGTTAAAGCATAAGGAATTTTCAGCATCTCTTCCTTGTCTTTCTCACTTGTAGGGCATTGATTCGAACTAAGATTGAAGTTACCCACAAGTGGACAACTAACTGGCTTTGCTTTTGTCACGCCCCAAGCCCCGTGACAACGCCGCACACTAGAGCATGCAAGGCTAAGAGTCTAATCAAATAAACCAACAATATAAAGTACTCAAATTAAATCTTTAATTGTCATAATGCCAAAATCCATAAATAATAAAAGATCCTTATGAAATGAAATTGTCCACCAAGTCCTCTAATATAATCCACTAACAAAATAGTAATCTAAGAAACTTAAATCATAGTCCTACTCTCGGCACTTCCACAAGTAAAAACCCGCACAGCTCTACTCCTCAAAATCTGAAAAAATAAAAATAAAAATAAAATAAGGGTAAGCTAGACAGCCCAGCAAATAACCAACCATCACTGCTAGCTGGATCAAGTATACCAAAAATAAATAAATAAATAAATAAAATAAAAAATAAAATAGTCGATAACTAATAAATATATTTTTACTACAATTCAATAAATGAACAATTATTTCATAGCTAAAAATAAACAATGTAACAATACATTTTAATTGAAAAGGAAATAAGATAATTCAAAGTTATTTCGTTGTTCAAATCGATGGTTCAATATTCAGATGATTCAATGATTTGATTCACAAAACTCAAGTCTTAGTGACTACGGTCACTTAGCCCGTGACAAGGTCCAGAACCACACATAGGCCAGTGGTAAAGCCCCAGAGAAATTAGTTTCTGTGCCAATGAATAACCCCTATTGGCTAGGGTCCAAATCATAGTAAGACTAGAGTGATGTTCAGAATTCAAACAATACACAATTTTTAAATAAAATATTCGATATGTTCAGAATAAACATTTGGTACAATTTTTAGAATAGTTTCACAAAATATTCAAATAAATTTCTTAATAATATCCGATGTTGTTTTATACTTAACCCATATTTTATTTTAAGAGAACATGAATGCTATAAACAAATATTTATAATTTCAAACGATTCAATAGGAATAAAAAATGAACCAACAGTGATAGAAGATTACTAACCTCAAACAGCTAAAATAATATTTCCTAATCTAATCTCTAACTACCAAGATCCACCTCAATCTCACAAACTTTATAAGATATTACACCACATAAACAATTATTATTTGCACCCATCGTTCCTTTCTTTGTAACAACAATAGAATAAATTAATCCAATAGTCTACCAGGAACTCCTACACTTTAGCATCAAAACAAAGCCATCACGGCTTCGGAATTCTCAACTTATATTATTCCATTGTTTATATATATATATATATTTGTAACTGCTTGCAGTCAATCTTCTATCCCACAAACGCACCACCATTAAACTTAACCCATCACATATCAATTCCCAAATACAAACCACCCAAATTGAATGCAAAATACACTCTGACGAAATCGACATCCCCAACATAGACTACATTAATATATTTATTTAATCATATGTGCCCATACAAATCATCTATTGATATATTGAAACTAAATTCATAGATAGGAATACAATAAAATAAATCTTACCTCTCTATGAATCTTCCTTCTTCGTTTTCTTCTTCTTCTTCTTTTTTCTTCATCAAACCTTGCGGCAACCTTCAAAAACCCCCTCCCGAGGCCTCTGTTTTTTCCTCCAAGACTTGAAGCAAAACATGTTGGCTTATTTAACCTAGTTTTCCCAAAATTGTAAAATTACCCATCTAAGTTATAGAAATTATAATGCCATCTCATAACTAATTCCTTGATATTACTAAATGACCCATATAAATTAATTTAATTACTAATCTATCCCATAAAATTATTCTACATACAACTTGGGTTTTACAGCTTTATCATGTTGAACCTCTCAAGAACTTTCTCAATGTAGCTTTCTTGAGACAACCAAATCAGCCACTTTTTCGATCACGAACAATTTCCATACCAAGTATTTGCTTTGCCGGTCCCAAATCTTTCATAGCAAAAGACTTACTCTACTCTAACTTCAACTTGTTAATCATGGTAAAATCTTGACCCAGAATTAACATGTCATCAACATAAAACAAAAGAATAATAAATTTGCTATTTGAAAATTTTTTCACAAACACACAATGATCTGAAGTGGTTTTAGAAAAATCATTATTCATCATAGAAGAGTCAAATTCTTTATACCATTGCCGCGGCGCTTTCTTGAGGCCATACAATTTTTTTTTTCAATTTGCAAAAAAATTTCTCTTTCCCTTTTTCCACAAAACTCTCCGGTTGCTCCATGTAAATTTCTTCTTCAATATCACCATGAAGAAATGTGGTCTTCACATTAAGTTGTTCAACTTCAAGGTTCATACTTCCGGCCATGTCAAGTACAACTCGAATAGAAAATATCCTTACAACCGGCGAGAAAATCTCATCAAAGTCAATACCTTTCTTTTGCCCAAAGCCTTTCACAACAAGGCGTGATTTGTACTTTTGATTCTTGCCGTCATTCTTCAATTTGAAGACCCACTTATTTTTTAGAATTTTCCTTCTCTTAGGCAACTTTACCAAATCATAAGTGTGATTTTCAAGTAAAGAATTCATTTCTTCTTCCATGGCATTTTTCTAATCACTTTTCTTTGCAAACTCAATTCCTTCTTGGTAGCTCTCAGGCTCCCCTCGATCCAATATTAACACAAATTCATTAGGAGGATACTTTTTAAAAGGTTTCCAGCCCCTTGTAAATTTTCTCAACTTAAGTTGTGGTGACGGTTCTTGAGTTGGATGCTCTTTCTCAAGTTCGGGCTTAATTTCATTAGGATTAACATCATCCTCCACATCTTCAATAGGTGATTACACATCTCCCCCATTTTCATCATCCACCAAAGATGAAGGAGATAGATCTATGTCAATAAGATCACTAGTTTTTGGCTCTGGTTGATCACATTTGTCAAAGTCTTCAATTGTTTGGTCTTCAAGAAACACAACATCACGGTTTCGAATAACTTTCTTGTCGATCGGATCCCACAATCTATAACCAAATTCATCATGCCCATAGCCAAGAAAAATGCATTGGCTTGACTTGCTATCAAGCTTGGACCTCTCATCCTTTGGAATGTAAACGAAGGCTCAGCAACCAAACACTCTCAAGTACTCATAAGACACATCTTTGTTGGTCCAAACTCTTTCGGGAACATCACCATTCAAAGGATAGGAAAGAGACAAATTGATCATGTCAACCGCTATCCTCATTGCCTCACCCTAAAAGGATCTTGGCAATTTAGTATGTGAAAGCAGATACCTTGTTCTTTCCACAATGGTGCGGTTCATCCTCTCAGCAACACCATTTTGTTGAGGAATCTTCTTAACTGCCCTTTAATGCCGAATACCTTAGCTACGACAATATTCATCAAATGGCCCAATGTATTCACCACCATTGTCTGTTCGGATGCACTTCAATTTCCACCCTATTTCTCTTTCAACCATGGCCTGAAAATGCTTAAACACATCTAGAACTTGATCTTTAGTTTTTATTGCAAAAGCCCAAGCTTTCCTTGAATAATCATCAATGAAAGTAACAAAATAAAGTGTACCACTATGTGTTCTAACTTTTAAAGGACCAGAAATATCCGAATGAATCAACTCCAAAACATTTTCTTTTCTAGAAGCAACATTTTTATGAAAAGAAACTCTATGTTGTTTGCCTGCCAAGCAATGAACATAAGTTTTAATATGCGTACCTTTCAAATCGAGTAGAAGCACTTTATTGAACAAAACTTGCAGCCCCTTTTCACTCATGTGCCCAAGTCACTTGTGCCACAATTTGGTAGAAGTATCATCCTCAAATGCATTGATAACACCTTTACAAATTTTTCTTTGCATCGAATAAAGTGTGTGAGTCTTCTTGCACTTAGCCACCACTAAAGAACCCTTTGTGAGCTTCTAGTTTCCATCACCAAATTTGTTATTGTATTCTTTATCAGCTAGCTTCCTGGTAGAGATCAAATTGAGGCGAATATCTGGAACATGCCTCACATCTTTAAGTAACAACTTGCAACCCAAATTTGTTTCCAAGCAAACATCACCCATGCCAGCAATCTTGGACAAACCTTCATTACCCATTCAAACACACTCATAATCTCCTTTGGTGTAGGTAGTGAAGAAATCAACTCGAAAAGTTACATGAAGAGAAGCACCAAAATCAATCATCTAATTGCTCTCTTGGCCCACAAAATTGACACAATCATCTTCACAAACAACCATGAGATCACCATTGGTAGTAACCGCCGTTGTGTCTTCTTACTTCTTATCCACACTTTTGTAATGCATTTTCTCCTTGTTCTTGAGCTTTCGGCATTCCCACTTCATGTGCCCTTTCTTATGGCAATAATGACACTCAATGTCTTTCTTTGAAAAATAACCATATTTTGATTTGTCACGGCTTTGATCGTGACCATGAGGAGTCTTACTCCTCCCTCTTGTTTTGCTTCGGCCTCTCACAACAAATGCCTCCGAATGAGAAGAACCTGTTGATTTTCTTCTAGTTTCTTCATTCAACAAGTTACTAGTGACTTGTCTCATTATGACAACTTCATCGGGTGCCGAATTACTAACAGTCACAATCTAAGTCTTCCAACTTTTGGGCAAAGAACTAAGTAGCATCAAAGCCTGCAACTCATCATCAAAAACAATTTTCATAGAAGCAAGTTGGTTAACAATACTCTTTATTTCATTCAAATGTTCCAGAATGGGGATGCCATCTTTATATTTTAAATTAACCAACTTTCGAAACATAAAGGCTTTATTTATAGCTAATTTTTTGTCATAAAGACCTTTTAATTTTTTTCATAAATCATGTGTCGAAGTTTCAGTAGCAACATGACGAAACACGCTGTCATCAATCCATTGATGGATAACACCAATGGCTTTTCAAGTAAGCCTCTTCTATTCATCATCTTTCATACCATCGGGTCTGCCACTATCACCTTCAATAGGCCCATACAAATCTTTACAAAATAATAGGTCCTCCATCTTAGTTTTCCAAGTTACCCAATTGCTTCCATTGAATCTAGACATACGACCCACATTCTCCTCAATTGATTTACACAAATAAATAAACCCAAATAAGCTGTGTCCTCTGATACCAATTGTTAGGGAAAATAGATAATTTCCCACAAGTAAATCAATCAATGAAAATAAAAACTAATGCGGAAAAATTAAATCAACAACGACACAAGAATTTTTACATAGTTTCCTCAATGTGAGGTACATCCACGGGATCGAAATCTAATTCCACTATCAACCAAAAGTTTCCAACAAACGAAACACAAATAGTCTCACAAACCACTCTTAGGTGAATTCCAAATAATCACAAATAAACAAGAGGAAACACCTCACCAAATAGATGAACAAAAGTCTTCGAAACAAAGTTGTAAAAAACCCAAAATAATAACCCAAATCAGCTTCAAATTAGAGACAACAACAGCATCAACAAATCAAGCATTTACCAATCTTAGTCACCAATTGAAAAATACACCCAGCACAGTATCGAGAATGAATCAATCATTATAGCCTCCGCCCCTTTCAAAGATAAAAAAATCCAAAAATATTGTTGTCTCTTAGGCTTTTTATCAAAGCCCTAGCTGTTACCAAACAAATTATAAAATACCCACTGGGTTTCAAAAAGTTAGATATAATATATAAAAAATATATTATAACCAACACTAAACCAAATTAAATATTTTTAATAAACTAATTGGGTCTCATGCTCCATTAAGGAGATATACTCCATTAAGGAGGTCGCAAACCCTTATGAGGAGAAAGGAGAAGAAAAAGTAGAAATTGGGACGGCGAGGGAAAGAAAAGGGGTGGTGGATGGTTAAGAGGGAGTGGTCGGTGTCTAGGGGTGGAAGCGGCAACGAAGAAGGCTTTAACAGTGGCGACAATCCCGACACTAAGTGGGTGAAAGGGGTAAAAATGGAATTAATTAGATGTTTTGGGGTGACTAACTCAAATTTTGAATTGCATTTAGAACTTTTAAATAATAAGAGATGTGTTAGGTTTTTTGTAATTGGCAATCCCGTTTGACAAAACTCCTTTCAGTTGTAATTTTATTCGCTCTTCTGTTCCTGTAAGGATATAAGTATTTAGATGCAAATTCAACCCGAATTGTGTTTGTGTTTGCCACTTCGCTAACTATAAGTGTTTAGATGCGAATCCAATATCTTTGCCTGCAAATTGAACTTCTGATAAGCAAGTTGTACCTCTCGAGCGGTAAATGTTGTACTCGAGTGGTCAACCTATATGTTTTGCACCGCATTTACTCACACCGCTCGAGCGGTCTTCGAGATCCAGTTTATTATAAAGTGCGTCATTTGCTATTTTTAGGGTTTAACCCATCCAGACTTTTAGAGAGAAAGAAAAACCAAAGTGTGGTACTTTGGAGGGTGTTTTATAAGTGTTTCCTTGATGATTTGAAAGTGATTGATGAATTTATGAGCTTGATATTGATTTCATCAAGGGGTTGTTTTACTGCTACGTTCATAAAAGAGAGAGGTATTTTTCGGTGAATTTTGGAAAATTTGGGCTTGAAGCTTTGGTGGATTTCAGAGTGGCTCATCGTTGCGGATTCGATATCAGCGTTGTGGATTCAACGTTGGGCAAGACAATTATAATGTGAAGACGATAGTGGAAGAGTCATATCGGGGTCGGTTCAATTCAAGCGTGGATTCACTACGTAATTGATGGTACACTTGTATAATTCATTTTTGTCGTCTTCTTAGTGGATTATTTTGTAACTATGGCCCATGGTTTTTTTTTATTACAATTGAATGTGCTCCAATTGTGATTTTTTTCACGTTAAATCGTTGTGTCGATTTGTTATTGATTGTTTGATTGGGATTGGTATTCGCTTTTTAAAATTGAAACATAATCATCAAAAATTTTAGATTTTTCAATATGTTGAAATGGAAATGGAAATGAGATTGAAAGACTAAGATGGAATTTAGATGAAGTTCAACTCATTTTGACCATGAATCCTTTCTAGAGATGCATTTTACAGTGCAATAAAACTGGATCCTTTTTTAAAAAAATTAAAAAAAAGAAAAAAGACTACTTAAGATCTAATCTTAGTAACAAATTAAATCCTAAATTTTTAGTTTGTACAAACCTTAGGTTACGTTTAGTTTAGTTTCAGAATTATAATTTGAAAATGAAGTTATATTTTGAATTTTATGAGTTTTTGATGAGTTTTGAAAAGAGTTTTGAATTGAGTTTTGAATGAGAAAAGTTGTTTGATTATGAATTTTAAAAAGTATTCAAAAACTTATAACTCATAACCAAACTCAAAACTCTATTAATAATTTTATTCAAAGTTCATAACTAAACTCTTTTTAAAATTTAATTCAAAAAAATAATTTTTTTATTCAAAAAATTTAAAAAACTCCAAAAACATTTTTTTATTTAAAATATTAAAAAATATATATTTTTTTTGTTAAAACAAAAATTCAACTAGTGCTTTAAAATTACTTTTGATTGTATATTTGGTTGGAATTTTTTTTAATTGTTTTGTTCAAAAATGTTTTTTTTTTTGTTTTTTTAAAAATTACTATGACAGATTAATTTTTATTTAATTTTTTTGGGTTAATTTTAAATAAATGGCCAAATAATTTGTCATTTTGTTCTAAAAAAACAATTTCTATATTTAAAAAAATATCAAAAAATATATAATTTTTTTTTTCAAATAACAAATGCCAATTGCCCAAAAAAAAAAATCGATGTTCCAATCGACCGGTCGGACGATTGGGTAGATCCAATCCGCTCTTTTCAAAATTCAAAATTCAAAAACTCTCACCTCTGCCAAACATGTTCTCAAATGAGTTTTGAAATGTGACCTTGAAATCAATTTTTGAAAACTTAAACCAAACAAAGCATTGAAATATAAGGGTGGAATCATGTTTCCAAAGTTAAACCAAACAGAGTTTTCAAAATAGATATAATTCCAATTATCCATTTATTTGTGGTAAATATAATAATTAACGGATAAAGGATATGTTGGTCAATTTACTACTTCTTATTTACTATATGAATATACATATTTTTTTTTAAAAAAAAAATGCTCGACCATTACCGTCACTTCTTGAACTTGCAACCCTATTATCGACAACACCTTCCACTAACACCACTACCACCACCTCCCAACAGTAGTATATATAACATCCACCATTCCCACAAGCCCTCCTCATAGTGATGCATGTTGTCCAAATTGTGTAATTAAATAAAAAACAAACAGATTCATATTTAATAATTTAAATTACAGAACAAGAACTTATGTTGGAAATTACAACAATTAGATGAACATAAATACATAACAAGATAAACAAGAAAAGAAATTAAACCGAAGCCTGTGTGGTATCACAGTTTCTCTAAAATAGATTCGCCGTCTCACCGTGGGTGCTAGAGGTATGTCGGTGTCTGTCTCCTAGGATACGACGGTTTAGACCCGTTAACGCAGAAGCACCTTCTGTTTAGCTTCGGCGAAGTGACAATCAAGGATGGACCGAGAAAGAGGGGGCTGGCAGGGGCAATCGCTACCTCAAAGTTTTGAAAAAAACCCCCTAGATATAGTAATAAAATTACAAATATTTTTAAATTATATAAATTCGCCACCCCAAAGTTTTTGCAAAAAATTTAAGAACCGCCACCCCTTAAATTTTGTACTTTAAAATTTAAAAATTTATTTATTTATTTGATAAATACTAAAGATAATAATAATAATAATTTATTTTTTAAGTATGATTACTTTTTTATTTTAAATTTAGTAATGTTAAAATAATTGAAAATTTATTTGTTAATATGTTAAAGTCCTTTTTGTCTTATTAGCGCCCAAATTTTTTAGTTGTTTGCTTATAACTAAATAAAAAAAAAAATGATTACTCAAGAAGATACAAGTCTCAATCATATGTAAGCAGCAGTGGCCTACCTAGAGCAGTCATCATATATTCAAAGCAAAGAAGCTTCTCTTCTTTCTTTTATTTCACATCCAGTGAACCCTCTCTCTCAAAGAGTTAGGGTTTATTATTTGGGGAAAAAAGATTGGACTATGAACTCGGTAATGCTGGTAATGGAACCATTTGTGTAATTCTCAATCAACTATTTATACTTTTGTATTACATTTCTATTGACGTGTTGCTTGTTATGTTAATTATTATTATTATTATTTTTTTATTGTTTACCCATTGAAAATGACATGTCCTTTGTTAGATTAGATTATATTGTTAGTGTGCTTCTTACCTAGTGAGTAACAAAAATTGTTTAATAATTTTCAGGTTCTTAAATCAAATTGAGTTGAATGTTAGGTGAATTATGGTGAACAAAAAAATTGATTCTCTCTTTAAGAAACGAGGCTCTCAAGATATAGAAGTTAATGTAATTACAAAACCTTCCACTGATAAATGGAAACATTTAATTATGTACGATGAATGGAAATATCTAATTATAAATTTTTGTGATATTTGAGTAGAAATTGATATGCTCATTACAAATTTTTTGACTGCATATCCACTCACCCCCCGACATTATAATCCTGCGTCTATCCCTCCTGATAATAGCAGCATTCTCTCACACAGAAAGAAGAATATAGGAGCAAACTAATTGTATAATATGAGAGCCAAAAATTATGTACCTAAAACCAAAGAGGGAGGTCTTCTTTTATACACAATGGGGAAGAGAGGATGAGCCTTTCTGCAACAAATGCAGAATTCAATTTCTACAAAACTGAAGAAGTAATGCAAGGAAAATTGTGTAAACCATCTTAAGTGTGGAGGTTACGCACCGTATAGACATGTGTGTATATCTGCAGCCACCAAATAAACTTAGCCCAAAAAGATTAGGTTGATAGGTCACCAATCCGGCCCAGTCCAAACCTAACTCATTCCAGCAAGCCTTAAGCCCCAAGTCCCAAGATCCACTAATCATAGACCATGGCCCAATTCGGTCTGGTCAGGTGGATGGCGCGCGCGTGTGACAATTTTTGCATAACCAACTTGGACATAGTTTTGGCCCAAACCCATCTTTGAAGCGTCTATAACTCCCTTCCTTCGGAAAATTTGGATGCCCCAAAGGGCTTATGCCCTTATCCAAAACCTTGGATTTAAATACCCATAAATACTTTCATTTACAATCAATGTGGGATAGGTAGTTATACACTATTCCCAATACTTCATTCATGAAGCCAAATTTAAAAGACAATTTCTCATTCAATTCGTAATGGTTTTTGGTCATTTTTTTTTTTGTGGTGTAAATATCTTATTTTAAAGAATCTAAACATATTTGATCCCACCTCAACCGGTGGTTGGGACCTACTTTAATTTCACATTAAAGTCACCATAAAACCATTTTTTCCAACGCTGCTATCCCCAGACTCCTTCCAACTCTTACAACCATCATCCAAATAAAACCTCACCAACCCATCTCTACCACAGTAATGCTAGGGATCATGAAAAATATATCATGAATATTATCATGAAAGATTCTCAACCTTTGGATTACCCATACAATAAAACACGACACACTAATCAAGACTAATCAAGGGATGAAAAATTTTCATGATGTATTTCATGATATATTTTTCATGATCCCTAACATTACTCATCTCTACCACCCCACTATGAAAACCCAAAAAGCACAAAACCTAAATTTCATTACTCTCTTTTTGTGTCTCTCATTGATTTCAATGAGTGTTTCATTGGAAGATGATTTTGATCGACATAACAAGAGAGGTTCGAGAGTTACAATCTTGGCATCGACATTACTGAATCTCAGAGTTCCAGCACATTCTCTTACAATTCTCAAGCCATTTCATCTTGGAAAATGCTATGAAGCCTAAATAATCTATTAAATTTTTTACCAAATCTCTCACATGGTTATGAGACCCACACAAACCCACGTGTGTGGGTCTCACACCCATGTGAGAGGTTTGATAAAACATTTGGTAGATTATTTGGGGTCCCTAGCATTACTCTTTCATCTTTGCTCACCAAACTTGGCAATTTTCTAGCGCTGCTACCAATAAATTTGCGATCCCATTCTAGATCTGTGCTCCATAAGACAATAATATATTACTCTCACCGCCAGACCCCCTTTCTAGCCACGCCACCCTATAGATGTATGGTTTTCGCACTGCTGCACGACCCTCCGCTTCTCTCTCTCTCTCTCTCAATCTGAGAAGGAAGAAGACAGAGATTGCGATTCTCAGATCGCAAGGCGGCGGTGGCAATCGTGACTGCGATTCCAAAAGGAAAATGATAGTGGAGGAGGACTTGCAATTGCAATGGAAGATATGGGATTTCGGAAGGAAGACGATGATGGTGGGTGTGAGAGAAGAAGAAAAAGGAGAAGAGAAGAGAATAGGAGGTGGTGGCCGGAGGCAGGGTCACTGTAGGTCTACAAAAACAAAAAACAAAAAACAAAAAACAAAAAAATACCAAAGGACGTCATTTACAGTTTTTTAATTCTCTTTTTCAAATTGTGTTTTGCTTTTCAACATTCACTTTATATTAGTCAAATAACTTGTGTGAATGCAAATGCTGTAGCATTATGTAATTGCAATTGTCATAACTTGATTCCATTTTATTCAAACTATGCTTTTAGAACATGGTGCCCTTGGGTTTCTATTTGATTGGATTGAAAAGTCTAATGAATTGGGATTTCCCCATTAATTCTCCGACCCCTTTTTAAGCCCACCTACTTGTCTGTTTTTTTCTTAGGTAAGTAAGGATTGTTTTGAGAAAATGATTTTTTTTTTTTAGTTTTTTTAAAAAAGATTCTAAAAAAAAAGAAGAAATAATGTGATTCAAAATAGATTAAAACTTTACAGATGACTTTTAACTATCTTTTCCAAAATAACCCCAAATTGCTTGCTCTTTGGATGAGTTCAATCAAAAAGCATGAGGAGAGAGTTAGCCCTAAACCTCCAAACAAACCTGCCTCAAGTATATGAGCTTTAATTAAATAATTTTTAAATTATAATTAAAATAATATTATATTTAATATAACAAATTATTACAACTAAGAAAGTGTGTGGTTGAAGAACACAATAGCTAAAGTAATTAGGTAAAATAAAGAGTATACTTCTTTTATACTTTAATTAATGAAAAGTAAAGAATTTAATTGGAGTTAAGATTAGCAATCCCATGTCATTTATCTGCAAATAAACATGGCATAGGTAGAATTCACGAATTACTAATCCAATCACATTCCCTAAACCTCCAAGCAAACCTGGCTTAAATTATAATCACATATGGTATGAGCTTTAATTAAATAATTTTTAAATCATAACTAAATTAATATTATATTTAATATAACAAATTATTATAACTAAGAACATAATAAATTATCATAATTAAGAACAGAAAAATCGTAATTAAAAGTGAATTTGTGTAGTGGAGTTTAATATTTTTTAGAATAGAAATATTGGAGTATGAAAATTGAAATCTAAAATGCAGTTTAGATTTGTTTATTTGATCTTCGTAAGCATTTGAATTACTATGTGTATTCATATGAAGCCGCAAATCATTTGAGTTAGACTAGTAATGTAAATATTTGTTTGGTATAATAAAATATGTAAGTTTGACAGTGAATGCTTTGAATTCCATATTCGGAGAATGGGGTTTGTCGGCATCGAATCAATGGAATATAAGCGGAGAAGCATGCAGCGGAGCAGCCATAGACTTAACAAGCATCGAGTCCACGAATGGCAATTACAATCCCGGCATCAAATGCGATTGCAATGGGACTACTTGCCACATTACCCGTCTGTAAGTAGCAAACACTACTACCACCACTTTTATTTATCTATCTATCTATCTGTTTCACATGCCTTCCAAATGGAGATTAGATTACCTCAAAACAAAGCTCTGTAAATTTGTCCAATAGGGTTTTTATTGAATGTTGGAGAAATGTATGGTGTGCACTCCAAAAGGAGGCAAATTCTTATTATTTTTTTTAGGATAAATTACGCTCCGCCCTGTTATGTTTGGTCACTTTTCTATGTGAAGTTTATTTTTTTCTAATTTACTCCTAAACTACAGTGTGTTTAAAATTAGATAAAAAATATCACAATAACTATCATATAATATAAAAAAAATATATTTTTATATTAGAATTTAAGTTTATATGAATCATATATAATAAAATATTTTTATGCCATGTGATTGTGTTATTTTTTGTCTAATTTTTAACATAAATTAGTTTTAGGATTAAAGTGGGAAAACTTTGAAAAATGAACTTTAATGCTATGTTTGGTTGGGGGATTTGGAGAGGGATTTGGAAAGGGAAATGGAAAAGGTAGGTGAAATGTGAATAAAATATGTATATATTTCACATAGTTTCACACACCTTTTCCCTTCCCCTTTCCAAATCCCTCCCCAAATCCCCCAACCAAACACACCATAAGGGTGAAAGTGGCCAAACAGAAAAAGGGCAAAGTGTAATTTACTTTTTTTTTTATAGGGAAATTCTACCTACACTACAATTTTATCTCTTTACACCTTTGCGAAATAATTGAAATTTTTATTACGCCACTTATAATACTAACACTAACCCTAAATTAAACACTTTTCAAATCCTTACATTTTTTTCTTATTACACCTATTCATTTTGAATTACTCCAGTATTATGTTATCAAACAAACTATATCTGTCCAGCCATCTATTATCATTATTTTTTTCTAAATTTATGATGGGCATGTTTGGCTATACATTGCCAACCAATTTAGATTATTTTGATGTCATATTGTCAAACAAACTAGATTTTTTCAGCCATCTGTTGCCGCACGTGTACAAATTCATTTTCCTTAAAACATCAAGAATCTATAAAAACATGAAGGGTACAAACATCCATAAAAATATTCATAAAATTTATCAATACAAATATCTTCAAATTTGTTAATACAAACATCTATAAAAATATACTGCTATGTTATCACAATCCATCTATATTGATAGTTTCGGTAGTTACTACACAAGTGTATGGAATTGATCAATATGGGTAGTATATGTTTTCTCCCATCCATTAGTACACAAGTGATGAAAATGAATCAAATTACTTGCTTTTGGAGGTATTGGATGACTAGGAAGCAAATAGATCTAACAAATCTCGCCTGTAATGAATTCATAACTGTAGTCCATTAAAAATGCATTACTAGCCTTGCTACAATAAATAGAAGCATAATCCTTAAAAGCAAAAAAAACAAAAATGTCAGAAAAATAAAATTGAAAATGTTTAGCAGTGAGTTAGTGAGTTACCGGACATGTACTTTTTGTTAGGCAATAGGTTACTGAACAAATATTTTTTGTTCGGCAGTGGGTTACTTGATATATATTTTTTGTTCGGTAGTGTAATTCTATACTATTTGATTTTGTTCGGTTTTGGTACACCGAATAAAAGTCGAACATCCCTCTTAAAAAATGAAATGAAAACATAAAAAACAAAGAAAAAAAAACTCCCAATTTTATTTTTTTGCTATTCCTTCATCATCATTTATTCGTCCATTGCTTTACTTTATGATCAAAACACTATGATTCTTACTTTTTGAAAGTAGATGTACGGTAGAGAAGAAGAAGTGAGAAACGAAGAAAAAAAATAGGGATTGAAGTGTAATGAGTGTAAAGGGATAATCAAATCTATTTAATTTTTATCTTTTGTTCTTAAAGGTAATTTCATACATGAGTAAAATTGGAAAAAAGAAAAAAAGAAAATTTCTCAAATGGAGGGTGTAAAGAGATAAATGTGTTGTGTAACTAGAATTTCCCTTTCTTTTTTTATGGTGAAAGTTACACGAATGTTTGTGGTATGTTATGTCATTTCAATAAAGTTACTAACTACTACTGAATTTATGGTGTGCTTCTTCAAGTGATAGTTATGAATGATTTTGTGGTTATGTTATGGCAGTATAATAGTAATCTTGTGGTATTGTTACGAACTGAGAAATGTGACTAATCATTTTAGTTTTGTGTGCGTTTTTTTTTCCGGTTACAGGAAAGTCTATGCATTGGATGTTGTTGGTGTAATCCCAGAGGAGTTATGGACTTTGACTTTCCTCATCAATTTGTATGGTTCATTGATATTTGATTTAATTAATAAACTTGCCCTTTTCCATCTTCCGTTTTATTTTCTCCATGTGAACCACTATCAAATTGCAACCTTTGAAATTATGATTCATTATCTCACCTTATTGAAATATGTGCTGTGCATGATTGGGTAGTTTTCCTTTATAGGCCCTCTAATTTTTTCAGTCATTGATGATTCCTTCCATAATATTGCAGGGACTTGCGCCAAAATTACCTGACAGGTAGCTTGTCTGCATCCATTGGCAACGTATCTCGCATGCAGTACCTGTAAGCCACCTTATTTTTATTAAAATTTTGCTGGTTGTTAATATTTTATCTATGGGTAGATACACTCCTTTAATGTTTTGGCACCTCATTTAAATGTTGTTAGGACCGTGGGTATTAATGCATTATCGGGGGAGCTTCCAAAGGAACTGGGAAAACTGACTGATTTGAGATCACTGTATGTAACTTAATTTTTGTACTTTTTTAAGAGGCAACTTGATGTCAATGCATAGGCATAAATCCAAATATATACATGTAAGTTCGCGCCAACAAATATTCTCTTAATAATATATATATTTTTTATTCTTTGTAATCTGTCTTTGGCTATAGTGGGTACTCTGGACCTCATTCAATTGAACATTGGAAACATTCACAAATCACTGAAAGACATACCTCTTTTGTGCATACCATTCAAATGTTACCTTATTTGAATTATTTTGATGTTGTTGACTTGCTACTTTTCCAGGGCCTTTGGTACAAATAACTTCTCTGGCACTCTACCGTTAGAGCTTGGGAATTTAACAAAATTAGAGCAACTGTAAGTGCTGAGACATTTGCTCACTTTTTCATTTTGTTGTCCAGAAAAATGCTGCTTCTCTTATTATCAGGATCTATAAACCTTAATTATCAGGATCTATGAACCAGTGTCATCCAGTCTAGTCTGAAATAAACATTTCATCCATCCGGCTATTTAATGAGCTATGCTAGTCCACATCACATAAAAATTCTAAAACACATATTGGAGAGCCTAGATTTCTGGGCATACTAAGCAGTAAGCATGATCCTTTTTTATAAGAAATGTCATAGTCACTAGATGTAAAGATCTGTTATATGTATCATGTACCTTTCTACTGATTAGCTGATTGCTTGCAACTCATCTCATGAGTTGTCACCTTGTGATTTATCATCAACGAACAAAATTTAAATTTAAATTTGGTGTTGAGGACAAAAAAGTGTCGCATTTGTTTCTTCAACATTATCCACCTTGACAGTTACTTTGTTAGCTCTGGAGTTAGTGGTGCTATACCTTCAACGTTTGCTGCTCTACGAAATCTGCAGACAGTGTAAGAGCTTTCTGAACTATCCTTTTTGCATATCTGAGAAACTAAAATATTGTGTTCAGATTAATTGTTTTTGTTATCAATTTTACTGAGGAAGAATTTTGGGGATCTCAGGTGGGCATCAGACAATGAACTCACTGGTAGCATACCTGAATTCATTGGGAATTGGTCAAAGCTTAAAAGCTTGTAAGCAATCTTCTATGTTGTGCTCTCTTTATTTTGACAATCACACTCAAATTATAGCTTTACTTTAAAATAGCAATATGTAGTAACTGAGATGCATAACACTCTTCAGCAATCCACTTCACTTTTCTTTTTCTTTTTCTTTTTTTTTTTGTCTTTTTCTTTTTTTTTTGTAGGAGATTTGAGGGAAACTCCTTTGGAGGTCCAATACCAACAACATTTTCCAACTTAACCTTGATGGAGGAGTTGTGAGCATTAACTCTTTCAACAACTTTTGTTCATATTTAGCATATCAATAAAGCTAATATTCTCTTTTATAATATACCCATGCTCATCTAGGAGAATAAGTGATTTATCTAATGGAAGTTCTTCATTGGCGTCTCTTGAGGATATGAAGTCTTTGAATCTCTTGTAAGGCGATATGGTTATTGCTGGCAAATCTATTCTGTTTTAATTTTTCATTTTCATGCTCCTTAATTGCTCTTCTACAAAACTAATATAACCATGTGGTTTCATGCCTTGCAGAATTCTGAGGAATAACAATATTTCTGGTTCTATCCCATCCAATATTGGAGATTATCAAAGATTGTTACAACTGTAAGTTATTGCTATTAATTTCAGGTCAGCTCCCATATACTTCAACCTGAAATTTGGCCAGTTGAGAGTCAGATGGGGGAAGATGGGGTCAAAACCGGACAGCCAACTCTATGAAGCAAATATTTTTAATGTATTTACATTATTATATAATGAATTTACTTGACCATGGTTTATATAAGTCTTCAGGGATTTGAGCTTCAACAAATTAACTGGACAGATTCCTGATTCGCTGTTCAATTTGAGCTCTCTCTTACTTGTAATAAACATCTTGTGCTGTATTATTTTAGAATCATTCCAACAAATACTGTTTATTGTTTGAACTAATTTCTTTATGCCCAGGTTTCTTGGGAATAATAAATTAACTGGTACCCTTCCTGCTCAAAAGAGTACATCTCTCCTGAATATGTAAGTACATCTTACATAACAACCCACAATTTAATTAGAATGTAAGTGCTGTTATTGAAAAACTATATGTAAGTTGAGAAGTTCTTTCGTTTTCTGGCACATAATGATTATCAAAAATGGTTTTCTCTTCCCAAATATGAAGGTTATATAATTTCTGAAGCATAATGTACCTTCGAACAGGTCTATGGTGCAGCACAGATTTAATCCGTTTTGCCATAAGTATTCTTGACAGCAGCATATTTGTTACACAACCTTGCTACCACATGCTAGAAAATCATGTATTAAGCAAGACAAAGATTCAAGTATACATGTATGTGTAAATGTAAATGTAGAGATGTATACGAAAATAGCCAACATTAGGGAACACACTAGGGGAGGTAAATATTAAATATTTGGACATACACAAGATTTCTGTTTGCATCTTGATCTGCCTGTGATGATTCTTTTCTTTTTTCTTTTTTAATTTTATGTATTTAATCAAATCAAATAAGGCTTTAGGACCCGATGATATCCCTATTGAAGCTTGGAAGTGTTTGGGTAAAAAGGGAGTTGCTTGGTTGACTAGGTTGTTTAGCAAACTTTTGTTGACTAGGAACATGCCAGATGAGTGGAGGAAGAGTATTTTAGTGCCAATCTATAAGAATAAAGGTGATGTCCAAAATTGTAACAACTATAGAGGAATCAAGCTAATGTGTCATATAATGAAAGTGTGGGAGAGGGTGATGGAACGCCGATTGCGAGACATAACAGAGGTGTCAAAGAATCAATTTGGTTTTATGCCTGGTAGGTCAACAATGGAAGCGATCTATCTTTTGAGGAGAGTAATAGAAAAGTATAAAGAAAAGAAAAGAGACATTCATATGGTGTTTATCGACCTTGAGAAAGCATATGACAGAGTGCCCCGAGATATAATATGGTGGGTGTTAGAGAAGAAAGGGGTGACAAAAGGCTACATTGACGTGATTAGGGACATGTATGAAGGGGTGGTGACCGCTATTAGATCGCCAACTGGAGAGACAAATGAATTTCCTATCACTGTAGGGTTACACCAAGGATCTACCTTAAGTCCTTATCTTTTTGCTTTAGTTATGGACAAGTTGACGATACATATTCAGGATGACGTGCCATGGTGTATGCTTTTTGCAGACGATATTGTGTTAATGGATGAGACTAGAGAAGGAGTTAACATAAAGTTGGAGATTTGGAGAAAAGCTCTTGAATCTAAAGGATTCCGGATAAGCAGAACTAAGACAGAGTACATGGAGTGTAAATTTAGTAACAGTAACAATGAAAGTAGAGGAGAAGTGAAGATTGAGAATCAAGAACTGCCTAAGAGTGAACATTTTCGTTATTTAGGGTCGATTATCACAACAGCGGGAGAGATTGATGCAGATGTGGCCCATAGGATTAAAGCAGGATAGTGTAAGTGGAAAAGTGCGTCTGGGGTATTGTGCGATAAACGAATACCCACTAGACTAAAAGGCAAGTTTTATAGAACGGCTATTAGACCAGCTATGTTGTATGGGACGGAGTGTTGGGCAACCAAGAAACAACATGTAGCTAAGATGAGTGTGGCTGAGATGAGGATGCTAACGTGGATGTGTGGTAAGACTAGACAAGACAGGATTAGGAATGAGTGTATTCGGGAATGGGTAGGAATAGCACCGATAGAAGATAAGTTGAGAGAGAATCGTTTGAGATGGTTTGGTCATATTCAACGGAGACCAACAGAGGCAGTAGTGAAGAGATGCGATGCTGTAACGGTAGATGGAAGTGTTAGGGGACGGGGTAGGGCTAGATTAACGTTGACTAGCGTTATAAATAGAGATATGAATCTACTTAATTTGACTAATGAAATGGCTTTTGATAGGGCCGTGTGGAGAAGAAGGATTCATGTAGCCGACCCCATTTGATGGGACTTAAGGCTTGGTTTGATTTGGTTTGGTTTGGTTTGGTTTGGTATTTATTTTTTCTTTGACGGACAATTTCATACACTAAAATCAGGATCCTATCATTTTTTTCAGATGATCTTTTCTTGGATGTACATCATTTTTAGGTTTGATTCAAGGAGTATATATTTGTTACCGATAACTATGTCCTTTTAATGCCTTTATTTGATAGAAAAGTGGAAGTGAAAATGTCGTGTTATATAACTATAAACTTCTACCTCCAAAATACGAATTTAATTATTTTTTTATTTTTTTAATTTTTTTTTTTTTGAAAAATCAGGCAGTACTTGATTCTGTGAATAAGCAGAAAGTATATGGAAGTCATGTTATCTTAAAGTTGATATGAAAGACAACCCTTGGTGAGCCATGTAACATGTGAAGGTTTAGTGTGACCCACTGAAGTTTACAAGAATCATTATGGATTCACTTCTTTCCAATTTCAAGATCACAATGTACAATTTCTTTAAACATTAACGAGGTACAATTAGGAATGTAAATAACTCTATTTATTGCGTAGAAATTTTTTTATGTTAATAGTATGCTGCTACTGTGTTTGGGGAGACATGGAGAAACAATTAATGACAGGTATTTGAACAAAGTTGTTTTGGAAACTGGCATGTAGTGATACATGCAATCATGGGAGTATATAAGGCTATTGACTAAATCCATAACTTCAGTGCCTAAATTTAAGACTAACCAAGTTATCAGGCATCAGTAGGATGGAACATCGACTGAACATTCCCATTATGTTTTTGCCTGCGGAGATTTGTCATACAACGAATTATCTGGGAGCTTTCCTTCTTGGATCAACCAACAAAACTTACAACTGTATGTAAAAGAAAAAATTGGTCCTGCTCTCTGCTTGTTTTCAGATTTTGTGGTTTACCATCCTGGCATCCTGTAATAGTTTTGAGTGCAAAATATTTGTTATGATTGCATTTTGTACCTCATTATATCTTCTGCATTGGTTTTATACTATTGAAACTAACAACGAGATTTTTTGGGATGTAATATGCAGTAATTTAGTTGCCAATAACTTCACAATAGAAAGTTCGAACAACAGGTGATTCTCCCTCTGCTGTATATTTTTAACGTTATTCAGTAGCCTTTGAACATTCAATGTTGCCAAAGGAAATTTCAGTTATTTTCCATTATATTGTTTAGTGTTTAAAACCATAAGCTGGTAACCAGCACCTTTATCAGCGGTCAAACATGCATCTGCTTGATGCTGCTTAGATTCACCAGATATAACACCTTTATAATCAATTTGCATTCTTCATCTGCTTTTAGTGTTCTGCCTTCAGGATTGAGCTGTCTTCAAAGGAACTTTCCCTGCCATCACAATGTTCCTGTCTGTAAGTGCCTTCATGACCCTTCTTGTGTGTGTGTGTGTGTGTGTGACAGAGAGAGAGAGAGAGAGAGAGAGAATCAGTAGGAATATGGGAGTCAAACTCAAGCCTCACCAATGGATATAGAAATACTATTAATTAGATGTCGTTCGGTTGAACGGCTATCAGCATTTTTAGCGAGGTAATGCATAATTGAACCCATTGAAATGCGTTGAACCCATTGAAATGCGTATGAATAAGGAGTTATGCATGGCTGATTTTTATTTTTGTTAATTGAAAGCACATTTCCAAGCCCAAATCTGACGAATTCCTCTTTCCCATTGGCTTACAGATTCCAACTTTGCAGTCAAGTGTGGTGGTCCACAGATTACTTCTAGTAATCAGATTATATATGAGAGGGATAATGAGACTCTGGGTCTGGCTACATATTATGTGACTAGCACAAACAGGTGGGCAGTTGGTAATGTTGGACGCTTTGGTGAGAATAACAATGCCCAGTATACAAGTTTCTCTTCATCTCAGTTCACAAATACTTTGGACTCAGAGCTGTTCCAAACAGCACGAATATCTGCTGCATCACTAAGATACTATGGGTTGGGGCTTCAGAATGGTAACTATACTGTGAATCTACAATTTGTAGAGCTAACTATCGAGAATCCTACAACTTGGAAAAGTCTTGGAAGGCGTGTTTTTGATATATATATCCAGGTCTGTGCTGAGTTGTGGAATTGGATTAGCAATTGTGTTTTCCCTGTCCTCTTTTAGACTGAACTTTTTGTTATCAGCTTTCATTATATATGTGTGGATGTCTGGATGAGGGGTATGTAATAAAAAAAGGTAGGTAGTTGGAATGATGAAAGGGTTTCACATCCATTTTCCATGTCATCATGTGAAAACTTTTTTCATACCAAAGAAGAGATGGTTTAACATGGAATATGTACTACTGCGGTATTCTGTTTTATTAAGTAGTATACGTCAGGTATTTTCGAAATTTGCATATTCTATCCCACGTTTTAAGCTAAACTGGTTTCCATTTTGTTGTTAACAATTAGGTTTTAGGATTTATGTGGGCGCATACCATCAAGATTAACAAAATCCTTTTTTTTTTGGTCTTTTTTTTGTTCTTTTTCTAAAGGTCATAAAAACTCCGCCGGGGTTGTTAACAACTTCGCCGGTCCCAAGCCCGGGTTAAGGGGGAGGGTTGTGTGTTAGGTAGCTGACAGCCAACACGTAAAAAAGCTGCTCGGATCCCTTATGAAAATGAATCTTACTTTGAATCGTTTAAATGCTAGGTCGTTCCCCTCAAGTGACGCGTTGCGCCTGCCTCCGGGTGTTTCGAAAAGTGAGCAAGGGGCGCCGCATCGACGCCTGGGTGCGGTGAAAAATGAGCAAAGGTTTCCGCGTTTTTCTGGGCGAGCGCGAGTAAAGAAGATAGTCCATGACTATAGGTTTAGGGTAGCCACTTGGAACATAGGAACCTTAACTAGTAAGACGATGGAATTGGTAGATGTTATGATTAGGAGGAGAGTTAGTATAGCTTGCATACAAGAAACTAAGTGGACGAGAGAGAAAGTTAGGGAAATTGAGGATACCGGTTTTAAACTATATTACAGTGGTAAGGATAGACGCAGGAATGTGGTAGGAATCATAATTGCCAAGGCTCTTGTGGAGAGTGTAGTGGCGGTCACTAGGAAAGGGGATAGGATTATGCTAGTTAAACTAGTTATTGGAGGGAATATAGTGAATGTTATTAGCGCATACGCCCCTCAAGTAGGATTAGATGATCAGACTAAGAGGGATTTTTGGGAGTAAATGGATGAGATCTTACAGGGGATACCCGTAGGAGAGAACCTGGTTATAAGTGGAGATTTTAATGGCCATGTGGGCATAGATAAACTAGGCTACGAAAGGGTGCATGGTGGATACGGTTTTGGTGACAGAAATGAGGCTGGAGAGAGTATCTTAGATTTTGTGTTGGCTTCTAACCTGGTGGTGGCCAATACTATGTATAAGAAGAGGGAGGAGCATTTGATAACCTTTAGGAGTAGATTAGTTAAGTGCCAAATAGATTACTTCTTAGTGAGAAAAGTGGACCGCCTAAAATGCAATGATTGTAAGGTGATTCCTGGAGAGAGCCTGGTCTCTCAACATAGAATTTTGGTACTAGATTTATGTTTTAGAGGGCAATACCAAGCTAGGAAGGATGGTGGGCGTCGTAGGACGAGATGGTGGGACCTAAAAGGGGATAAACTAGAAATATTTAAGAATCGAATGGATAAGGAAGGTACTTGGGACTTAGAAGGTGATGCTAACACTATGTGGAACTCGATGGCCAATTGTATAAGGAGAATCTCAAGGGAAGTGCTTGGAGAGTCGAAAGGAACGGGAACCAACTCTAGGGAAACTTGGTGGTGGAGGGAAGAGGTTCAAGCGGTAGTTAAGGCAAAAAAAGAGTGCTTCAAAAAGTGGCAAAATGATAGAATTGAGGAAAACCTTAAGAGATATAGATTGGCTAATAAGGAGGTCAAGAAAGTAGTGAGAGAGACTAAGTTGAAAGCTTATGATGACTTATACACTAGATTAGATAGTAAGGAGGGAGAGAAGAGGGTATACAAACTTGCTAAAATACGAGAGAGGAAAACAAGAGATTTCAATCAGGTAAAGTGCATCAAGAGTGAGGATTCTAAGGTATTGGTGAAGGATGAAGAGATTAAGGAAAGATGGAAGAATTATTTTGAGAAACTATTAAATGAGGAACATGGAGGTACGGCAATGGGGGAAGAAATAGCCAGTAATACGATAAACCAAGACTATAGGTTCTATCGCAGGATTAGGAATTTTGAAGTGGAGATTACACTTAAGAAGATGAAATCCAATAAGGCTTTAGGACCCGATGATATCCCTATTGAAGCTTGGAAGTGTTTGGGTAAAAAGGGAGTTGCTTGGTTAACTAGGTTGTTTAGCAAAATTTTGTTGACTAGGAACATGCCAGATGTGTGGAGGAAGAGTATTTTAGTGTCAATCTATAAGAATAAAGGTGATGTCTAAAATTGCAACAACTATAGAGGAATCAAGCTAATGTGTCATATAATGAAAGTGTGGGAGAGGGTGATGGAACGCCGATTGCGAGAAATAACAGAGGTGTCGAACAATCAATTTGGGTTTATGCCTGGTAGGTCAACAATGGAAGCGATCTATCTTTTGAGGAGAGTAATAGAAAAGTATAAAGAAAAGAAAAGAGACATTCATATGGTGTTTATCGACCTTGAGAAAGCATATGATAGAGTGCCCTGGGACATAATATGGTGGGTGTTAGAGAAGAAATGGGTGACAAAAGGTTACATTGACGTGATTAGGAACATGTATGAAAGGGTGGTGACCACTATTAGATCGCCACCTGGAGAGACAAATGAATTTCCTATCACTGTAGGGTTACACCAAGGATCTACCTTAAGTCCTTATCTTTTTGCTTTAGTTATGGACGAGTTGACGAGAAATATTCAGGATGACGTGCCATGGTGTATGCTTTTTGCAGACGATATTGTGCTAGTAGATGAGACTAGAGAAGGAGTTAACACAAAGTTGGAGATTTGGATAACAGCTCTTGAATCTAAAGGATTTCGGATAAGCAGAACTAAGACGGAGTACATGGAGTGTAAATTTAGTAACAGTAACAATGAAAGTAGAGGAGAAGTGAAGATTGAGAACCAAGAACTGCCTAAGAGTGACCATTTTTGTTATTTAGGGTCGATTATCACAACAACGAGAGAGATTGATGTAGATGTGGTCTATAGGATTAAGGCGGGATGGTGTAAGTGGAGAAGTGCGTCTGGGGTATTGTGCGATAAACGAATACTCATTAGACTAAAAGGTAAGTTCTATAGAACGGCTATTAGACCAACTATGTTGTATGAGACGGAGTGTTGGGCAACCAAGAAACAACATGTAGATAAGATGAGTATGGCTGAGATGAGGATGCTAAGGTGAATGTGTGGTAAGACTAGACAAGATAGAATTATGAATGAGTGTATTCGGGAATGGGTAGGAGTAGCACTGATAGAAGATAAGTTGAGAGAAAATCGATTGAGGTGATTTGGTCATATTCAACGGAGACCTACAGAGGCAGTAGTGAAGAAATGCGATGCTGTAACGGTAGATAGAAGTGTTAGGGGACGGGATAGGCCTAGTTTAACATTGGCTAGCGTTATAAATAGAGATGTGAATCTACTTAATTTGACTAATGAAATGGCCTTTGATAGGGCCGCGTGGAGAAGAAGGATTCATGTAGCCGACCCCATTTGATGGGACTTAAGGCTTTGTTTGGTTTGGTTTGGTTTTCTAAAGGTCATAAATGTCTTGAAGTCTTTTAAACATTTATTCGACTGCATGTGCACATTGAATTAATTTCATATGACTATCGTGATGTTATATTAGATATTTTTTCAAGTATATGTTTCATTTTCATTAATCACCGTCTAGTATTTCAAACCAATATTATTTGTTATCCTGTGATCATTAGTAGAACAATTTCTCCAGATTCCCATCTCATAATGTATATGTCACACAACTCTAAGTTTGTTATCAGAGCAACTCCAAGGCTGCTAGGCACAATGTCTTCTAAAAGTACAATATTTATTTTTCCCAACTAGTTTAGCTAGTGCGCACTTCAAACCATACTCTTTATTTTAACTAATCAATCGAACTAATTTATCTAATTTTTAAAAGAAAAATACTATAAACATAAATAAAAATATATAATCTTTTTATGATACGCTGTTAATGCAGCTAGTGTTGACGTGAAATTTACAAATATTTATTTATTTTTAAATATATAATTAATTATTTTTTAAAATAATATTTTTACACAATCATATTTTTAAAAATACAATGGGTTTGAACTAGTAGAGATGCAACAAAGATTGAGGGAGCAAGCAGAGATAGGGACCTCAAAACAGCGGGAAAACTCTTTTGCCTAGCAATGGAGACTAGCTAGATGTGGAGAGCGAAAATGAAAATGGGCAAAATGCCTCTTGTGATGCAGAGCGAGGAAGAGAAAACTAACTTCACTAGCAAAAATGCCTCATGTGGCCCTTTTGCGCCCTCCCTTGGAGATGCTCTTAATAAATTTAAGAGCTTCATATAAATAACGGTGTGAAAAGGGTCATAGGCCATCACCTATTATTGTACTCGTCATCCTAGAGTGTTGGAATGGGTGGGACTGGGTATAGATCTATCTTTGGTCCTTAATTAACTTAAACCATGTTGTCTCCTGTTACAGCCCGTGCCTTACCCTTTTCTGCCTTATTTTTACCTTTGTACCAGCCACTTATTTAATTCCCAGAATGTGTTCCCTTTCTCTGATATAGTTCTTCTTATATAAATGAAATTTTGCCAAAACGTGGGAGACAACAACTGCCTCAGTGATTTATTCTCAATGTTTTATTAGTTAATTTCTAAAATCATGCAGTTTTTAATGATACATAGTCAAAGACACCCATGTTTTGTAGCTGCCCATCTTTTAATTCTTTTTCTTCTTCTTCTTCTTAAGTTCTGAATTTCTTTTACTTCTGTTTCTTAAGCTCTAAACTTGTTCATTCTAGGGGAATCTGGAGTGGAAAGATTTTGATTTATGAAAGGAGGCAGGTGGGGCCTCTTTGCAACCTGTTCAGAAGGAATTCAAGGCTCAGGTATCAGAAAACTACCTTGAAATCCATCTCTTTAGGGCTGGTAAAGGGACTTGCTGTGTACCTACTCAAGGTACATATGGACCTTCTATTTCAGCAATCAGTGTCACCTCAGGTAATATGATTCAAAAACATTTTATGTGAGTTCAGAAATTTAAGTCTTATATTATTGTTGCCAAGTTTTTGACAATTAAGCTTTTGTACAGACTTCATCCCCACTGTTAGTAACAACCTTCCGACCAGTAAGAAGAATAAGACCGGTTTGTCTGTAGGGATTGTTGTTCCTATTGGAGTTGTATGCCTTCTGTCTGTACTTGCGTTATATTGCTTCATTCAACAAAGAAAAAGGTCACACAAGAGTGAGGATGAAGGCAAAAATAGAAATGAATTAATAAATAAGCCAGGTTTATTATTGCAGTCCGACTTCTTCCCATAACAGATATGTTTCGTTTGCTACTTGCGGATCTACTCTTTTAGTGGAAATGCTTTCTAAATGGCACTTTAAAATGAATTTGTCCATACCTGTATATTTGTGTTAAACACAACATCAGACTTGCTAAATGCTGTTTGTGCTTCAAATATTGTTCATACATGATGAAGATTTCTTTAGAAGTCCTACTATTAAACAACCTCCCTTAGCTTTCTCCCCACCAAACACCTTAACCCTTTGGTTCTTTGTAAAGTGAGGGAGAAGAAGATAAACTCTTACGAAGGGAACACATTATGGCATTTTTCTTTAGTTTCTTCTCCCCAAACAATTTTTTCATCTTTAATCAACGACCATTTTGGATTGGAACTACAATTAAGATTAGTATATTTGTGGTTACACATTTACTTGTATAATCTGGTACCTTTCATTGATCAATGTGCCAGAGAATGACCATATCATTATAAGCTTACTAAATACATAAGCCGAGTTATTAATGACTTTTTAAATATTCACTGCCAAGCGTTTTTATTGAACTTGTAGAGCTCCGAGTTATGGATGCTAAGCCTTGCACCCTCAGTTATGCTGAACTAAGGGCTGCAACAGAAGATTTCCATCCTGCAAACAAACTCGGGGAGGCTTTGGACCTGTTTATAAGGTAAGTCACTCTTCTAATCAAGGACAAGCAGTTATCAAACATTTGATATTGCTACATAAATAATACCACTCATCTGACTTGTAAGTATTCTAAGTTTTTCTATAATTACCTTCACAGTTAAAAAATCATTCTTCCATATCACTTCTTTTTTAATTTTTTTCTGATCATTGTGTATAGCAGCAGTACACTTTTACCATCACATTTTGTGCCATTATTGGACACATAATTTTTGTAGAAAAGAAGATAATGGAAAATCCATCCCTTGCTATTATAGCTATTTTGTGCATAAAGAACAGAAATTTATTGGTCCATATCCTTTTTCCTTTATAGAACATGAGAAGAAAAAAAATCCATGGTTGAGACTAGACAGTTTATCTCATGTTTTTAAGTTTTGTAAATAGGGAACGCTCAATGATGGGAGGGTGGTTGCTGTTAAACAACTTTCTGTGGCATCCCGCCAAGGAAAGACTCAATTTGTCACAGAGATCGCTACTATATCTGCTGTGCAGCACCGAAATCTTGTGAAACTGTATGGATGCTGCATTGAGGGAGATAAACGATTGCTTGTTTATGAGTATCTTGAAAATAGGAGTCTTGATCAAGCATTATTTGGTATAAGGATGTCTCCTTTACAGTATATATATATATTAAAATTTCTGAATGTGGAGAATACAAGAAACAGAAGTTTGTATCTAGACTGGCCCACTCGTTTTGATATTTGCTTGGGAGTAGCAAGGGGTCTAGCTTATCTTTATGAAGAATCACGGCTTCGCATTGTACATAGAGATGTGAAGGCCAGCAATATTCTTCTTGACTCTGGTCTCAACCCCAAAATCTCTGATTTTGGTTTGGCCAAACTTTATGATGACAAAAAGACCCACATGAGTACCTGTGTTGCAGGGACGATGTAAGATTTTCAGCCGGCAAGCTCCATATATTCTTTCATTACATTGGTTAATTTCTAATTTTTTGATATTGTTCATAGCCTATGAAGCATGGGTACTTCGATAAATATGCCGTACCCGTACTGAGTACTTACCGGCGTAGGGTACATTGTATAGTACTTCTGCATACGTACTAGATACATGAAACACGTATCCAAATTTTTTCTTTTTAATTTTTGGCATATCCAGATGTACCTAGTATCTACCTAAGTCGTAGTGTATCTTAGTCGAAACAATATTTTCTTCTACTATAGAGATAAAATTCCTTTCACTAGACTTCTTTTTTATTTCAGTTTTATGCTTAGCATGATTTTAAAATTAAGCTATGGTTTGTAAGTTATTTAATATAATAGCATTTAATTTTGGTTTATACCTTTACTTTTGATATTAAATGTTAATTGTCGGTTTGATGTTAACAAATTAAACCATATAATCAATTTTTGCATTACTCTAAATTAAAAAGAAATATTTTTTTACAAACGTACTAAGAGTACCCATATGGTACCGGTACCAGTACCAATACTCGTATCTGTACCTGTACTTTATAGTTCGTAGCTGAAGTAATATCGAGAAAATTGTGACGTTTTCTTGGTTGTTGGTGTAGTGGATATCTTGCACCCGAGTATGCCATGCGTGGGCACCTCACATAAAAGGTTGATGTGTTTAGCTTTGGTGTTGTAGCTCTGGAGATCATCAGTGGAAGGCTAAATTCTGACTCAAGCTTGGAACAAGAGAAGAGTTATCTTCTTGAATGGGTATGATTCACTTTTTTTTCCACTCAATAAACATTAATTCTTTGAAACATTGCCAATTGCATGCATGGATATTCACTTTAGCTGTGGATATAGTATTTGTTGTGATTGGTTGAACAACACCTATGTGTAGTTCACTTTTGAAAAAAGAAGGAAACATCACTATACCTAGAAAAATTTAGGGGTGTTTTCTGATGTCACATGTTTGTCATCTTATAATTGGATATCCATTACATATTTACATGTGAGTGCCATTTGCTCATGGGATTATTGATAGTCACCAAGATGGATATTGGCTTGATTTGCTTGAAAAAATTGCTATTCAAAACAAGAAAACAGCTTTCAGAAGCTTAAACGGCTATAAAGCACAAATACTTTAAAAAGGGAGATGTATCCATATTGGATATGTATCGGATACCGATACTCATCGGATACTCGCGGATACGTATCAGGAACTTCTTAAAAGTATCGGATACTTTTTAATTAATTTTGCATTAATTTTGGAGTATCGGATACTTAATTTTGAAGTATCGGATACTCGAAGTCACATATAGTTGGTGGAGTGGTAGTGGAGAGATTAGCATTATTCTAATAGGAATGCATGTATCAAAGAAATTTTTTATTTTTTATTTTTTATTTTTTGTTGGTGATCCCACTTTAAAAAAAATTAAAATTAAAACATCTATGAATGTTTTTTTTTTTCTTTTTTTCTTTTTTTCTTTAGGTTTTATTTTCATGCATATCACATTATTAAAATTATAAAAATAAATTTTTTTACGAACGTATCCCCACCGTTTCCGTACCCTACTTTTTTAGATTTTGGCATATCGTCATATCCGTATCACCATATCCTATATCCGTATCCGTGCTTCATAGTTAAACGGTGTGCTTTTTTAAACTCTAAATTGTTTGAAAGAAATGTAGGAAATGTAATGAACTACATTCTTGAAACTTAGTTTGTTCACTTTTTGGGACCGAGAAATAAAATTTTCACTGAACTTACATTTTTACAACAGGAGGGACGAAAATAATATATATAATATTATTTCTGAAGTTTGTTATGTAATATTTGAGAAAGCCTAAGTGCACATAAGAATTGCACATAATGGAACACAAATGTGAGATAAAAAGATGGGCTCCATAGGTGGATCCACTGTTATTATACAAGGCGAGGCACGGGCTTCATCGAAGCGAGGCTCATGCTAACGATAAAAAATAGATAATTTAATATAAAAATAATAATTCAAGGTTCAACATAAGTAAAATGTAATATTAAGTATTTTAAAACATAAATACCAACTAACCCCAATAAAAAAATAATTCAAGGTTGCATATAAACACAATCATCTAACTCATAAATTAGGGTTGCAACTCGGGCAGGCTCAACCCGAGTAACCCGTGCCCAGCCCGAGTTTTTTTAGGGCTTGGGCAACAATATCTTGTAATCTGGACAGACCTGGGCAGATTTTTGATGCCCGAATTGTAATTCGGGCCGGGCCTGGGCAAAATCAGTGGCTAACCCGAGCAACCCGAACCCGAATTATATTTAATATATTATAGAAATTATATGATATATATATAAATTAAATTAAATAGATATCCTTGATATTTTTTTTTTTTGGCTGGCTTGAGTGTCCCATCCCAATGGCAATGGCTGACTCTGTTTCTTAAGAGTGTGATATGTGTCTTCAACTCAAACAAGCTAGTGCCACCAGGCTCCAGTAGCTTCTTCAAACAGAGTAGGCACTCTAGAGGGCTTGTTTGGAGAAGCACCATTGCAGAAGCTGTTTGTTGTCTAGTGCAATTCAGGCAATTCGGGCTAACCCGAGTTCAAATTATAAAGCTTGGTCCGGGCTTGGGCAGCCATGCTCGGGTTGATGGTCAGGCTTGGGCGGGCTTGGGCACTGCCAAACACAATTCGGGTTGGGCTTGAGTAAACCCCTAACCCGCCCGAACCCGCCCGAGTTGCACCCTTATCATAAATCATAAACATTTGAAAATAGTGACAAAATCGAAGTGTCTTAAAAGATAAGCATAGAGAAGGAGGAAGAGAAAGAGTAGAAGATTGAGGAGATGAAGAAGAAGAATAACGACAACTGTTAGTTATGTTTAAGAGTTTAATCCCTTGTAGTAGTGTGTAAAAAAAATGAGATAGTGAATTCAAGGGTAATATTTGTAATAAACAAACATTTTAAAAGAAGCACACAAGTCGCACGCCTTGACCCTAAGCCTAAATTGCACGCTTCATGCACTTTTATGGCACCTATTTTACATCGCCTAGTCTGAGATGTTCCAAAGCACACTGACTGCGCCTTGATGAGCCTTGGGCCTAGGCGCACACCTTTAATAACACTGTGTGGACCCCACTTATGTGGTTCCCACACTATTGGCTCACATTTGTGTTCCATTTTGTGAAAATCTTGTCTTCCTAGCATCATCGGTCATTTTTCTTAATTTTTCTTGCTAACCAAATAATTTTGGGAAGTGCCTCATGGAAAACAAATGTGTTGGTTCAATGCTTTGAAACAAAAGCTACTCATTCAAATTCTTTGAAAGAGAACACTATGTCACTTACCATTTTCATATTTCTCCAAATCCAAATTTGAACACAGTATGGCTCTGCCATTATGATTTGCATCAAATACATTGTGTCTGATCCAAATAGCCAGTAGCATGGGCTGCCCACTCCAGTGATGTGATTCAGAATTCATGTATGATTCCTCCCATCTTGAATTCTCACGACATATTTTAAATTTTCTCCTTTTAGGCCTGGCATTTACGCAAAATAAACCATGAAGTTAAGCTAGTGGATGCTAATTTATCTGAATTTCATGAGGAAGAAGTAAAACGAGTGATAGGAGTAGCTCTCTTGTGCACTCAGACATCCCCAATGCTACGCCCATCCATGTCGCGTGTAGTGGGAATGCTTTCAGGAGACTTTGAAGTTAGTGCTATTACTACACGGCCTGGATATTTGACCGACTGGAATTTTAATGACACAACCAGTTTTATGAGTAATGATACTCCAACTGCGAAAAAAGAGCATAGCCACGACAGCTCATCAACTAGTACAAGCATGGTGGCTGATCCAGACCGGTCACCAATAAATGATGCTAAACCTATGCTTCAAGAGATCATTGGAGAAGGTAGGTGAACGTTGTTTATTTTTTTTTGAGAAACAGAGATCAATTCTCCTGGAATACATGACATGAGATCAAACTTTGTGTGAATTTATTAGTTTCCTTTTGTCGCTGCAAATGTTAGTTAAATTTCAAGCATATCCTATTGTAATTAAGCTTGCTCTTCAAAGCCTGGAATGGCTACATGGTCTTGGGTAAAACAACTCAATCTCAAATGCTAATTATTGAGGAGAGGGTGGCTTCATGCTTATATACTGCACATTACTTTTGTACCAGGCAATGTGAGACTTCACTTCACAGCCTTGCTCACACATAGCATGCTCACTCAGCTACACCTACTGTGTGCAGGTTAGGGACACACACCCTATCCATTTCTGGGTATTTTGTTTCTGATACCATATTATACAATTTTGAGTAGAACTCAATCTCATAAGTTAGTTGTTGAGATGATGGTGCTCTCATGATTATATACTGAGATTTCGCTTATTTTTACATCCAAACGATATGAGATTTCGCTTTAGAGGAAGTATGTCAAGGTGGAAGAGTCATGATGAGGTCTGGAGAGTGTGGCCCCAAGAAGATTGGCCATTGCCAATCATGGTATCACTTTTGCAAGGAAATTGTGTTGCTGAGCTTAAACGGTACTAATCAGAGAACGGAAAAGCTTTCCCCAAAAAAAGCATTTATGTTATATCGGAAATGCATCCCCACAAGCCCATCAAATCTTTGTCCCCTTTTTATGAAGATAGAATTGGATCCTGTCGCTTTACTCCAATCATTTGCGTCATTGTCATACTCCAGTGATTAGATAGTATTGAAGATGTTAGCTAATTTAGCTATGATATGCAAAGGTGGTAACATTTTACATCAATGGGAGGCACTATTGAAATCAAAATGGCTGTGTCCATGGTGCTAAAGTAAGTCCTTAATTAGTATTATTGTTTGGGGAAATTACAATTCACTGTAAGTTTATTTTATAAAAAAATTCAAATTAGTGGTAATTTTGTTCCATAAATTTGTAATTATTTTCTGAAAGTATTAATGAATTGTAATTTACCCTTATTGTTTACATGAATATCAATCATACCCTGCATGAACCTTGCAAAGAATGGTAGAGGAAGGCAGTTGACATGAGAACTGGTTGATGATAAATTATGTGACTCTGCCTTCTAAACATCCACATTTGCATGGCGAAAACAACTTAGAATAAATGACATTGACTCTCCAACTTTCTCAACTTTAATATTGATTAAATAATATTAGTCAGTGTTACTTTTTCTGATTCCATACCCTGTTGGTATCTATTTATACTCCTCCAATTCCAAAAGTTCTTTCAAAATATTGAGCTACATAGCACATGTAGGTCCTCTTGATGATATGTTCTCCGTTTGCTTTTGAAGTCTGCTGCTAACTATCCTCAGCAATAGCTATCCTTTTACATGGTAAACTTCGAAAGTTTGTTTTTTTTCATTATTATCACTGAACAACCCTTAGGTTTTCATCCCATTTTAGTAAGCACATGGTTTCTCTCCAGTTAACCAGAGTCCAGTTGTGAGAAGAGTTGAACCCTTTTTTGCAATATTTACGAGTACAGTTCACAAAAAATTGTTTCTCTTTTTCCACTTGAAATATTCTACGAAGTTGTCCACTATCATCATATATGTATGGAAAGAATTCAGACTTTTCTGTCAAAGTAGGCACTGATTTTGGGTAAAGATTGGAAGTGAAGCTCTTATGCTGTCCAGGAAATCAAATCAGAACCTGAGGGCCTCATCTCTTGTGAGCTTATGTTTGTTCACCAACAATCACAGCAACCTGGCCACCAGTCATTCGGATATTAGGCCATGGGACAATCCGGCCGGGCTTAGGACACATTTGGAAATAAGGAGGTGCTGGTAGAGCCATAGTAATCAATTTTCTTTAAAAAGAAGTCCAAATTTGTTTTGATACTTTAATCAAATGAACAAATTCCAAATCTACACGACTTACTTCAATAATTCCCAAAATTTTGAAGCCTCCAGAATATTATCAATGGCTTGTATATTTTTACAAAAAAGCTCTACTTGTACATAACTTAAAAACAAAAAGTTACATTATAAGAGGGAGTTAAAGAGATGGCCCTTACATGAGTAGATCTTAGGGGTGAAAATTTGCGATACGATACAATAGCATGACTCGAATCGTATACGAAATTAATGAGTTAGGGTTGACCATTTCTTGACATGAACACGTATATGATACGATCCGATAATACGAATATTAAACAGGTTAGGTCAGTATCAAATTTGTATAATACGAAATTGACACAGATAACCCGTATAATGAAAAATTAGTTACACATTTAATATTATTTCCACTAAAGAGTACCATGACATTTTTTAATCTCTTACGTAGTTACATCCAATTTATTAAATTTAACTTGTGAATAAATTTTTAAATTTTTTCAGTACATTTGATATTTTTGGTTAATAGTGAAATTTTTTAACATAACACGTTCACATGACATGAACTGAGCACGGATCAAAAATGAAACGACACGATAATACGAAATAATATATGAGTTGAGTTAGTGCTGAGATAATTTTGACACGATGACACGATGACACGACACGACACGACGCCCACCCCCTGGATCCCATATGTGAACCTTACCTTTTGTCCGAATTGTATGAAAATGAAAATTAATCACCTTATTTGGTTTAATCTTCAAAACTACTTTTAAATTTAAAAATCAAACAAAATATGTTTTATTTGTGTGCAAGTATCACACCTATTTTCCATATATATATATAGATAGTTTTCATGACAATTTTGGACATGAATACATTGTCACCTAAGCGTTCTCAATTCAGAAATTAATTGCAACAGCCTTGTTGATTGAAGGAAAGCAATAATGGCAAACGAGTTACGGATCCCACTGACTCATCCAAGTTCAGGATCAAGTTTCTTGAAAGCTTGCTTCAACACCACAAATGCATTCCTTGGTAACTCTTAATCCCTCTCTCATCATAATTCATCCCTAATTGCTCCGAAATCTTTTGTCTCCAAATCTTTTATCTTTTTATTTTAGTGTATTCTGAATTGATCGACCACATTTTGAGATTTTCGTATTCCGAAATTTTCACATGTAAAGGAGAAAAAATTTTGAAGACAAAAGAATCCTCCGTCTTCAGATTTTTAGAGAGCAATTTCTCTTCAATTGAGTTTGTGACAGGTTATACCAGTCCACTCTAATTTTTAGGCTCACAATAGCACTCGTTAAGATGATCCGAACATTTTATACTATATATTTTTTTAAAAGCAAATATGATAAAATTATACAACTACACTATCTGATCAAATTTTTATGGAGATAATCTATACACATGGAGATAAAAGACGAAAATTTTGAATCATCTTAACGATCCCGTTGTGATTCGAATTCCTAGATTGGAACAGTCCAATCACAAGACTGAACTGGAGAGAAACCATCCTCTCCTTCAATTATTTTCTTTCAACTCAAATGTTCTTTTTCACTGCACAAATAATTTACAAATTTGGTAAGCAATGGTTTGATTCACAGGAATTGGTCTTTTGATAGTTCCCTATGCCCTCTCAAGTGGTGGTTGGTTAAGCTTACTGTTATTTTTTTGTCGTCGCCCCCATGACCTTCTACACTGGACTACTACTAAAGACATGTCTTGATGCTGATCCATCCATTAGATCTTACCTCGACATTGCAAAACAAGCATTTGGTAAAATTGGCCGAATCATAGTCACAATCATCATGAACTCAGAGTTGTACCTCGTTGGAATAGGCCTCTTGATACTTGAAGCTGACAACTTACATAAGCTCTTCCCAAAATTCATGATCAAGATTGGAGCACTAGTTGTTGAGGGAACACAGTCGTTTGTTTTAATCACTGCACTTGTGATTCTGCCCTCAATGCTGTTAACTGACCTCGGTATACTCTCCTATGTCTCGGCCACAGGGCTGTTCTTTTGCCTCATCATCTTCATCTCTGTTGTCTGTGTTGGTGCTTTCAATGGTGTTGGTTTTCATGCGAAAGGAACCTTGGTTAATGTGGGTGGCCTTCATACTGTTGTCACCTTGTACATTGTTTTGCAGGACATCCAGTGGTCCCTTCTGTGTAAACTTCAATGCGAGGCGTGTATCAGTTCAGTGAAGTAAACAATTGCACCTGTTTAAAGTGTATCACTTCAATATTAGAAATGTCTTTTTCTTCAAAAAAAAAAAAAAATGAACATAAAAAAAAAAATAGGAAAAAATGTGGCATTTTTAGCAGTAGCAAAGTGGATGGTTTTTTTTTTTTTTAAAATGATTTATAAAATGCTTATTGAGTACAATTTTCTAGCCTGCAATGTGAAGGGTCCATTGTCTCTGCATTTTCTTTGAAGTCTTGTTCTTCTCCAAATCCTATCACATTTTTCTTTTCCTGAGCATAACCAGTTTGCAGGTCTTGTTTTCAAGCTTTACTGTCACAACAATAACCCAAGTGTCGACGGAAATCGTGGGGTATCTCATGTATGGGGACGATGTTGAATCACAAATTACATTGAATCTACCAACAGGTAAAGCTAGCACAGAAGTAGCGATTTACACCACTTTGTTTATTCCAATTACTAGATACGCATTGACGCTAACCCCTGTGGCAAATGGCATAGAAACCAGATTATCAGAAAATTACAAGAACTGGACACCTGTTAGGTTGCTGATTAGAATGGTTACTGTTGTTCAGCACAATAGTTCTAGCTTGTGTGTTTCCATATTTTGAGTCCTTGATGGCCATTGTCGGATCAATCTTTGTTGTTCTAGCATTCATTCATGCTTCCATGCCTATTCTACCTGACGATTTCTAGTTCCTATCAGAATTGGAGCTACAAGGAAGTGGGCATCATCGGAATAATCATATTTGTAACTGTTGCTGGAATTTTTGAGACTTATTCATCTATTGCTGAACTTGTTGATGATGTTTGATTTTGTTGTATAATCTATAGCTACCTTTTAGCATTTCTGGTGGCAATTCTTCAAAGTTAGTTTCAATATCTTGTTTTTCTCCTCCTTAAAGGTATGGGATGTCCCGAAGGGTATCTGAGCACCCCAATAGCTCAGGACTATCAAGTCTGGTCTCACGAGTGTAATGTGAAACAGAAAAAAAGTCTAAATCCAGCAAATCCATAAAAAAATCCACTAATCAATAGAAATGTCGAAAATTGACTACATTACCAGATTTAGAGTCGCCACCTAATCTTCTGGGAAGATTAGGAAACCCATGACTAATGTCAAAACCCACTGTTTGTTGTAACTAAAGTGCCGAGGAAGGTCATGAATTGAGCACTCCGCTCATCCGATTAAAGATCGATCTCTACTAATTCACAATATGAGATTCATAACTAATATATGTTTATGTACCAATTATTAAAGCTAAAATTACTATGCGAAGCAAACAAATATAAACTAAATCATTGCTGTTGGAACACTTTGATCTCATGTATTTAGAAAAAGGTTTGAAATACGCAACTCTAAAGAAAACAAGTGTCCACATGCATAAAGATCAAAATCATCCCAAATCAAGCAAAAAAAGCCTCCATCTGCTGGTATCCAAACAAATATATTAAGTAAGTAAGTAGTCTCATTGTAAGAGTGCTATGAATAAAACATACACAATCGAGATGCAAAGAAGAAAGAAGCTCACCTAGTACTCCGCACCAAGCCAAGCAAACAAGCGTTAGAAAAGCATGCGTGATCCTAGATGCAAATGAGACTAATGCAACACTCACAAAATGCAACTAAAGACTTGGCCACTAAACATGACATGTGAACCATTTCAAAACATGGGGTAGCGCACATAATCATGTAAGAGATACAAAATAATAGATAAGAAAAATGAGCCAAGTCTTATGCATGAAAAATTGATGCAAAACATGAAAAATGATGAATAAAGAAAACATGATGCCAAGATATGAAAAGGTATAAATAAAAGGGGATAGAAAGAGGAGATGAACAAGAATATATCTAGACTAAAAGAAAGCAAGATGACAAGAGTAGAAGCTAACTACACATGCACGGCTACCAAGATGAAAAATATGAGAAGCTACCAAGCAAAAGAAGCCAAGAAATAAGATAATGGAAAGGAAAACAAGCCAAGGTAATTCTCTAACATGGGAATGTAAGAGAGAAGCAATAATTCTCTTGTAATGCCATTAGAAGCCAGATATGATGAGTTCATCCTCAATCATTATGAATAATGAGAAAATTGAACCCATAAAAGTCATAGAAGCTTCATAGTGAACATGGTAGAGAATCTCAATCACCAAGAGATGAGAGAAAGCAAATAATGGAAGAATTACAATCTATCATTTCTTATCATGAGGATGATCAAGGAAGAAGTGGATAAGACAAAACGAAGGAAAGGAAAGGCAGAGAGGATGATAGAGGCGGTGATGCCGATGGTATTTATAGTTGGTAACAAGGTACGGTATTGGTCAACTGGTGGACCTCTTTATCTTTACCGGGTGTTGCCGGTGTCGATATCTCAAAATTTGTATTATTTGGCTGAATTTTTTAAAAATATTTTTGTTTAGTCACAAGGACTTTTGAAGTTTCTGGACCTCTCCTCTAGTTTTTTAAATTGTAAATGTCCTCCTTTATTTTTCTTGATAATAATATAAAAAGCAAATTACCAACACCCCCTTTTAGGTTTGACTAAAATACGGATTTCCTCTAAAGTTTGGAAAATTACAAATTATCCCTAAGGTTTATATTTACATAACAAATGAGGGGACAATTTGTTATGCAAATATAAACCTTAGGGAGCAGGATGTAATTTCTCAAATCTTAGGGGGAATCCATATTTTAGTCAAATCTCGATAGGGGGTGTTGGTAATTTTCCCTAATATAAAATCACCTCCATTTGCTAATTTTGGAATGACCTAAATAAAGTATATTTGTTTAGATAAGTACACTTATTTAGATCACATAATTTCTCTACTTTTCTGCATATTTTTTTTGTAAAAAATCAAAAAGTATACTAAATAAGTAACCCCTAGTCTTAAATGACATTAAATTTTAAACTATAATGACTTAAAATGCCCTAAAATTTTATTTTTATTTTTTTAGAAAGCATTAAAAAAATTTAACTTTTCCTAATACAAATAACCAAATATCCCTTAATAACTCTTGTACCAATAATCAAATATCTAATTTTTATTCTTTATTATCATTCTCTTTTACCCAACACTCTTAAAGTGAATGAGACTTCAAGTTACCACTCCCTCTATGAGCCATCACCTATTTTCACTACACATCTATTAGTCATGACCAAATTGAGAGATGGGAGTAATTCTTCTTAGTTCTCTCTCTCTCTCTCTCTCTCTCTCTCTCATATTAGACGATGGTAAAACTATCATTCTTAAATCACTAATAGTGCAAAGCATACTTGTTACCACCAAAATCCACCATCACCGAATTATAACATGCCGATGAACCCCATCATAACTATAACACAACTCTCACATAATGGCTACCGAAAAAGAAGAGGGAAAATTAGAGAGGTGTGACCAAGGTTTTAAAAACCGGACCGGTGAACGAACCGGAAAAATGATCGGGTGGACGGGTCACCGGTTTAACCGGTGGGTTGAACCGGATCGAACCGTGACGTCATAATTACGTCATAAATATTTTTAAAAAAAATATGAATTAATAATAATTATTATTATTAATAATTATTCCATCTTCACATGTACATACTACTGGTTGTCCATTATCTTCATGTCATATTCTCTCTTTTATTATTATTATTATTATTATTTATTTTATTTTTTTTTCTATGGGACTTTTCCTTCACCAACTCATTCTGTCATTCTTTTTGTCAAAGAATATATTGTCATGGAGTTTCCATTGTAATTGAGCATGCATTTGTCCAAAGTTCACACTTGCACTGCTGAGTATTTTCTCAAAATAGTAAGAAAACCATAAACATGCCTTTATTGATACCAACAGAAGTAGGTCCGCAAAAACAATGGTTTTAAAAATAATTCAATGAAGAAATGGAGAAGCACCCGAGGTGTTATGCAAATCAGAAATATTCTCAGCACAAACATCCAAAACGAACACAAAGATTGAACATAATTTATCTTCAAGCTAAAAAAAAAAAACAGAGCCTTCAATTTGATTCATCATCAATCATAATAAAAACAGAGCTAAAAAAAATTTCTTCTTCTCCTCTATAAAAAAAACAAAAAAAAAAAAACAAAGCCTTCTTACCTGTGTGTTGATTCAAGGGAAAGAAAAAAGCAGAGCCTTCGGAGGAAAAAAACAGAGCCTTCGGTCGGAGCCTTTAATACCTGTGTGTGTTGATTCAAGTGTTGATTTTGGTTAGTGTAGACCCAAAATTTCTAAAAAACAAAGAAACAGATCAAAGATCCTTCAAAAAAATACCTGGGGAGGCTGAGATCGGCTGTCGAAAATAAATAAAAGTAGATCAGAAAATAAAAGAAGTGAAGAAAAAAATGGAGATCAAAGATCCATCAATTTGATTCGTTAATGGTGGAAAAAAATAGAGAGACAGATCGGAAGAGAAGAGAAGAAGAGTACCTGTGGGAAGAAAAGCCCTAGCGCCGCTGCTGAGAGAGGATCAAGACGAACAAACCAAAATAAAAATAAGATCTGGATTTTATATTTTTTTTTATACAGACAAGCAAACCGGCCCGGTTTGATAAACCCGGACCGGGTCAACCGGTTCACCGGTTTAATCGGTGGGTTCACCGGTTTTCACTATCTAGCCCGGTTTTTGTCTCTGGCCTGTTTTGGTGGACTGACCGGACCGGAACCCCATCCGGTCACCGGTTCAACCGGTTGAACCGGCCGATTCAGTCCGGGTTTTAAAACCTTGGGTGTGACCATACAATATAGAATAGGAAAACAGAACAGAGGAAAAATAAAAATAAAATAAAAAAAGGGGAGAGGTGGACAGGAGGAATACGGATGTGGCTGATGGTGGCAAAATATGACATACAACTAGCAGATTGTGGGTGGTGATGTTGGCAGTCGTGGTGGTGACATTGGCAATCGTGGCAGAGATAGTCCGTTGGAAGGGAAACAGAGTATATAAAGAGAAACAAGAGATGTTGGTGGCTGGTATGGGGGTGACGGGCAGTTTGAAAAGGGGGCTAGCAGATATGCTTGTGGACTGACAATTTTGCCAAAGAATAAAATTGTAGAGATACCAATCACACTAGTAATACTAATGCTTCAGCAAAATGGGCATATGCCAGTAATGTGTGATGGTGAGTGTTTATTCATTGATGCTGTTAGGCCAATGCTTATCAATTGATCGAGGAAATGCCTATGAAAAAGGTTAAATGCACCCATGTTTTCTTTCTCTCCATGCTATTTGGTTCAATGTTTACTTGGGCTCTCAGCCAACATCTGTGAAGGTGATAACTGAAATTTGTGCGTTGAAACAGAGCTAATAGTGAGTACACAAACAATACTATAGTTGTTACAATTTATATTTGAAGAGAGAAATTCATCCACTGGCTGGAAAAAAATTGAAAAGATCAAATCTGCCCAGAGTAACAGGAAATCAACCAAACAATTTAAATGCTTATGCCAAGTGGTATCCCCGGTATCAGTTTTAAGTTCAGCACCACAGCACTAATGCAAGAAAAATTAGGATCAGCCCCATAAACAAACTTCAAAAAAAAAAAAAAAAAGTTCAAAAAGCAAAAAAAATACAAGTAAATTATACAAGAAGGAACAACAATCTATGTCATTTTAAAACAAAAATTTCTTAGGCCGAGTCTTTGGCATGCAAAAAGAACAAAAACATAGCCCAAGCATGGTCATTACAGTCACTTGCCGCAACTCATACAAAACCTTAGTCCTCATCCATCCCTGCAGCAGGCTGCTCCCTCCTTGGTCCACCAGCTGGTTTTGCCATTATAATCTGCAGTATATACAAGTCAAGGCATGATTTAATAAAAGAAATGACACTGGGTGGACTGCATGGGTTGACATTACACTTCCAAAAGATGAAAACTAAATATTGTCAAAACAATAAGCTCCAATAGATAGACTAAAAATCGCTGGATAAAATCATTTCCGTATTCGGTGACAGCTCCAAGTAGCCTTTTGATTTTCGTCTGTCAAACCAAATTCCCCCCCCTCCCTACCAGAACAAACAACATAAAAAGTTTTGGAAACAGCAGTTCTGCTTTTTAACACTAGCATCAAATCCACATTTCAACCAATTTCCTCTCAACACTCTAGTGGATCACACGGGTGAATCCGTTCTGGCACTGGCATCTCACCCCACTGGAGATTTTACCACAGTGCCCAAATCATTTTTAGCAGTTGATTTAAGATTTTACCACATTTCAAATCATTTTCAGTGCGAAGCACCTAATTAAATTTTGGGAAAAATACAAGTCAGTGTAAAAAACAAAAAAACACATGGGGGTGCATCTTTTTCTGTGCAACAAAACCACAGCAAAAGGTGCATCCCCATCTTTTGGTAAATATTTCCCCATTTCCCAGTGTCTTATAATTTCCGCTTAAATTTTTGTCATCTCCCGTCATGCAAATTCGTTAATTACATGTTTTAAAGTTCATTATTCATTTCTCTTTAGTTCTCTTACTTGGTCTCCCCTCCCAAAAGCCAAAATATAACGGCTGTTTTTGCCAAAATGAACCCCTTGATTTATGTATTATTGGACAAATTTTACAAGTGGCTACAACATTCTCAAGTTTAAATGCCCTGTATTTTTCTCTATATTTTGCGTACTCCAATCCTATAGCCTTTGATGATAATTCATTGAACTTATTGTCCATCACAAAATAAAAATATTTCTTCCCTCTAGGGATCAGTACTTCACCTATTGTTCAGTCAAATCAAGAGAATTTATTCTCTTCACCAACTCAGTATTATATTAATGACCTATTACTACATTGTGATTTGAACAAGTTTGTTCAAGGAGCCTAGTTTGATTTGTTCCTTTTAATGGCCCAAAGAAATCCCATCATACAGCTTGATATATAAACTTTACCCCTCAAAATGAAATCATTAAGAAGGATGAATTGAACAGCCAGAGAAGCGGAATTCAATAGTCAATTCAAAGGTGGTATCTCAGAAGAAAGTAAACCATGAAACCAGTAGCTAATGGCATACCTGATCTACCCGTAGCACAGTGCAAGCAGCATCTGCAGCATATTTGAGAGCAAAAAACCTGTAAACAGCAAAATAGTTTGAATCACATAAAATGAGTCACAGTTTTAGCATGGCATGCATACCGATCCCTCATCTAAGTAACAGTGACCCCGCATTTCCTGCCATGTATTTTCAGAAGAACTCAGGCAGGGTATATTAGTGTCAAAGGCCAGCACAAGTCCGACCTTGCCTCAGCTTCAAAATACTTTGGACAAATACTTCAGGTGTACACACAATATAATAAAAAGATATAAGGTTGGATCACAATAACCAATTTAATATATGTAAATTACTTTAGTATGAAAATTTAAAAACAAAAAGCTGACAAATATACAAGTTAAAAGTCCCCCCAAGTTCATAGCCAATAGACTATACACCAAAAAGTTAATACATATACTATATACAAGCAAACAATGATTTTTATACCATATATACCATGCTATATTTTGACAATAGCAAGCTTTTGACCATACCATTGAAGAAGCTGTTAGAGGGAAAGAATAAATGGCTTTAAGACAGTGAGAAGTAGCTTACTTGGTGACATGCAGGCCCCATATATTCATGGGAGAGACATCCTTGCATACACCTTCCTCCAAGTCAATGCCTACCTTGGTGTTTCCAGATGCATGTTCAGCATACAACAAAGATATTATTTCCATTGCGTTTAGGCCAGCATTCTCAGCCAGGGTTTTAGGTACCATCTCAAAGCTCTCAGCAAATTTTGCAATAGCATATTGATCCAATCTGCAAAGAAAGAGTGTCAAATCCTATCACCAAGCAAGTGGAAACACTATGCACTGTGAATCTTTATGCAAAAGAAGGAAAACCCTATGTTCACAATCATTAGTTTAGTAGAAGAAATATCCAATGCACAGGTAATAATAAAATGTACAATTTTGAAATAGCCATCAACAGAGATAAGCACTAATCAACAAATCAGAAAGGTAACGTCTATTTTGCACAGACATCTTAGACATGGTTATCAAAATTGTGATCCAAATCATAGGATTGTAAGATCCTAAATTGCCAAAACGATCCAAATCGTTGTAGGATCAGTGTTATAGTAGGATCGGATCGCACGTAGGATGGTGTGGGATCATGTGGGATCATAGGTAGGATTGTAAGTAAGATGCAAGGTTTTTTAGTTTTCACCTTTTAATACATATCATCCTTGTTTGCATTCTTATCTTATTTTTAATAGAAATCAAAATCTAATGCACGAGACCCTCTCACCAATCCTACGTAGGATACTGAATTTAACAACCACGATCTTAGAATGTGTAAAATAGTTGTCTCACATGATAAATGGGGGTGGAAATGACACTAATATGTGTTGAATAAGCCTGCTGTAAGATAAGTAACAACTAAGAAGAAGCACAATTTTGACAAACATGATCAAAACAGAATTTAAGGTAGCGTTTGGTAGAGTTTTAGAATTATGATTTGAGAAAAGAGTTGTATTTTGAGTTTGTAAGTTTTAGAATTATGATTTGAGTGTGGAAACTTTATTTGGTTATAAGTTTTGAAGAGTTTGAAATGAATAATGTGACATATGATATTTGATTCAAAAACTTATAATTCATAACCAAACACACAACCCAAAAGTCTATTCAAAGCTCATGAAATTTTTTTCAAAATTTGCGAAAATATTTTTTATTTAAAATATAAAAAATAAATAAATAGAAACCGAATACTGTTCCGGTTAACCGGCCAGACGACCAGTCAGACATCTGGGTAGACATGTTTTGAAAAGTGGATGTGGAATCAATTTTTGAAAGTGCTAACCAAACACGACACTCAAAGCAAGGGGTGAAACTAATTCAAAGCACTATCAAACAGAGCCCAAGCTTCTTCTCTGGAATCTCCCCAAGATACTGTAATCATCTGTCATAATGTTACACAGATCTCAAAAAAAAGTGATGTAACATGTTGGACATGCTAAAAAGATGCATAAACACTTCACCCAACCCCGAAGTACAGGAGGCATTAAATTAGGCACTCCCACATCTCATCAGCCCCCCAACGCCTAAGGCAGATCCACACATAACCACTAACTTACCTAGGCATAACCATCACAAACATTCTGGCCCATGCATCACATCACAATATACACAGCATAACATATCTCAACATGGCATATCTCATACTATACCCATGCATCATATCTATCTATCTATGGAGAGGAAACTACATACCCTGTTTCCTTAAAAGAAAACTCCTTCAGTCTTCTAGCCAACTCAATTTCAGTAGCTGCAGCTCCAGGAACTACACGGCAGTCCCTGCCCATTGCCTGGAACAAATATGCATAAAGCCACATTCAGATTAGCTCCTTAAGGATCAGTAGAAACTGATGCAACACTTTTTATGAAGTGAAGACTAGATTCAAATAAAAATGACAGGTAAAAGATGACCTACCTAAAATAAGTATCATAGATGTGTTAGACGGAATTACCTTGTATGTATTCACACCATCATCAACTGCTCTTTCAAGGTCATCCAATATACTATCGGTACTTCCTCGTAGGACCACAGTGCATACAGAGTTTCCACCTTCTTCATTTCTCACAATGGTGACCTATTATTTATTAGATATAAAGATCATGCTGGGGAAGAAGAAGATGAAGAAACATAAGGCAAAAGCCCAACAAAATTAAAACCAAAAGCAGCTTGATCATACCCTAACACTGCCAATTTCCTCCACAGACACAGAATCAACGTACCCCAAATCATCTGGATTTGGTGGACCAAGCTTCAACTGTTTCCAAAATTAATAAGAACATGAGAAAGAGGTCAAATAAATTTTTGCACCGAATGAAATGCCAATGTGCCAGTATGCTTACAAGAGAAACAGCACCAGTTGTCCAGCAAAATCGACGCAGTTCAAATTTGGAACTGATTTTTAAGACCATAAGCTTGTGAATAAATTTGTTGTGAATCAGATTAGTAAAACAGACTTAAGAGAACCTCCAGAAGAGCATATGTAAGGTAGTAGCACTACATAATAGGAATTGCCCGTATAGAACTTGGATTCAAATTGGGTGGGGAATGACAACGCTGCATCATGCATACCAATCAGAATAAAATCAACAGAAAAAAGAAAAAAAGAAAAGAGAAGAAAAAGAAATAAAATAATGACAAATAAAAAGGATGTGGATGATATTGTCTAATGGACATGGATACACAGACACGCTTACCAAAAATATTATAGATTCACAGACAGGAATACAAGAGAGGATGTGAGAATGATAGCTAATGTCTGTAAATGCATCACTAGAGGCTTATTTAAGGGACATTATTCACTTCACCAACTAAAAAGGTGGAAGAAAAAAATATTGAGCTAAAATAGCAACTGTTCATTAAAAATCAGCTGCTGCTTTGGAAGGAAAAGAATCTTGTATGTCTCCGAATATACACAATACCCTTGCAGTGTTGCCTTAGCTATGATTCTAATATGTTGAATATAAGCAGTGAGAATCATACACATGCAATAAGGACCATTGCAACTGGAAAAATAATTGTGTAACATGGAGCATTAACCATCTTTCGAAACTATTCAAACCACAATTGTTGGTAAAAACTTTTGGCCATAGGTTCAATAGAAACATGATAGCAAATGAAATGACAAAGAAAAAAAGAAGTAGGGGAGACAATGGAGAGACAATATACTTATAACGCTCACAGAAGTGCAGTGCCATCTCTCCAACTGCTGCTCTACTAACAATAACCTTGGCACCTGAGTTTGAAACTGCTTTGATGAGCTCCTCAACTTTGGCTTCTTCAGTTTTTGCGTAATTCTCTAGCTGGAGGATTCCAAGATGACAAGGGGAAGATTACCAGGAAAATTTAGTATCAAATAATGAAAGAAGCTATACAAACAATATCTAACTACAAGAATGCATCAACTGTTAAAAAAAAGCTATAGAAAAATATCTGAATCCAGGCATGCATTGACAATTTAAAGAACAGTGAACGAACAATTATGTAAAAGCTAGTGCATCCAATAACAGAACCAAGATATATTGTACACCACAACATATAGTCATTAACCGGAGGCAAATAGGAAAAGAAGGAAACTGAGAATATGCCATCATAACAAATCATCTCATGGAACATCATCACTGTCAGCAGTATGCACCAATGGAAAAGTTAGACATTAACATCTATCCATTCTTAGAGCTAGTTGGATCCTATATTTCTTGAGGATTTACAAACAACAAGGCAAATTAGTTTCTCAACTAACACTGAGTGGAAAACCTATGCACAAATTCTTTCAATTCTAAATGATAACAACTCATTTAAGCCAAACCAAAACAAACAAACAATCAAATACAACCAAAAGCTAGGCAGGACCTTTGGGGAAATTGAAAAAAAATATATATATATATATTAAAAGCACTCTCAACTCAATGCACAAATACCCTATCCAGACTCACAGCAAATATGTTAACTAAAAACACATGCTGCAATCAAAAGAGTGAGTCCAATATGCTAAGCAGACAGTCAACTCTAAGTTATCAACTAAACTGTCACTTTCAAGATGATAAGCCGTTTGTCAACACTTTAGCTTTTTCGATTATTAGCTTTGAATAAGTAGTAAACAAGTCAATTATGTATTGAGACAACTTCGCACATTATAACAAAAGAAGCACTTTGAAGTTCACACACAACACCCCCACGACCACCAAAAGTAAAAAGAATTAGGCATTATTATCTAAGGAAGACATCAGAAATAGTAAAGTACAGAAAGCACATGGTAGAATGTAGAGAGGGGATCAACCCAACAATTTCTTCATCAAGAATGTACCTGCTCAGCACTATGAATAAGGACCGTTCCTTTTGTTTCAGTTGCAGATGTATCAACACCACTAACAAACACGGCAACCTACAAAATTATGGATAAAAAATGAAGTTCAGTAACTTGATGCACAATGAATTTCCACTTCAAAGCAATATACCCTGTGCATCTTTGGCCTATACATATAAAGTCAAAGAACTACAAAACCAATAATTTTCTTATGCAGTCATTCACATAATTTGCTCATATGACCAAAGAATTGTTTTGATAGTCCATAACCCATTTCACAACGAGCTTTTTAAGATGTAATCACAAAAATACAATTACAACCTTGAACCTACCTTCAACTGCAATTACAAGATCAAAATGATCACAAAATATATATAATTTTTTTGATAAACAATGATCATAGAATATTATTGATATTAGTTAGTCCACTAAAAGTTTGATGAGTGTAATCTATCTCGCATCAGGTAGATATAAACTTCTAAGCAACATTTAAAATGTGGAAAAACAAGGGAAAGAGAGAAGGGCAAGGATCCATAAGTCTGTACACTGCCACAAGTCAGAAACTGCCTTATTTAAACATCTTGTGGTGACTTGCAGAATAATATGCCCACCAAAGAATTATGCAAATACAACAAGCAAGAAGTCTATATAGAAACCCCAAAATATGTTACAATGGTTTTGTTAGAAACGGTTTTGGAAAAAAAATCAGATTTTTTCTCAACTTTGATCTAATTTTTAGGTGGGACCCATGTACCAAAGTTGGCGGGTCTAAGTGGTGACGCGTTCTATGCCATGTTGTAATTTACATAGTATATTTGGTTGCTCACAACCATTAACAGGTGAATGAGAAATTGAAGCCAAAGTCAGCTCCATGGAAATGGTGTTTTGGTGAAATTTCCATAAAAGTTTGAGTTAAAGCTTGTCCCACATTGGTTTGGTGGGCAAGCTTTGAGTGGGTTTGTAAGGCTTGGGTTTGGAACTTGGGGTAGGCTCCAGGGGCACTCAAGTTTTGTAGAGGGGGAGGTTATGGTCAAAGTGGGCTAGACCCATTGGACCCAAAATAAACACACGCGCGTGCCGCCGTCCGTCCGTCCGGCTGGGCTGGGCCTAGGCGCGTGATGTGAGGTTGGGCTTGTCCGGCCCAATACTAATTCTTTTTGGGCCAAAAACATTTGAATTTATTTTTTAATTTTTGGAAAATAAATTATGATTGTCTAAATTCAAATTTCTGTTGGAAAATTCGGTTTTGGCTTGCACCTTTCTGTACAGATTTCATATCTGTCCGAACACATTCAATTCAAAACCCCTACCTGTTTAATTTAAATTCAAACAGATTTGTATCTGTTTAATTCAAACCGAACTTGTACTATACCTGTTGAATTCAAATCTAGAAGCCAGCATTGCACCTATAAATAGACAAGTCCCTCATTTGGATTTTTCACTTAATTTTCGTCCTCAATTCTACCATTGCTCTCTCTACATTTTGCTGCATTATTTTCCTGTGAGAAAGAGTGTAACCACAAAGTGTGTTTGCTGTGCGAATAGTTTGTAGGGCTGCTACTATTCGTTGATTGATCATTTTATCCTGGGAGATAGACGTCCACAATCTGAAAGTACCGTGGAGAGGACAAATCTGTCTTAAGGATACAGTGTTAAACACTGGACTTGATCAAAAATTTGTTCGACAAATTAATTAATAAGATAAGTAATTAATTTACTTACTGTTTTATTTATTTTTATCAGATTCTGATTTTGTTTTTGTAACAAAATAAGAATCTGTTATTTTATTTTATTTTATTTTATTTTATATAGTGTTTTAATTTTTGTAATCAAATAGTTTCTCTCCTTTCTTTAATTCTTCGAATACTGTGAAGATTTTTCAACAATCTTAAGACAGAACATTTTTGGTGTCTTCATTTTATTTATTTTCTGTGCTTTTGCAAAGTGATATTCTGGTTGGAAAATACAAATAGTAGTCATATACTATTTGATAAATAGTAGTAATATATTGTTTATTTTCTTTGATAAATAGTAGTAATATACTGTTTGTCATTAACAATATCAGAATTTTAATTTGTGTAATAGTGTTACAAAAAATTATTGTGTAGTATTTTATTTTTCTAGTTTTAGTAACTAGAAAAGTAATTTTTGTTTTGGTTTTTCTGATTTTTGTAATCAGATATTATGGCTACTGCAACTGAAAGTGGTACTCCAATTGTTACAATGACTCAGGTCCCTATCCAGAACCGTGTTCAAGTTCCAATAAATCATAGAGAAAAACCGAAAAAATTTAATGGCACTGAGTTTAAGAGATGGCAGCATAAAATGTTGTTCTATCTTACAACTCTGAATCTTGCCCGGTTTCTCTGTGAAGAGGCTCTAGTATTGAAAGAGGATGAAAGTGATCGGCAAGCTGTTGCCACTGTAGACGCCTGGAAACACTCTGATTTTTTGTGCAAAAACTACATCCTTAATGGTCTAGACAACATGCTATATAATGTTTACAGCCCTCTGAAAACAGCAAAAGAATTATGGGATTCTTTGGAGAAAAAATACAAGACATAGGATGCTTAAAGAAATTTGTTGTCGGTAAATTTCTGGACTTTGTAATGGTAGACTCCCAAACGGTAATTTCTCAAGTTCAAAGTTTTCAATTAATTTTGCATGATATTCATGCTGAAGGTATGTCTCTTAGCGAGTCTTTCCAAGTCGTGGCATTAATGGAAAAATTACCACCGGCTTGGAAAGATTTCAAAAATTATTTAAAACATAAACGCAAAGAGATGACCATGGATGAACTAATTGTAAGACTAAGAATTGAGGAAGATAACCGTAAGGCTGAAAAGAGAAATGATAAGAATCCCATTGAGTCCAAGGCTAATGTGATTGAACATGTGCCCAAACTACATAACAAAAAGAGAAAGTTTGCTAGAGCTGGTCCTAAACAAGGCGACAACAATGGCAATAAAAAATTCAAAGGTAAATACTATAACTGTGGCAAGACTAGACATCATGTCTCTGATTACCGACGCCCTAAGAAAGATCGCGGAAGTACAAGCAAGAAGACTACCAATCAAGCCAATGTGACAGAATTAGATTACATCTCTAACGGGGTAAATGACATCAATCTCTCTGTTGTGGTGTTTGAGGCTAATTTGGTTGGAAATCTCAAGAAATGGTGGGTTGACATAGGAGCAACTCATCACATTTGCGCAGACAAGAAGATGTTCACTACATATAATGAGACTACAAATGGTGAACAATTATTCATGGGAAATTCGTCTACTTCTGCTGTGGCTAGACAAGGGAAAGCAATCTTAAAGATGACATCGGGAAAGGAACTGACCCTCAATAACGTGCTGCATGTACCAGACATCCGGAAAAATTTAGGGTTCGTTTGGTTTGTATTTCTGAAAAAATTTTGGGAAATTTTCTCTACAAATAAGTTTTCAAAAGTAATCAAACCAAACAAATTTTCCCAAAAAAATTTCCCAAAACTTGTAAACCAAACAAGTTTTCCAAACAAATCTCTCTCTCACACACATCAAATCAATCACTTTTTCCAAAACTCTCTCTCAAAATAATTTTCCAAAACATCTTTTGAAAAAAACCAAACCAAACAACTTTTCGTACTTTTTATCTCTAAAACACATCTCTCAAACACAAACCAAACATACCCTTAGTTTCTGATTCTTTGTTAAGTAAAAATGATTTTAGGCTTGTATTTGAGTCTGATAAATTTGTATTAACAAAGAGTGGTATGTATGTTGGTAAGGGATACATGAGTGATGGTCTCTTCAAGTTGAATGTAATGACTGTTGTACCAAAACTTTCTATTAATAAGAATAACACATCTTTTGCTTATATCCTTGAATCAAATTTATGGCATGGTAGATTAGGACATGTAAATTTTAATGCTTTGTGTAGATTAATTGGTTTGGATTATATACCAAAGTTTGAAATTGATCCTAATCACAAATGTGCGATTTGTATAGAAGCGAAACTAACTAAGGTTCCGTTTAAATCGGTTGAAAGAAAAACTGAACCTCTAAAATTAATTCATACTGATGTATGTCATTTTAAATTTGTTCAAACTAAAGGAGGCAAAATGTATTTCATAACATTTATCGATGATTGCACAAGATATTGTTATGTATATTTACTTCGAAGTAAAGATGAAGCCTTGAAAATGTTTATACTCTACAAAACTGAAGTTGAAAATCAACTTTGTAAAACCATTTAAATGGTTAGAAGTGATAGGAGTGGTGAATATGATGCACCTTTAAATGAATTTTGTGCATAACATGACATTATTCACCAAACTACAACACCCTATTCTCCACGGTAAAATGGAATTGCTGAAAGGAAAAATAGAACCCTTAAAGAAATGATGAATGCCATGTTACTAAGTTCAAGCTTACCACAGAACTTGTGGAGGAAAGTATTATTGTCTGCTAATTATGTTCTTAACAAAATACCCCACAAGAAAACTAACAGCACTCCTTATGAATTGTGAAAAGGTCGACCACCTTCCTACAAATACTTAAAAGTGTTGGGGTGTTTGGCAAAGGTAGAAGTTCTTATTCCGAAAAAGACTAAGATAGAACCAAAAAAAGTAGATTGCATGTTTATTGGTCATGTTCAGAATAGTAGTACATATCGGTTTCTGACTTATAAATCAGAAATACCTGATATAAATGTGAACACTATTATAGAGTCAAGGAATGCTATGTTTTTTGAACATGTTTTTCCTTACAAGAAAGGACAGGAATTAAGTTCACAGAAAAGAACTCACGATTGTACACAAAGTCAAGAGACTAATGACAATCAAACGCAAGAGACTAGTAATGGTCTCGACCAACATGATTTAACTGATGATGAACCAAGACGAAGTAAGAGAGCAAGAATATCAAAATCCTTTGGTCCAGATTTTCTAACATACCTGTTAGAAAATGAACCTCAAAGATTTAAAGAAGCAATAACAAGTCCTGAAGCACCTTTGTAAAAAAAAGGCTGTTAATAATGAAATTGAATCCATTATGCAAAATCATACTTGGGAATTAGTGGATCTTTCACCCGGTTCTAAACCACTTGGGTATAAATGGATATTCAAGAGAAAAATGAAAGTAGATGGTTCAATAGACAAGTATAAAGCAAAACTTGTGATAAAAGGTTACAGGCAAAAGGAAGGTCTGGACTATTTTGACATATATTCCCCTGTGACAAGAATAACATCTATCTACATGCTTATTGCTATAGCAGCGTTGTATAATCTAGAGATACATCAAATGGATGTCAAGACAGCTTTCTTAAACGGTGATCTAAATGAAAAGATCTATATGGAGCAACTCGAAGGGATTGTAGTGCCAAGGCAAGAAAAGAAAGTTTGTCAGCTTGTAAAATCTCTTTACGGATTAAAACAAGCACATAAGCAATGGCATGAAAAATTTGCTCATGTTATGCTTACTAATGGGTTTAAGATAAACGAGTGTGACAAGTGCGTCTATGTTAAAAACATTGACAAATGTTATGTCATCGTTTGTCTTTATATTGATGACATGCTTATCATTGGAAGCAATCAAAACATGATCAAATCAACCAAGCAGATACTGAATAAAAGATTTGATATGAAAGATATGGGAGTCGTAGATGTAATATTATGAATAAAAATTACTAAAACATCTGATGGATATGCATTATCTCAATCTCATTAAATTGAGAAAATTCTTGGTAAATATATCAAGGATGATATGAATATAGCAAAAACACCTGTAGACATCAGTCTTTATTTATCAAAAAATAAAGGTGATGCAGTGTCTCAGCTAAAATACTTCCGAATCATTGGAAGCCTAATATACCTAATGAATTGCACTCATCCTGATATAGCTTATGCTGTCAGTAAATTGAGTAGGTACACTAGTAACTGCGGAGAAGACCATTGAAAAGCGATCATTTGGGTTCTTAGATATCTAAGATTTATCCCGTGATCATGATTTGAACTTTACTTGATATCCAACAGTACTCAAAGGCTATTGTGATGCAAATTGGATATCGGATACTAAAGATTCAAAATTCACTAGTAAATATGTCTTTACTCTGGAAGGCGTTACTGTTTCTTGAAAATCTACGAAACAAACATGCATTGCACGATCCATAATAGAATTTGAGTTCATTGCTTTAGACAAAGCAGGAGAAGAAGCATAATGGTTTCACCCCTTCCTAGAAGACATTCCAATATGGCCAAAACCTGTGTTGTGATAGTCAATTTGCAATAGGCAAGGCACAGAGTCATATGTATAATGGTAAGTCATGACACATTCGTCGTCGACATAATATCGTAAGACAATTGCTCTCAAATGGAATAATCTCAATAAATTATATAAAATATAAAGAGAATATTGCAGATCCGTTAACAAAAGGTTTGACAAAAGAGCAAGTGTATAGTTCATCGAAGGGGATGGGATTAAAGCCTATTACATAAGAGTCATCATAATGGTAACCCTACTTAGATGACTGGAGATCCCAAGAACTAAGTTCAAAAGGACAACTAAGTTATGTGTGGCTCGCTAGAAATTACCAAGGGATTAAAATTCCCTACCCGTTCTTATGGTGAGAGTGATATCTGCAACATGTGTTGTATGCAGGGGTTTAAGGATAAGCTTTGCTTTTAATGATTACTTGTATCTTGATTTAAGCATAAAAATCAAGACAAGTATAAGAGATACTCACAATAAGAATCACCTATATGAGTGTCGAACCGGGGCCGATTCTATGAGAATGAAGAGGCTAAATTCTTTAGAAACACTCATGAACAACCAGGAGCATTCAAGGCCAAAATGAACACAACCGTGAGAACCACGATGTGTCAGAAGATATTTTGTGTGAAATCTATTGTCTTGGCTTACACAAATGGCTGAACAATTCAAGGCATCGCGTCCATTGGTTAGCTAGTAAGTCTGATAGGTTATCACTAGGGAAGGTTCAAGGCCGAAAGCTACCTATCCTGATACATGATATTTTCGATTTATACTCTTTCGACAAATTCTGCATATTGTTGCATTTCCATTGTCATCAAATTCCATTCATGTGGGGGATTATTAGAAATGGTTTTGGAAAAAAATCAGATTTTTTCTCAACTTTGGTCTAATTTTTAAGTGGGACCCATGAGCTAAAGTTGGTGGGTCTAAGTGGTAATGCGTTCTATGTTGCATTGTGATTCACGTAGTACATTTGGTTGCTCAAAACCATTATCAGGTGAATGGGAAATTGAAGCTAAAGTCAGCTCCATGGAAATGGTATTTTGGTGAAAATTTCTATAATGGTTTAAGTTAAAGCTCGTCCAACATTAGTTTGGTGGGCAAACTTTGAGCGGGTTTATAAGGCTTGGGTTTGGAACTTGGGGTAGGCCCCAAGGGGCACTCAAGTTTTGTAGATGGGGAGGTTATAGGCAAAGTGGACTAAACCCATTAGACCCAAAATAAACACATGCGCGCTGCCGTCCGTCCGGTTGGGCTGGGTTGGGCGCGGGTGCGTGGTGTGAGGTTGGGCCAGGAATACTAATTCTTTTTTGGCCAAAAACATTTGAATTTATTTTTTAATTTTTGGAAAATAAATTCTGACCGTTTAAATTCAAATTTCGGTTGGAAAATTCAGTTTTGGCTTGCACCTTTCTGTACAGATTTCATATTTGTCCGAACAGATTCAGTTCAAAACCCCTACCTGTTTAATTTAAATTCAAACAGATTTGTATCTGTTTAATTCAAACCAAACGAGTACTATACCTGTTGAATTCAAATCTAAAAGCCAGCATTACACCTATAAATAGACAAGTCCCTCATTTGGATTTTTCACTTAATTTTCATCCTCAATTCTGCTATTACTCTATCTGCATTTTGCTGCATTATTTTCTTATGAGAAAGAGTGTAACCACAAAGTGTGTTCGTTGTGCAAATAGTTTGTAGTGCTGCTGCTATTCGTTGAATGATCATTTTATCCTGGGAGATAAACGTCTACAATCTGAAAGTACCGTGGAGAGGACGCATCTGTTTTAAGGACACAGTGTTAAACACTAGACTTGATCAAAAATTTGTTTGACAAATTAATTAATAAGGCAAGTAATTAATTTACTTTCTGTTTTATTTATTTTTATCATATTCTGATTTTGTTTTTATAACAAAATAAGAAATTGTTATTTTATTTTATTTTATATACTGTTTTGATTTTCGTAATCAAACAGTTTCTCTCATTTCTTTAATTCTTCGAATACAGTGAAGATTGTCCAACAGGGTTAAGCCTTAGAATCATAATCATGACTTTAAAAGATGCCATTCTTGTTTTTGTTCCAGGTCACTACTTTAGTTTTGAATAGTATGCATCTAGGCCTTTTATCTAATCGAGTAGCAGGAGAACTTCCGGAAACATGTAATACAATGGTATGCTTCCATAGAGGCTGCAAATTGATCAGCCCAATTTAATTTGATATCACATTTAATCTAACCAAATAGATTTGCATATTTTTATACATACATACACTACACACTTTAGACCTTCATGTTAAATTTTGTTGTTGATCTATTGATTTATATTTGGGACTTTCTGGAATAAAATAAACTTGAACCGTAGAACGAAAATGAAACCAAACCGATTTCTACAGTTGGTTCTGGGTCAGTTGCATAGCTTCAACAGTCTGGTTTTGGTTCCAAGTTTTCTGGAATTATAGGGATCGGTTTGGTGCTAAAACCTACTTTGAAACAATACCAATTCGGTCCGTGAACACACTTAAATTCTTTCCCGTGAGGAAATCACAATGATTTAAGTTATCAAACAAAAAATGCCAGTAACAATTTATTCTACATGTAAATCATTAGAGTTTGATAACTGATTCAAATTATTTCCTTACTTGAGAGATTCCATAGACTCATTCCACCATATAAATCATTTACGCTTCATATCAATAACAAAAACAGCAGCATCCAAATAAAGGTTAATAATAGCAAGTAAAAGTTTAACCTTCTATATGAATAGCAGTCAGAGAATGATAAGTACTAAACTAAGTTCCTTACTCCTATTCCAAGCATCAAACAACAAGAAAAGTGAAATTTTCCTTCGGAGAAAAAATAAAAGTAAAAAACTAGAGAACTGGAAGAAATTCAAGATAAGATCATAGGAGGAAAAAATTGCAACATATCCTATGGTTCAACATCAGTGCGCGAGAGAAAAATGTCTGTTAAAACTAAAAAGTCTTCAAGAAAATGGATAGATTAGCCTACCTTGGCTTTCTCTACTCACTTTATGGACCCAACAGCAACATTCTTCAGAACCATACCTCGAACAATAGTGCAATTATGCAAACCTCCACCCAAAAGCTTGCAACCCGGACATTATCCACATTAAAGTTTGCAGGATTCTTGGGACGTACTTGTATGCATGCCTATATTGCAACCATATACTGATAGTCAGAATCTAATATACCTGATGCTATTGCTAAAAACAACAACGGCAAAGGTAGAGAAGATTCACCTCAACAATAAGAGGACATAAAATATCCTCCAGCCCAAATTGCTTGCTAGCAACAGAAGCTTTCATTCGTTTAATAACTTCATCCTTGTTCCTTGCATCCATCTTTTCAGAACCTTTTTCAAACCAATTCATCAAGATTTCAACAATCTGCAAGCAAGGTAACAGATAATGAGATAGAACAATTACTTGTACTTTTTGTACATAAGAAATACCAGTGATTCCGGACACTCAGTGTAAGATTGGTAAACCTTATTAATTGCTTTTTGTGTATCCTATGATTATCTCACTTGGGTGCAATCCCATCCTTATGAGCTCCTCAGCATTTTGAAGGAGGTCCCCCAGCAAATGAAACTGTCAAATTAGCTCCATCTCCTATCTCCCTCTTGTTGAGCTTTGCCCGCCAAAACCAAAATCTTGGCTGCAAGATGCTGAATCTCGAGTTCATTCACAAAAGTGAGATATATTAATGAAGGGAAATGTTAACCACCATTTGAGCGGTAATTTACATTGATATATGTGTAATAAATATATTATATTAAAATACATAAAAATATATCAGGTTATTTAAATATGTAAAATACGTATTAAATTTTATACTTTCTGATTTTAACAAATGTTCATTGATTGGTAATAATTTTAATATAACAAACGCGGTTTAAACTTTAAAATTTATAATTCACTTTTGAAATCGCTCTGCTCCGTTATAAATAATATGTATATTTTTTTAACTTATAATGAAATATCAAAGTAATAATGAATGTGAGAGAGATTTAATATGTGAAATTTATAACAAATTAGTAGTTATATATATGAAAAATATTATGTAAAATTAATTTATGTTATATATATGAAAAAAATTATGTAAATTAATGTTATATACTATCCAAATGCTTGATAATTGCTTAGAATATTTTTCAATCGTCCAATCCACCTAAATAACTGCTCAAATCGCAATTTGTCAATCCACCAATCTGCTAATCCGTCATTTGACTTATAATATATATATATATCAAAGTAATAATGAGTGTGAGAGAGATTTAATATGTGAAATTTATTACAAATTAGTAGTTATATATATGAAAAATATTATGTAAAATTAATTTATGTTATATATATGAAAAAACTTATGTAAATTAATGTTATATATTATCCAAATGCTTGATAATTGCTTAGAATATTTTTCAATCGTCCAATCCACCTAAAATTTCTCAAACCGCAATTTGCCAATCCACCAATCTGCTAATCCGCCATTTGACTTATAATTTTACTCTCAAACCGCCTGAATTGCACCACGCACACCCCTAGTCTCAACAAAGCAAGTAAAACATTCATGCAAGAACTGACAATGTAAAATTGTACAAGCTCGATTTGAATTTAGTTGATTGATTTCAATGGAAGTAAAATGTAAATCCATTCATGCACAAATTGAGATTGAAGTGGAGAGAGAAAATGAAACTAATCAAGATTCAGGTGGATAGACAAATTTAAATTACTCAGTCTTCAAATATATACACTCGCTCATGCAGGTAGAGTATTTTATTTTACGGATATATCTATATATATATATGAAAAATAATAATAATTTTGGTATAACAATAAAAGTTTCCTTTTTATATATATATTTTTAAATAATACTTTCCATGAAACAAATTACAACTAATTTTGTAATTTTGATGAACTTACCTGATGCTAAATATTATGTCGGTAAGTCTATAAAAACTGAAACAAACATTACCTGAAAATGGAAAATTAAATGATGAGTTAGTAAAAAAATTTAAATTGGAACATATTACAAATGCATGAATTGGATTATAATACAGGAAAAAAAAAAGAAAAAAAAAATGAAAGACAAAACTTAGAAAAAGAAACACAAAAGTGAGATATATTAATGAAGGGAAATGTTAACCACTATTTGAGTGGTAGTTAATGTTGATATATGTGTAATAAATATATTATATTAAAACACTTAAAAAAATATATAATATATAAGGTTATTTAAATATGTAAAATGCATACTGTATTAAATTTCATACTTTCTGATTTTAACAAATGTTCATTGATTGGTCGTTAGTAGGACCAGTTAATGAAAACGAAAATACTATATAAACTATCAAAATCTTACAAAAAAGAAAAATACTAGTAACTAATGTGTCATGCAATTACACATTGGCAGCAGCAGCAGTAGCCGGAGTTGGGGCTGGAGTCCGCTCGGCATGGAGTCTTCCGGGTGAGGGGACTCAGCAGCATGGAGTTCTTTCCTTGGGTTTGTCCGGGAGAGGGGGTTCAGTAGGGTGCTGAAGCTTGGTGTTTTCTCGGTGGTGGCTAGGGTGTTGAAGCTTGGTGTTTTTTCGGTGGTGTTGAAGCTTGGAGTTTTTTCAGTAGGGGTTGTTTTGGTTTCAGCAGGGGAGTTGCCGCAGGTAGTGGCTATGGAGTTTTCAGCAGGGGAGTTTGCCGCAGGTGGTGGCCGGTGTGGTTTGTTTGTTTAGTAGTTCGGGTTTGGGCTTTGGGAGGTGGGTGCTGCAGCAGCTGCAGGTGGCGTTCTGCAGGGTGGTACTTGGCAAAGGCGTGAGGGGTGGGTCTTGGCAGAGGAGTTGTCTGATCAGCAGAGGAGTGGGCCTTGGCAGGGTGGCGTTCAGAAGGGTGGCGTGCGTGGGTATGGCGTGCAGCAGTGGTTAGCAGCTTAGGTGTAATGATGTGTTTTCATAGTAGCTGGTTGGTTGTTTAGTTGGGTTGTTAGTTTAGTTTAGTTTTTTTAGTTTGGTTTTGGTGTTTTGGTGGGTTGAATGTGTGGTGATTCTTGTATTTTAATTTCTGTTGTTTTGTTAAGTTTTTCTTAACTTAAAAAAAAAAAAAAATCGAGAGGCTTAGGGGTTGGTTGTATGAGTGCGAGTAGCAGTAGTAGGGGTATCTTTATACTTCCGAATCTCTCTCGATGCATTTCATCTTCCTGTACTTTTAATTTCTTGCTGTTAATTGAAATTTTTCTTTGCCGATCAAAAAAAAAAAAAAAAATGTGTCATGCAATTAAATTTTTTTTTTTTAAATATGAAACATTTTCACTTCAATAATGCAATAGATATCAGGCGGATGAATAATAATTTGAAAATTTTATTAATTTATAGAGCATGAGTATAATGGAAATGCCAATATTTTTTTTATTATTTTTTTTTGTTTTTGTTACAGGAAAATCCTCCCTACCCTCCCGCAGGTCCAAGGCAGCGCCCCTTACAGAGATCACCATGGTGTCCTGTTAGCCATTCCGAGCGAGGAGACTATAACCTAGGAATTTGCCCCGACCTCCCAAGACAAGCTCCGCTTAAGTCAGGACTCGCACAGCGGGAGAGCATTGAACCCATACCAAGTGCTGACTAGACAACTTGATGTCTAACCTCCTAACCAACAGTGCTTCGCCCAAGAGGAGAATTGAACTTGTGACCTTGGGGCTTAAATCCCAAGACTTTACCACAATGCCACAACCCCTTGGGTTGGAAATGCCAATATTTATGCTAATGGGAGGGTAACCTAGTACACCTATGCCAATTAGTCCTCAAGTTTTGAGCCAATCCATTTGTCAAGCTAACTCGGTCTAGAATATGAGAATTTGCAGTACCTGGAAGAGAAGTAGAGGTGGTTTAACTTTAGACTATAAAAATAAATAAATAAGAAATCCTTTCCAAAAGATTTCCACCCTTATTTACCTTTAGTAAAAGAGTAATCTCATACAAATTAATAAATTTACTTGTTTTTTATCTGTTTATTGATGTGGCAAACATCACATATCACTAAATTGAATAACATTTGATAATAGATTTGGAAATAGAAAGGGAAAGAAAAAAATGTAAATAAAATGTGAATAAAATATATCTATATTTCATCTAATTTTACATACTTTTTTTATTTCTCTTTCGAAATCTCTTTCCAAATCTCTCAACCTAACACGCCTAAAAGAATTTATAAAAATTATTAATTTGAATAAGATTTTTGTTTTTGCAAAATTTATTTTTGAGCGCTCGCAGAATGGGGAAAAAAAATGAATTAGGCCAAGTTTGGCAAGTTGAAAAAAAACTAAAAAGTCAAAAAATTATTCAAAAAGTTAAAAAGTTATCACTATTCACCAAAATTCAAAAATTACGGCTGCACAACTCTTAATCCTAATTTTTCCCTACACACTAATTTATATAATTTTTTAATACATATTTTTCTATAAAAAGTCAAAAGTTAACTCAAACATCCATATTTTTTTCCTCAATTTTTTAGTCCAAAAAAATAAAAAGTGTATTTATTTAGGACACCTCAAACAACCCCTTAGTAACAGAAAAGGACAGGCAAAGTCCAAATAGAAAGGTCATTGATCCAGTGTATATATATATGTAGGAAAGTTAACACCAAAACAAAATGAATAAGTAGATGATGAAGAGTTATGTCATGGATTCTAAATAAATTATTAAATTTTTTATCAAACTTCTCATATGATTGTGGGATCTACACACACGTGATTTGTGTAAATCCTACACTCATGTGAAAAGTTTAGTAAAAAATTTAAAATATCTGTGGTGATGTACCTTTAAGAAAGTTGCGATGTTTGGTGCTTTGGGTAGAGTGAACAATTTGCAGAAGAATATTTAACTGAAGTTGCGAGTATTGTACCTCTAAGAAAGGTCATTAATCACTGCATTGTATTTCTATGACGGGGATATGAGCAATCTTGTGCCATTCATCACCTCTGTCCCTCTCACAACGAGGTGTCAGTAAGGGACATTCGTAGATTTCCAGCCTAGAAAGGGAGGCGAGAAGCCCCTCTTCGGGCAAGGATTGGAGTTGAGGGCATTCGAAGATTCGCAGGTCTTTGAGACAAGTCAGGTGTTGAAAGCTCTGGTAGTTGATTGATTTCAGATTTTGTAGATTACTGATCCAGAGCCGTGTAAGAGTGGGGGGCAGCAGGACTTCATCCGGAAAGGACTCCAGCACATCATCATCATCCTCTTCTTCGTATTTGCCTCCGTAGAATATGAACTCTGTAAGAGAGTGGAGTCGTTGCAAACCCCACTCTCTCCGGCAATCCACAAGTTTCTTGCAACCCCCGATATGAAGTCGACGTAAGTTGGAAGGCAGACCCCCTTCCGGAAAAGACTCAATTTCTGGACAGTTCCATATTCTCAGTGATTCAAGAGATGGAAGGTGGGTATGCATTCCTTCTGGCAGCCACTTGAGCTTTTTGCAGTTTTCGACCCAAAATTTTCTCAGATTGGGAGCGTGTAATCCTTCTTGCAGACAAGATACCATACTATCGCATTCATTAATCTCAACGCTCTCAAGCGATGTCGAAATTTTTAGTCCATGGCCATTCCGAATTGAATTATTTCAAAATTTGCGATATTTAGATATCGAAGTTTCGGAAAGAATCCAAGCGGCAAGGACTCGAGAGTACCACACCTATGCAATGATAAACATTCTAGGGAACTATTGCAGCACTCCATCTCCTCTGATACTGAGAACACTAGTTTCGGACATTCCGAAATTTGAATTGAATTCAACGTAATGGGTAGAACACCAACGCCAAAAGACAAAAGTGACGAACAGTTTGCAATGAACAATTTCTGAAGGCGAGTGTTGAGGCACACATTTACAGAATCCAAAGCCTCACAGCTCACAACATCGAGCGTTGCAAGCATGCGCGGCAATCCTGTGTCTGGAAATGACAGAAGGCTTGGACAATTCCCTATAATTAACTCTTGCAGGTTTGTTAGCATGTGTAGCTCGGTTGTCAATTCCTTTAAACTTGGTATATTTGAAATCTCCAATTTTACAAGAGAAGACACACCATGCCATCCCAAGTCTACGCCATTGCATCCATGCAATACTAGTTTATTTGCAACCGAAGTGCTTGGAAGTGAAGCCGTAAGTGATAAGCATTCACGAATCTCGAGTCTCACACAAGATGGCATCTGTTTGGGTAAGCCTCCAACCAACTTTGGACACTTGATTACACAAAGTTCTTTAAGCTGCGAAAACTCTTCAGCCCCCAAAATATACCATTCCATCCATTCCAACATTGCTTCAAAACAAAGAGTCTCAAGAGATTGAAATGGTTTGGTCGAAGAACCATCCCCATAGAATTCCTTACCCACCTTAGTTATTCCATTCATCCTTGCTATGTGAAGGTGTTTCAAAGAGGACAGTTTACCAAGTGGTGGCAATAAAAAGCAATGATCACATTCGTCAAGGAATAAAGACACTATATTTGAGTATGAGTGATCTCCCAACCACTCTGGAAATCTTGTGCCCCCATATCGTTTGATTGTGAGGCGCTTCAAATTTGTATGAGGCTGCAAATTTTCAAGTACTTCTCTTTCATTCTGTGAATTCTCAGTAGTGTTACCCCATTTTAGCACTATCTCTTTAAGGTGCTCTTTTTTCTTCAGCTTTGCTTCCAATGCATCCCTTCCACTCCTTACATTTTGCAAACCTGAAATTTTCAGTTTCGCATGAAGATGATTAAACTCTTTCAACTCATCAATACCTGACCCACTGCACTTTCCCACAACAAAATCAGTTAAATGTTGGAGACCTTTTAATCGACTCATTTGCATCGGCATCTCCATTAAATTAGTTTGACTGATATCAAGATGACGCAAGAAAATTAATTTTCCAATCTCTGTTGGCAAGGTTGTGAGTCGAAAACATTTTGATAGTAGCAATGTTTGTAAATTATATAAGGTGCAAACTACTTCGGGCAACTTTTTTATTTTTGTTGAAGAGAGATCCAAATAACGAAGATGTATCAAATTGCCAATTGAATCAGGCAAATCCACAATATTATAATATGGCAATGATAGCAACTGTAAGCATCTTTGCGTTGGAAAAATATCATCCAATTCCTCCTTGAACAAGTATGAACTTGGACCCTCATATCCTTTTAATTGTAAAATAGACCTTAAATACTTAGCCTCATTAATTGCCGTGAATTTTTCAAAACCACCAAATATTGTCCACTTATATGATAAATGGCGTGCTTTTGGAGAAATATCGAGTAGCTTCTTGTCATTTACCCTGAAAGAAAATTGTCCATGGACAACTTGAGCTAGGTCATGAACTAAATCATGCATTACGAAAAAGGATCTACTACCTCTTGGTTGTTGAAAGAATGACCTTGATAATAGTTCATTGAAATACTCCTCCCCAATCTTTTCAAAGTTTTATTATTTGTGGTTTGTTGCACATAATTCAAAGCTATCCAGAACGAGACTAGCTTCTCTTTTGCAAATTCATAATCTTTAGGAAAAGTAGAACAAAAAGCAAAACATTGCTTTAAATGTGAAGGGAGATAATGATAGCTCAATTTCAAGGCTGGAAGAATGTTGTTCTTATCTTTTGGCAAATCCCATATGTTACTCTTCAATACTTCATCCCATTCCTCAACATCAAGTTTGAAGCGTAATAGACCTGCAAGTGTTTTTGCAGCTAAAGGCAAACCTTTGCACCTACCCACGATTTGTTCACCAATCTTTTCAAGCTTTGGAAAAGTTTTCGAATCTACTTTGTCGAAAGCAATTTTAGCAAAAAGTAACCAACAATCTTCATCTGATAAGTGTTCCAAAATATGAGCAGGAATGGTTTGCATGATAGATGCAACACTACGATTACGGGTTGTTGCAATAATCTTACTTCCATATGCACCAGCTGTGAAAGGAGTGCACAAGATTTCCCAATGACTAGGGTTCTCGTTCCATACATCATCCAAAACAATTAGAAACTTTTTCCCCATCAAGCTCTCCTTTAGTTTGACTTGAAGTAGATTTAGGTCTTGTGTGTCAGAATTAATGGAAGTAATTGCCTCGAGAATTGTTTTAGTAACCCTAAGAACATCAAATTCATCAGAAACACAAACCCATGCTTTCATATCAAAATGCTCAACTACTCTGCCATCATTGTATATGAGTTGAGCAAGGGTGGTCTTGCCTATTCCACCCATCCCAATGATTGGAATCACATCTATCTTATTACTACTCGCCTCATCCAAAAGCAATATTTTAATTATCTTCTCCTTTTCATCATCCCTCCCATACACACCAGATTCATCAACTAAAGAAGTTGATGGCAATCTGTGAGAGTGAGACCACTTCAGATCAGCAACTTCTTTCAAACCAAGATCATCTTTTTCTTCTAAAAAACATTCTAGTCTTTCAATGATCTCCTCCATCTGGGACACTAGCTTTGCATCATATAAACTTGAATCAGAAGTCGAGTTGAGGTTGTTACCTGGTTTTTCACAGCGCTTCGATACTCAGCTTCCACCTTGCACCCCAAAGCTTTAGTAGCAATCTCATCCAATAAGTCATCTGCGTGGTAGATAGCATCTTTAAGCTCGTCCATCCAATCTTTCACTAATTGATTAGTGAATTGTTGTTTCTCTGCATCATTGAGGACGACACTAAGTCGCAGCAATTTTGACTTGAGCTTCTTGAGTAGTTTATCTCCTTCCTTATGACGCGTTAGATTCTTGAAGAATTTCACAAACAGGGGACAAGCCAACCGTTCAAACAACACTTTGAAGGAGGCAGAGAGAAGAGACCCTGCTATCATCATTTCGGCCATATTTTTGTCTTTGGAAAGGAAAGAGCAGGAGAAATTGAAGGGAAATAGAAGAAGATTGTTTGCCAAATTGAAATGGAAATATAAGAGAGAATGATTTGTTTTCTGCTCTGTTTTGTTTGGTTCCACACGGCAACATTTTTTTACTTTCTTTGTGGGAAATTATTAGCCAATCTAGGCATGTTTTGGGAAATAGAAGAGTATTTTTTTTGGTTTTTTTTTTCCTGATTTTTTTGAGTCATATTTTCTTTTTATTTTCTCACCTTTTTAAAAAAGTCAAAAAAAAAAAAATTTTTAACTAACTTTTTAAAGCAAATCCAAATCTTATTGGTTTGGGGTTCCACACGGCAACATTGATTGTAGCGGCTTATAAAGTGTTATTTTATTTTTTATTTTTTTAAAATTTTTAAAACACAAGTTTTTTTTAGAAAAAATTATAAATCTGTTGAATATTTATAAAATATTTAAAAAATTTATAACTTTTATTTTTAAAGTTGATAAAATTTATCATTAATTTGAATTTTTTTTTTAAAAAAGGAAAACTTTCACTTGATTACAATTTTTCCTACTAAAAATAGAAGTAACATGAAAAAATAAATAAACTAAAAATCACTTATGAGCTGGTTGGAATGAAAGAAATGGAAAAATTACCAGTAAATCCCACTTGAGAGAATGTTACTCCATTTAGTCCTGTGTTTTTTCTTATAAACCAATTGGTCCTATTTAGCTAATAAGGAATATTTCCTTCTGATTTGTTTTGGTAAGGTTTTACCTATTTACCCTTTCAACATCAACTACATCATCCAAACATTAACTACATTAGCAACATTAACTACACTAACATCATCAAAACATTACCCAAAAAGCTTATTATAGACATTTTTTAATTTCCCTCATTCTCCAAACATCAGCAACACCTTCAACATCATCAAACAAACATCAGCAACATTAGCACAGATCATCAAACATTGTGAACATTGAAGAACAATTAGTTAAGACTCCTGCAATTAGTACATTCAGAAACATTCATGTTTCTGAAACATGAAGACCATTTTAATAAACATGAAGACCATCGACCATCCAAGAACATTCAGAACATTCAACAAACCCACTGTCAACAAAAAAGAAGAACATTCAAGAACATCAAACATCGACCAAGTTCAGAACATTCAGAACATTCAACAAACATCGAACATCGACAAACAAACATCGAACATTGTCCAAACATTCAGAACATTGAAGAACATCAACAACAAGAACAAGTTCAGAACATTCAGAACATTCAACAAACATCGAACATCGACAAACAAACATCGAACATTCTGCAAACATTCAGAACATTGAAGAACATCAACAACAAGAACATTCAACAAACATCGAACATCGACAAACATCGACCATCTTCGACAAACATCGAACATCGACCATGTTCAAACATCATCAACATCGACCATCTTTAACATCATCAATAAACTACATCAGCAAACATCGACATACATCATCAAATAAACTACATCAGCATCGTCGCTTATCAGATGTTTGAATAAACTACATCATCAATTGATGTTTGAATACACTACATCATCAATAAACTAAATCATCAATCTGATGTTTGAATCACCTTGTGCCGCCGCTTATCATCATCAAAACCCACCGTCAACGGCGGCAAATCCATCACCATCAAACTGATCAGTTCGATGAAGTAATCGATCGAAGGTCCGTTTGATCCACACGTCGCAGAGATCGGATCTGTTCCGCGGATCTGTTCCGAACGGTCAGGATCTTGACGGGCGCAACATCACCGTCGACGAGGCCCAGTCCCACGGAAGCGGTGGTGGCGGAGGCGGCGGGTTCCCCGGTGGTGGTGGTCGTCGTGAGGGTGGATACGGTGGTGGTGGATGTCGCTGATGTTGATGATGGAACGAATGTTGATGATGTTCATCATGGCCCTAATGTTTGATCGTGGCCCTAATTTTCGATGATGATGGCCCTTTTATGTAATTTCACATTAATAAATTACCAACGTTGCCCAGCAGTTATACCACACACGTCTACAATGTATATGCCCTCAATGGTCAATTCCCTTATAATGGGACTGTTCAGTTCATAAGAAAACATTTGGGACTAAATAGTGTATAAGTTATTAATTTGGGATTTATTGGTGCATGCCCCGAAAGAAATCCCAATACTTTTAACTGAAAATACGTTTAGATAAATATGAATTTCAAATCAAGAGATTTAACCTTAATTATTTAAATTATAATTCAAATTTAGATATGTTAAGTTTAGTTATGAAGTTTAACATTGAGTGAAATAATTTTGTCATTATAGCTTTGAAATCAATATAAAACTAGTTATTGAAATCATGTTATTATGTTCTAATTAATTTTTTAAGTCATAACTAAAAAAATAATAATGAGTTATAATAGAACACCACATAAAAGATATAACCAAATACTTTTTTAAAATAATAGTTAAAATAAGCCATAATCAATATCAAAATAATTCATAACTAACACTACAATAAGTTATAACTGTTTGGGATTTGACTAATAATTAATTTAAATCAGTTTAATAGAATAAAATTGAAAACAAAACAGATTCTTTTTAAATAGGTTTTCACAAATCAATATAAACTATACATACAAATATATAACAGTATAAGTAAAAGATGAAAGAATTCAGAAAGTAGCCTGTGTGATTGTGAGAGGCACGTCAAAGACGCTGTCCTAAAGTCGTTATGCGCTCCCTTCGTGCAGGTTCTAACGATCACAAATGACTCCAAGATACAACCCAAGAATCCACAAGAATCTGATACAATGCACAGTTGTACCAGAAGAATTTGCCAAGTCTGTTTCAGTAGCCCAAAAATATGGAAGATATAAAATACTGTAAAGAGAAGAGGAGAGAGAGAGAGAAAAACAGAGTACGTTCCTTTTCCTGAGTAAGAGTCATATTTTAAATAGACTCCTTGATGTCTGTTGGGAACAGACATACCCATTCATTTTGAAAACAAATACAAGTTTAAAATTCAAACAAATAATACTATTAAAAGAAAGAAATAAATAAATAAATACAAATAATAATAACAAAATAAAATAAATAAAGTTTTGAAGCTTTAGGAAATCTCCAACAATCCCCCACAAGATTCAAAACTTTGTAAAACCGTCAAATAAATAAAATAAAATAAACATAATAAAAATATGGGCAACTTTAAAACCATACAATGGGTGAAGGTGTTTTTCAAACTTGAACCTCACTTAGTGTTAACAGTTTCATTCTGAAAGAATCTTAGTGAACCAGGTCTTGAACTAAATCCATTTTAGCAGAATTCAACATGTCACACGTATGGTATGAAACATAACTGTGGCGCGGGTTAGCACTATTAATAGCCATGTACTCAATCTTGATTCTCATGAGAGTTTTAGAAAATAGCCCTATTTCCACGGTCGCGGCTTCACAACGCTCTCACTTAGGTGAATCCTCCAAAGATAGAAGTGACGGATGTCTATCTTGCAAGAGTATGCCCGCCTCGAATTCATTTAGAGTAAAAACTCTTCCTTAACCATCACATTTACATCAGCACTAATATCTTAGGGATGAGCAGGAGAATATAAATTTAATAAAGTCTCCTTCTTTGAAGTGCTGGAATACGAGTCACGCTATAAGGATTGTTCCTACCCATTGAACTTCCTTCATGGGATCTCCAATCACAGAAGTCGGGTTACTTCCTTAGTTGACTCCTTATGGGCTTAGACCCATCCCCCTCGATAAATCTAAGACTACACTCTTAGATAAACCTTTTGTTAACTGATCAGCAATATTTTTTTCAGATTTCACAAAATTCAAAGATACAACATTTTTATTCACCAAACTTTTAATAGATTTATACCTTACTTGCATATGCCTATTCATCTTTTAATTAGTATGTGCTTGTCTCACAAGTTCTATTACAGCTCTATTATCACAATGTATAGAAATAGCAGGAATAGGATTTTCCACAAGTGAAATATCAAGGAGTAAATTTTTAATCCACTCAGCTTCAATGCACGTAGTGTCTAAGGCTATAAGTTCTGATTCTGTTGTACTTCTAGAGATAACGGTTTGTTTTTTAGAACCCCATGATATTGCTGCTCCACCTAACATAAATATATACCCAGTAGTAGACTTAACATCTAAGTTATCTGTTATCCAATTAGCATCGCTATAACCTTCTACCACATTAGGAAAACCACTATAGCAGAGTGAATAATCTAGAGTTCCTCTTAGATATTTAAATACTCTTTCCACAGCAATCCAATGATCTTTACTAGGATTATGAGTATGTCTACTTAATCTCCCAACAGTATAGGAAATATCAGGTCTAGTCTTATTAGCAATATAGAGAAGTGATCCAATAATTTGAGAATGTCTAAGTTGAGATACAGGTACACCATTATTTTTCTTCAAATTCATGCTAGGATCAAAAGGAGTTGAAACAGGTTTGAGATTATAATAATCAAACTTTTTTTAACAATTTCTCTAGGATTCTAGATTGATTCAGTGTAATACCTTTGGTTGTTTTTTCTAATTTCATACCCAAAATTATATAAGCTTCTCCTAAATCTTTCATATCAAATTTTGAAGATAAATAAGATTTCACATTTTTAATTATCTCTAAATTAGTTCCAAATAATAAGATATCATCAACATATAAACACAAAATAATACATTCTCCATTATCTTCTTTATAGTATACACATTTATCATGTTCATTAATCTTAAAACCAAATTCTAGATTTATCTTATCAAACTTTTTATGCCACTATTTAGGAGCTTGCTTAAGTCCATACAAAGATTTAACCAACTTGCAAACTTTATGTTCTTGTCCTTTAACCACAAAACCTTCAGGTTGCTCCATATAAATTTCTTCATCTAAATCTCCATTCAAAAAAGTAGTTTTAACGTCCATTTGATGAATTTCTAAATTATATATGGATGCTAGAGCAATTAAGATTCTAATGGTTGTGATCCTAGAAACAGGTGAATAGGTATCGAAATAATCTATTCCTTTCTTTTATGTAAATCCCTTAGCTACTAATCTTGCCTTATATTTTTCTATACTTCCATCAGGTTTTAATTTCTTTCTAAATACCCATTTGCAACCGATAGCTTTACTCCCAGGAGGTAGGTTAGTCAACTCCCAAGTATTATTTTGAAGAATAGATTCAAACTCACTATTAATGGCTTCCTTCCAAAATGGTGCATCTAAAGATGATATAGCTTCTATAAAAGTATTTGGTTCTCCTTCAGTTAAAAAAGTATAAAAATCATCTCCAAAGGTCTTCTCTATTCTAGTTCTCTTACTTATTCTAGGTTCTATGTTTAGATGTTCAGAATCATCTCTCAAAGGAATAACAGTAGTACTAGCAGTAGAAGTTCTATTTACAACCTGATTTGATATCCTAGTTTTATATGGAAAAATATCTTCAAAAAATGTAGCTTCACGAGATTCAATTATTGTATTATTGGTAATTTCACTAATTTCAGAATTTATTACTAGAAATCTATTAGCACTACTATTTTGAGCATATCCTAAGAAAACGGTATCTACAGTTTTAGGTCCTATTTTCTTACATTTAGGTTCTGGAATTGCTACTTTTGCTAAACACCCTCACACTCTTAACATTTTAAGATTAGGTACTCGTTTTTTCCAGATTTCATAAGGTGTTTTATCATTATCATTCACAATTACTCTATTTAATATAACACAAGCAGTGAGTATCGCGTCCCCCCACAAGCTCTCCGGTAAACCAGAACTAATAAGCATTGCATTTATCATATCTATAAGAGTTCTATTTTTCCTTTCAGCTATCCCATTAGATTGTGGAGAATAAGGTGGGGTTACTTCATGAATAATTCCATGTTCTTCACAAAAAATACTAAGGGTACCTACATTATATTCACCTCCTCTATCAGATCTAAGTTTCTTAATCTTTCTTTCTAATTGATTTTCTACTTCAGCTTTATAAATTTTAAATTTACTAAACACTTCATCTTTGGTTTTAATTAAATATAAGTAACAAAACTTAGAACAATCATCTATAAAGGTTACAAAATACTTATTTCCTGCTCTAGTTAATGGTCTATTAGAATCACAAACGTCACTATGTATAAGGTCTAAGAGTTGTGAATTTCTTTGTACAGATTTATAAGGTTTCTTAGATTGTTTTGCTTGCACACATATTTCACATTTGCGTTTAACATCAATAGATGATTTAGGTACTAATTCTAAATCCATCATTTTCCTAATTTTCCTTAAATTCACATGTCCAAGTCTTTTATGCCATAAATCACAAACTTCAATATTGAAAATATTATGAGAGATATAATTAACTTCAAAAGATACATTCAATTTAAATAAACCATCACATACAAAACCTTTACCAATAAATAATATCATTTTTACTTATTACAATTTTATTCGATTCCATTACAATTTTGTAACCTAACTGTACTAAACACGATCCACTAATAAGATTTCTTCTAACTTCAGGAACATATCGCACATCTCTCGAAGTTAAGATTTTTCCAGAAGTCATCTTCAAATCTATATCTCCAATGCCAAGTATTGGTGTAATTGATCCATTTCCCAAAGTTGCACTTCCTCCACTTGATTTCTGGAAATTTTTAAAATAACCACAATCAAAACACACATGTATATTAGCTTCAGAATCTAACCACCAATCTTGATATTCAAAAGTATAATTAATTTCAAGATTATACCTAAAAGATGGTCCGGCAATTTCTTCTTTCTCCAAAATCACATTCACTTGAGCATTATGACCTTGATTTCTTTGCTTATTGTTGAACCTTGGTTTATACTCATCAGTCTTCTTAAAAAAACAATCTTTAGCATAATGATTGGTTCTTCCACATACATAGCACAACCTCTTGCCACTCCCTTGTCCCTTAAAATTATTAGCATTGGCTTGGTAGTTGTTATTAGGGTGTTTGCCATTTTGACCTCTAGATTTAAACTTAAGGTTGTTCTTGAAAAGTTTACCTTTAAGTCGAAAGTTATTCCTATTGTTAGAACTATTCTTATTCTCATTCTCCACCACATTTACCTTAGGCGTTTTCTCTTTTCCAGTTTCAAGATTTGATCTATGTTTCTCTTCCACCCTAAGTGTATTGATTAATTGAGTTAATGACAGATCTCCTTATTTGTGCCTAAGACGCTTAGCAAAGTCATTCCAAGATTGAGGTAATTTATCGATAAGGCAAGACACTTTAAACTCCTCACTAAAAGTTGTCCATTTCTTTTCTACTTTTCTAAGTAGTTCTTGAAACTCATGAATTTGGTCTCCTACAAGTATGTCATCTTTCATTTTATAACCATTAAAATTAGAGACAATGAACCTATCAATACCAGCATTTACAGTTCCATATTCGGCCTCTAAGGTTTTCCATAATTCTTTTGCAGTCGAGGTGGTTGACTGATACACATCATATAAATGGTCAGATAACACACTAAGGATTCTGTTATAACAATGAAATTTGATTTATTCAGGGTGACAACCAAGATCCAACAAAATCCTGATCTTCTATGGCAGACATAAGACCCAACACAGTCAACCAATATTTTGTTTGTTTTTGCCATCTTTCAAAATTGTTACCATTAAAATTTTCAGGTTTCACACTAACAGTTTCTTCTAAATTAGCCATTTTAAATATTTAAAGAATAAGAGAGCAAAGGAGTATCTTAATCTGTAATAACAATAAAACAAATACTAATGTTATTGAAGGTGTAAATTTAATTACCAACTATTTAAGGATAGATTAACAATAAAAATAAATAGATTTTGATACAGATCAATTTAAACAAAATAATACTAAACAAATATCATGAATTGTATAAAACGCTCTATAACTCAGAAAAACTACACAATAATAATGTGATACAGATCAAATTTAAACAATCAAGCCAAACAAGTTCTGTAGCCTCTGGATAAACAAATAGAATTATAACAATAAAAAATACCACTCAAAAATATCTACAAGTCAGTGATCTGTTTGCTTTTCCAGGAAAAAAGTCAAACACACAATTTTCCTATTGGCTATTTTTCTCCTGCCAATAGGATTATGTAACTGTTCTATGGATATTGATGCAAACAAGAGTGGTTTTCAATTATGAAAAATTACAAATGAGTGAAAGAGTGAGAAAGAAAAAAAAAAAAAGTTATATTTTTTTCAACGCAGTGTCTCAGAAATCAAACAATCAACACCCCAGTCAAACAAAACGACAAAACAATAGAACAATATTTGATCACTACGTTATGGGTATTGAACACAATGGTAAAAAATTGAATTTATACACAACGTAATATATTTTTTTTAAAAAAAACAGTAACAACTTTAGATTGTTTGGGATTTGACTAATAATTAATTTAAATCAGTTTAATAGAATAAAATTGAAAACAAAACAGATTCTTTTTAAATAGGTCTTCACAAATCAATATAAACTATACATACAAATAAATTGTTTGGGATTTGACTAATAATTAAATTAAATCAGTTTAATAGAATAAAATTGAAAACAAAACAGATTCTTTTTAAATAGGTTTTCACAAATCAATATAAACTATACATACAAATATATAATAGTATAAGTAAAAGATGAAAGAATTCAGAAAGTAGCCTGTGTGATTGTGAGAGGCACGTCAAAGACGCTGTCCTAAAGTCGTTATGCGCTCCCTTCGTGCAGGTTCTAACGATCACAAATGACTCCAAGATACAACCCAAGAATCCACAGGAATCTAATACAATGCACAGTTGCATCAGAAGAATTTGCCAAGTCTGTTTCAGTAGCCCAGAAATATGGAAGATATAAAATACTGTAAAGAGAAGAAGGAGAGAGAGAGAGAGAGAAAAACAGAGTACGTTCCTTTTCCTGAGTAAGAGTCATATTTTAAATAGACTCCTTGATGTTTGTTGGGAACAGACATACCCATTCATTTTGAAAACAAATACAAGTTTAAAATTCAAACAAATAATACTATTAAAAGAAATAAATAAATAAATAAATACAAATAATAATAACAAAATAAAATAAATAAAGTTTTGAAGCTTTAGGAAATCTCCAACAATAACCAAGTTTTAACTAACATCACAATAGGTGATAATGAAGCAAATATGTTTTGCACCTCAAAAGGGGTGAACACATATGCACCCTATCATAAATTAACATGATTTTATCACAAAATTGAGTAATGTCAACCATAAAATGAATAATGAACCACAAAATTTTAGACATTTTGTTATGCTAATTTGTGGCGAGGTTACGCGTTTTATGATTAATGTTACAAAATTTTGTGATAAAGTTACACCAATTTGTGATAAGGTGCATGTGGTATGCACCTCTACGGGGTAGACATCATAGGCTTTCCCAAAAATCAAATATAAAAAATGTCATAATTGATATATATATGATACACACTCTAAAATGTTATGTATATTATAAAATTCCCTTACCATTCTATTATTTTTCTAGTCATTTAATTTCAAATTCCATAATTTAAAAAAGGAAATTTTATTTTACCTTCAAATTGTACAACGGTGATTAATTTATAACTCATGTACTTTTTATAATTTTAATTTTATACCTAAACTATTTGATTTTGGATTAATTTGACCACTATCATTATAATCAAATGGAAGTTGTTGATGTGGCATTGAAAATTTTGTTTGAAATTTTATTTTGCCTGCCAAATTATCATAAAAATATTTGTTAGATACCAAATTTCATATTGTTTAAGGGTCTAATTGATATTTTAAGAATAATTTCGGGAGTGAAATGAAATCTCAAATGAAGACAACTGCAAGTGCCATCTAATTCTGGACGATAGCGAATGACATGGTTGAAGTTGATTCAAAATTGAATACTTTAAGTATAAAATTGAAATTATAAAAAGTATAGGGATTAAATTGATCATCGATGTATAGTTTGGAAAAAATACCCTCAATTTAAAATCTATGGCTATCCAAACTAACCTTATAATTTTATAAATGATTCAGGTTGTCTCCAGTTGAGTTTTCCAGCTGGAGCATTCTGTTGGGTTTCTGTGGGCCCACTACAAAGCCCACATCGAAATCTAATCAATGTGTAGGGCTTGTTTTGTTCATCTCTGTAAAAAAATTACTTTGATCAAATATTAATAACCACTTGATTATATCACATTTATATTAACAATTTATTTTTAAAATCATGTTAATATTGACATAAATTTAATCTGATTAAATGACTATCAATATCTAATTAACATAATTTTTTTATAAAAATAAAATACTTAACAAGTTTTAAATATTAAACAATTAAGATAATCGATGTAAACTCTATGGTGAATCTACAAAACTCAATAACATATTCCAAATTCCAATCTCATTTTAGAGTAGAGAGAAGCCAAACATTTAGAAACAATGGAAATTTACGAGTACTTTATTTTGGTCTTTTTTCTTGGCACAATCCACCTAGTCTAATTTATTTTAGCCTTGGTCTCACACAGCAAGACCTATCAACGAAGACTTTGTTTTAGCCCGGTTTTTTTTTTTTTTTTTTTCAATTACTCAAACAAAAAAATTTATTAAATTATTCTTACAAACTATTATGATACTCATTGATTAAATTTTAAAATAATATGATAAATACCACGCTCATTTGTAAAAAAAGTTAATAATTTATTTACTCTTCAGGGTGTGAAATTGGAGCACTTCATCACATATGACTCTAATATAGACAAAAAGATTCTTTTTGGTTTTGAATTAAACTGTAATGGTTATCTTTTCCATCTAAATTAACGAAAAGTATATTACATTTGCTAATTTTAAGAGTGGACAATAATTTTTCTTCAATTTAAGGTACAATTAAAATGCAAAAAGTAATTTCTATCCTTCATCTTCATCATCTAGTTTGAAACCCTCACTCCCCTAACACTATTCTTCCAAATACTCCTCTTCAACCCTCTGATCTATACTCTTCCAGCCCAATGCCACCCATCTCTTCTCCGAAACCAACCCCACCACCATATGTCCTCCTTCGATAACCGCTGATGCCTCCTCTCCCTTTTCCGACCATCGTCACAACCCCCTCTCCCCTCTCCCCTCTCCCCTCTCCCCTCTCCGATTGTCGCCAATGTCCCTTCTCTAGTCTCCATCCACCATTGCTACCTCCTCTCCCCTCCCAAACCACCCTTGTTGTTGCCTTCTCTCCCTACCATTTTCAGACATATCTGAAAGTTTTGAATTTTCAATTCATTTGCACGTCCTTTTTTTGTATAATCTTTTGCTAGCAGAAGGATCTTCACTAAGCTCATATATGATTGTCTCGCAGATCTGGACTCACATATCCTCAACCTAGATTATAATTGACCACCAAAACTAGAGGAATTAAACACCATTTTTCATATACATATATACATGTATAACTTAATATTTCATTCCAATCTAAAAAAAAAACCTTAATATTTTATTAAATTTGAAATTAAGTTTAAAAGTTAAATAAATTAATTCTTAATTAAGTTTAGAAAAATAATAAATCTTACAAATTAAGTTTGAAAGGTAGTAAATTGGAGTTATAAAAAATTGATACTTAATGAGGTGTAATATATATTTGTTAGGAATAATGTAGAAGAAAACATAGGAGGGTATAAATGACTTTTTATTATTAATTTTAACAGAGTTAGTGTTACGATTTAGTTCAAAACCACAAGGGAAGCCTCTGCTTATATTTAAACTATAGAAGGGGTTGTCCTACACACATTTGTCATACTAGGACATTTGGATGGCTTAGATCTATTCAAATTATATAATACGGCAGAGATATATTTTTCAAAAAATATCATACATGCACATTTTTTATTTTCCCGCTTCTCTCTCCTACTTTTTCTTTTTCTCACTCATCCTTCTATGATTTCATGATCTCACCTTCCTCTCTCTTTATTTTTTTATTTTTTTGTTTTCTCCCATTTTTATTTTTCTCCCTATTTGTTTATTTTTTTTATTTTCTCATTTTTGTTCACATATTTTTATTCATATTATATGGAAAAGTCTACTGTGATACCTATGTTCTGTAGTATGCTAATTGGTCCTTAATTTGAGTATGATTATGTGTTTAGCATGATTTTGTGTGCCATTATATGAATATATGTGATTTTGAAATTCTATCTGTTCACCGTAGGAATATCTGTTTGAATAATCCGCTTCGGAAGTTAAATTGAGGGCCTTATCGACCACAGAACCCGAGATTGATTACGCCATTGTGATTGGCATAATTTTTAGAACCTGCGGTGAAATTTAATTGAAAATTGATTCTGGTCAAGTTAAACTGATTAAATTGATAAATTAAATGCCCTATTATTTTATATTAAAATATTTGTTAGTGGGCCTTGTTGTATATTAGCATTTCACCCTCCTTTAGCTCCCTTAAACTCAAAATCTGAGTTAGACAATTGAGAGGGAGAGAGAGGCCGGCCATAGTGAGAGAAAGGAGAAGAATTGTGCATTTTAGCTTGAAGCTTGGAAATTTTGGGGACTTAGCTCAAGAGTTGTCTAGAGCTTGAAAGATCAAAGCTTCTAGGTGAGTACTCCTTGAATTATAGTTTGTAATTTTGTGTGTTCAAGCTAAATTGGTGACCAAGAGTGAGATTGAAATGAAATTGGGTTGTATTTGTTGAATTGAAGCCTAACATGTGCATGCATGTAAGAAATGGCCAAGAATCTCCATGTTTGAGCACAATGTGTATGATTTGTGTTGAATATTGTTTAAAGACCATGTATTGGGACCTCTCTTCACCAATTAAGTTGATATGAAGGTATATTTCTCACATGCAAGAATGAATCATGTAAGTGTAAGCTTTGCATGTTTGAATGGGATGTGTTGGTGATGAATTTGGATTAATTTGAGACATGCATGTAAGTAATACAAGAAATTGAGCTCCATTGTGATGTGTTTTGGTGTCTATGGCATGTTAGTACAAATACATGTGAGATTGGAGCCTTAGTATGTAAGAAAAAATTGGTTGAATGTTGAGTTTGAACTCAAGGGAGTGTTCTGGAAAACCCAGAATTTTTGACGTCAGCTCGAGCGGGGGAAGTGCCGCTCGAGCGGAGAAATCGAGCTCTCAGCATTTTTGACAGACATGGTTCCCGCTCGAGCGGCGGGGAAGTTGACGCTCGAGCGGGGAGCTATGTAGACAGGCATTCCGCTCCAGCGGCCGAGTTCACGCTCGAGCGGGAATTTGAGGTAACCAGTACTTTTGTGAGCTTAAGGGTCCGCTCGAGCGGGGAAGTCCACGCTCGAGCGGGGACCCTGTTTTCTGAAATTTTGAAAATGCATTATGTGTTTTGTTTTCCGTTCTCTTTCACATGTAAGCACTCTTAGGCATATGTTAAGCATTGTAAATGAGTTAATGAGATTAGAATAAAGCCTAATGAGGAGTATGTGAATTAAAGAACGGATTGAACTGTTAGTGACCCCTTTTGTGTTCATAAAATGTGTAGGGTCAAGCTCCAGGGCAAATCCACAAGCCGATCACTGTGAGTAATATCAATATTTGAAAGCTAGTAAATGTCCAATTGTTTATTCCCTTATAAGCTTTATGATTGCTAATCGGGATTGTGGACAAAAGTTTGACATGAATAAATGAATGGACCGAAGGTCGTTTTGATAAACATAAATGGACCAAAGGTCGTTTTGATAGAATTGAATGGACCGAAGGTCGTTTTGACATATATGAACGGACCGAAGGTTGTTTTGACTTATATGAATGGACCGAAGGTCGTTTTGACATGAATGAGTGGGCCAAAGGCCGTTTTGATATGAATGAGTGGACCAAAGGCCGTTTTGACATGAATGAGTGGGCCGAAGGCCGTTTTGACATGTATGAGTGGGCCAAAGGCCGTTTTGACATGAATGAGTGGGCCGAAGGCCGTTTTGACATGAATGGGTGGGCCGAAGGCCATTTTGACACGAATAAATGGGCCGAAGGCCGTTTTGACAAGGATGAACGGGCCGAAGGCCGTTTTGACATAAACGAATGGGCCGAAGGCCGTTTTGACATGAATGGAATGGAAATCTAAACGGGCCAAAAGACAGAATGTTTGGAACTACAGTCACACGATTTGGAATTTCGTATAGTCATATATATATATGTTAAATAGAAATATGAATTGGGCCCAAGGCCGTTGGGAACATGTTGTCCTACATTGTTATGTAATTTCCTTATTTGATATTATTCACTGGGCTATCGCTCACGCTCATTCATGTGTTTGTAGGTGAGCCAAGAGAAGTCCAAACCCAGCCCCAGTGAAGTCTGCCAGGAACAACATGAGTTTTGGAGAGTCAGCCTTGTGTCTCACGCACGAGACCCAACCTTGCCATTTTGTTATGTATTTATGTTTTGTCTTGTCGGCAAGGGCCTTGTGTATATTGTATATAGCCTGTTCTGGGTTGACTCAGTTTTCATGATCCTGTCTGTAAAGAAGTTATGCTACTGTACTTTTGGTGTGGGTTATTAACGTATATGAGTATAGTTTGTTTGATGTGCATATAAGCACGGCTCTATGGACAAAGTTTTAAATTTTTGCTTCCGTTTGGCCCCTTTACTCTGTTAAGTTATGTCTGTTTTGGTTTGAGGCCGTAGGTAATCACAGGATTACTGGCCGGTTATGTCCTTAACCCATGAGGGCGGGTTCGGGCCATGACAGAGTGGTATCAGAGTATGAGTTAATAACTCACACACTTGTCCAAAAGAGCAATATGCGTTTAGAAGAAGAGCTAGGATGCATTCATAAGTATGAATTTGGAAACATCGAGAGCGTGCTTAACTGTTGTAGTATGAACAACTATGTGCCATAATTTGTGATTTACTTGCGTTACAACTATTTGAATATGTATGCTTTTGCTATATGCATACCTGTGCATCTTTTGTACGAAGTATAATGCAAGTTTAATCAGATGGTGAACACAAGAGGTGATGAATTAGAGGAATCCTCTACTGCCAGAATAGACAGAATGGAAAGACTGATACAGTAAATGGCAGAAACTTTGAGACAACAACAGGAATGTCAGCAACAGTGGCAACAGCCGCATCCTCCACCTCCACCTCCACCTCCACCTCTACCTCCGGCACCTCCTGCGCCAGATAACCAGAATGATGACCGAGTTATAGCTCTCACCAAAGAATTCAAGAAAATGAAACCACCACAGTTCCATGGTGGATTATACCCTTTGAAAGCTGAAGCTTGGGTTCTTGGCATCGAAAAATTGTTTGAGGTATTCCCGTGTTCCGAGACACAGAAAGTGCTTCTAGCCACCTTTATGCTAGAAGACGAAGCAAGAAGATGGTGGATGTTGATGCGAGAAAATCACAAGGATGTGGATTGGGTAAGATTTCTGGAGATATTTTATGACAAGTACTTTCCGCAGTGTGTTCGGGATAGGAAAGTGGTCGAGTTCATGGAGCTCAAGCAAGACAGCATGACTGTGGCTGAATATGAGGCCAAATTCACTGAGTTGGCCAGATTTGCACCACATGTAATTGACACAGACTATAAGAAGACAAGACATTTTGAAGGTGGGCTCCGAAGTGACATCCTAGAGAGGGTAAATGTCCTAAAGTTGGAGACCTATATTGGGGTGCTTGACAGGGCCATCATATCAGAGGCTAACATAGCTAGACAAGCTAAGCCAGTAACAGAATGGAAAGGCAACAAAAGGCAAGGCTTCTTTTCGAAGAAGAAATTTCTGAAAAAGCAAAACACGGGCTCCTCCACTACTTCAAATTCTTCCCGAAACACAGCTCCCATGTGCAACATTTGTAGCAAAAAGCACCGTGGAGTCTGTTACCGTGCATCAGGAGCCTGTTTCAAGTGTGGAAAGCAAGGGCATATAGCCCGAGAATGTAATCAGAACAGTGGACAACTGGCAGCTAGTTCAACAGCATCGGTTCCAAAGCCGGGAAATACTTTGAGATCCGCTAACACCGGGGACACCGTGAGACAGGGGAGAGTTTTTGCGCTTGTTCCGGGTGATACACGGAATGCCAATGCCGTTGTCTCAGGTACTATTTCAATATGTAATCAGGATGCCTTTGTATTAATTGATTCTGGATCAACACACTCATTTGTGACATATACATTTGCATCTAGACTGAAAAGACCCCTAGAGTTGTTGCCATATTTGTTGTGTATGTCTGCTCCATCGGGGGAATCTGTGTTATGTGACTATATATATCGGTTTTGTGACATGCATATTGAGGATGCTATCTTATATGTAGATTTATTGCCCTTGAACTTTAGACATTTTGATGTAATTTTGAGCATGGATTGGTTGACCAAATATTGTGCCACCATCGATTGTGTGACAAAGAGGGTTTTGTTTAAACCACCAGAACAGAAAGAGATCGTGTTTGTAGGAAATGGGGTAGTGCCTCCACCATATTTGATATCTGCAATGAAAGCATGTAAATTGATCAGGAAATGGTGCCAGGGTTATTTGTGTTATGTATTGACTGAACAACCTGTGAATGTTGAATTGAATGATATTCCCATTGTTAGAGAATTCCCAGACGTGTTTCCAAGTGAATTACCAGGGGAATTGGTAGACAGGGAGATAGAGTTTACTATTGAGACTGTGCCAGGCGCCCAGCCTATTTCTAAAACTCCCTATAGAATGGCTACCGCCGAAATGAAAGAATTAAAGGAACAGTTGCAAGGCCTTCTTAATAAAGGGTTTATCCGACCTAGCACTTCGCCTTGGGGTGCACCGGTGTTGTTTGTGAAAAAGAAGGATGGTACTTTGCGTCTGTGTATCGATTATCGGGAATTGAACAAGGTACGATAAAGAACAAGTATCCCTTACCCCGTATTGATGATTTATTTGACCAGTTACAAGGATCACAGGTGTTTTCTAAGATTGATTTGAGATCCGGGTATCATCAGCTGAAGGTTAAGGCAGAGGATGTGGAGAAAACAACATTCAGAACGAGGTATGGTCATTTTGAGTTTCTTGTTATGCCATTTGGAGTGACTAATGCTCCGGCAGCATTTATGGACCTAATGAATAGAATTTTTAAAACCTACCTTGATGAGTTTGTTGTAGTCTTCATCGATGATATTTTGATATACTCTAAAGATAGATTTGAACATGAACATCATTTGAGGACTGTCTTACAAATACTTCGGGAAAGGAAATTATTTGCTAAACTAAAGAAATGTGAGTTTTGGTTGGATGAAGTTGTTTTCTTAGGGCATGTGATCAACAAGGAAGGAATTTCAGTGGACCCGCAGAAAATAGAGGCAATTGTGAATTGGCCTACACCGACTAATATGACAGAAGTTCGCAGTTTCATGGGCTTAGCTGGGTACTACAGGAGGTTTGTGAAGGACTTCTCGAAATTAGCAGTGCCTCTTACCCAACTGACACGCAAGGGGCAACCTTTTGAGTGGAACGAAGAGAGAGAATCAGCCTTTCATGAATTGAAAACGAGATTGACTACTGCACCAATTTTGACACTACCTTCAGGTACGGAAAATTTCGTGATTTTTAGTGATGCATCTTATAAAGGTTTGGGTTGTGTGTTAATGCAGAACGGAAAGGTTATTGCTTACGCCTTCCGACAGTTGAGGCCACATGAGAAGAATTATCCAACATATGACCTAGAATTGGCCGCAGTTGTTTTTGCTTTGAAAATCTGGCGGCATTATTTGTATGGGGCAAAGTGTGAAGTTTACACAGATCCCAAGAGCCTAAAATACTTCTTTACACAGAAGGAACTGAACATGCGGCAGAGGAGATGGCTTGAACTGATCAAAGACTATGACCTTGAGATTCAGTACCATCCCGGGGAAGCTAATACAATGGCTGATGCCTTGAGCAGAAAGTCAACTGAGAGTATAGCTTGTTTGCTTACCGAACAAAGGGAAATTTTGCAAGACTTTGAGAAGTCTGGAATTGAAGTGATAGTATGTGAACAGGGCGGATTGATAGCCACTATTACAGTCGAGCCGGCAATTGTTGATGAAATCAAGCAGAAGCAGAAAGAGGACGAGTTCCTCAGAAAGGTAATTGATGAGTTTGAGACAAGCCCAAAGGCAGAATTTAGCATTGAGAATGAAATGTTGAAATTCCGGAACAGAATATCTGTCCCTGATATCCCAGAACTAAAGAAGAGGGTCTTAGATGAAGCCCACAGATCCGTGTTTGCTATGTATCCGGGTAACAACAAAATGTATCAGGATTTGAAACAAACCTATTGGTGGCCTAAAATGAAGAAAGAGATTGCAGAATATGTGTCCAAGTGCCTTCAGTGTCAGCAAGTTAAGGCTGAACATCAGAAACCAAGCGGTCTACTTCAACCTCTCCCTATTCCTGAATGGAAGTGGGAACATGTGACTATGGACTTCGTTGTTGGCCTACCTCGGACTTCTTGAGGTATGGATTCTGTTTGGGTTGTAGTTGATAGACTGACTAAATCTGCACATTTTCTGCCTGTCAAAACTACCTTTATTGCTTATAGATTGGCTACCATTTACGTTGATGAGATTGTCCGTTTACACAGAGTTCCAGTGTTTATTGTATCGGATAGAGATCTGAAATTTGTCTCTAGATTGTGGAAGAGTTTGCAGGAAGCTATGGGAACAGAACTAAGGTTCAGTACTGCATTCCACCCGCAGACAGACGGGCAATCGGAACGAACGATACAAACCTTGGAATATATGCTCCGCATGTGTGCTTTGGATTTTCAGGGGAGTTGGGAAGACTATTTACCACTTGCAGAATTTGCTTATAATAACAGCTTCAACTCTAGCATCGGTATGGCACCATACGGGGCTTTGTATGGTAGGAGGTGTAGATCACCTATTTGTTGGACAGAGGTCGGGGATAGAGCTTTGCTTGGGCCAGAAATTGTGCAAGACACTTCTGAGAAAATCAAGACTATTCGCCAAAGGCTTAAAACAGCTCAGGACTGACAAAAGAATTATGCAGACGTTCGGAGAAGACCTCTTGAGTATGAGGTTGGTGACCATGTGTTCATCCGTATTTCTCCGATGAAAGGCCAAGTCAGATTTAGGAAAAAGGGCAAGTTGTCGCCCCGTTACATCGGGCCGTTCCAGATTCTGGAGAGACTTGGTCCAGTTGCTTATAGAGTTGCTTTGCCACCGAGATTCGAACAAATCCACAATGTGTTTCACGTGTCGATGTTGAGAGGTTACCTCCAAGACCTGTTCCATGTGATTGATTATCACCGGGTTGCTATTGATGAAAATATGGAATATGCGGAATGGCTAGAAAAGATTGTTGACCGACAAGTGAAAGAATTAAGAAACAAGTCCATCCCAATGGTGAAAATAGAATGGAAAAAGCACTATGGGACGGATGCCACGTGGGAAAAAGAGGAGGAAATGCGACTACGCTATCCACATTTGTTTCCCGACGAAGGTAACTTAAGTTTGGAGGACCAAACTTCCTAAAGGGGGGAAGACTGTGATATCCCTGTTCTGTAGTATACTAATTGGTCCTTAATTTGAGTATGATTATGTGTTTAGCATGATTTTGTGTGCCATTATATGAATATATGTGATTTTGAAATTCTATCTGTTCACCGTAGGAATATCTGTTTGAATAATCCGCTTCGGAAGTTAAATTGAGGGCCTTATCGGCCACAGAACCCGAGATTGATTACGCCATTGTGATTGGCATAATTTTTAGAGCGTGCGGTGAAATTTAATTGAAAATTGATTCTGGTCAAGTTAAACTGATTAAATTGATAAATTAAGTGCCCTATTATTTTATATTAAAATATTTGTTAGTGGGGCTTGTTGTATATTAGCATTTCACCCTCCTTTAGCTCTCTTAAACTCAAGATCTGAGTTAGACAATTGAAAGGGAGAGAGAGGCCGGCCATAGTGAGAGAAAGGAGGAGAATTGTGTATTTTAGCTTGAAGCTTGGAAATTTTGGGGGCTTAGCTCAAGAGTTGTCTAGAGCTTGAAAGATCAAAGCTTCTAGGTGAGTACTCCTTGAATTATAGTTTGTAATTTTGTGTGTTCAAGCTAAATTGGTGACCAAGAGTGAGATTGAAATGAAATTGGGTTGTATTTGTTGAATTGAAGCCTAACATGTGCATGCATGTAAGAAATGGCCAAGAATCTCCATGTTTGAGCACAATGTGTATGATTTGTGTTGAATATTGTTTAAAGACCATGTATTGGGACCTCTCTTCACCAATTAAGTTGATATGAAGGTATATTTCTCACATGCAAGAATGAATCATGTAAGTGTAAGCTTTGCATGTTTGAATGGGATGTGTTGGTGATGAATTTGGATTAATTTGAGACATGCATGTAAGTAATACAAGAAATTGAGCTCCATTGTGATGTGTTTTGGTGTCTATGGCATGTTAGTACAAATACATGTGAGATTGGAGCCTTAGTATGTAAGAAAAAATTGGTTGAATGTTGAGTTTGAACTCAAGGGAGTGTTCTGGAAAACCCAGAATTTTTGACGTCAGCTCGAGCGGGGGAAGTGCCGCTCGAGCGGAGAAATCGAGCTCCCAGCATTTTTGACAGACATGGTTCCCGCTCGAGCGGGGAGCTATGTAGACAGGCATTCTACTCGAGCGGCCGAGTTCACACTCGAGCGGGAATTTGAGGTAACCAGTACTTTTGTGAGCTTAAGGGTCCGCTCGAGCGGGGAAGTCCACGCTCAAGCGGGGACCCTGTTTTCTGAAATTTTGAAAATACATTTTGTGTTTTGTTTTCGTTCTCTTTCACATGTAAGCACTGTTAGGCATATGTTAAGCATTGTAAATGAGTTAATGAGATAAGAATAAAGCCTAATGAGGAGTATGTGAATTAAAGAACGGATTGAACTGTTAATGACCCATTTTGTGTTCATGAAATGTGTAGGGTCAAGCTCCAGGGCAAATCCACAAGCCGATCACTGTGAGTAATATCAATATTTGAAAGCTAGTAAATGTCCAATTGTTTATTCCCTTATAAGCTTTATGATTGCTAATCGGGATTGTGGACAAAAGTTTGACATGAATAAATGAATGGACCGAAGGTCGTTTTGATAAACATAAATGGACCAAAGGTCGTTTTGATAGAATTGAATGGACCAAAGGTCGTTTTGACATATATGAACGGACCGAAGGTCGTTTTGACTTATATGAATGGACCGAAGGTCGTTTTGACATGAATGAGTGGGCCGAAGGCCGTTTTGACATGTATGAGTGGGCCAAAGGCCGTTTTGACATGAATGAGTAGGCCGAAGGCCGTTTTGACATGAATGGGTGGGCCGAAGGCCGTTTTGACACAAATAAATGGGCCGAAGGCCGTTTTGACAAGGATGAACGGGCCGAAGGCCGTTTTGACGTGAATGGAATGGAAATCTAAATGGGCCAAAGGCCAGAATGTTTGGAACTACAGTCACATGATTTGGAATTTCGTATAGTCATATATATATATGTTAAATAGAAATATGAATTGGGCCCAAGGCCGTTGGGAACATGTTGTCCTACATTTTTATGTAATTTCCTTATTTGATATTATTCACTGGGCTATCGCTCACGCTCATTCATGTGTTTGTAGGTGAGCCAAGAGAAGTCCAAACCCAGCCCTAGTGAAGTCTGCCAAGAACAACATGAGTTTTGGAGAGTCAGCCTTGTGTCTCACCACGAGACCCAACCTTGCCATTTTGTTATGTATTTATGTTTTGTCTTGTCGGCAAGGGCCTTGTGTATATTAAATATAACCTATTATGGGTTGACTCAGTTTTGATGATCCTGTCTGTAAAGAAGTTATGCTACTGTACTTTTGGTGTGGGTTATTAACGTATATGAGTATAGTTTGTTTGATGTGCATATAAGCACGGCTCTATGGACAAAGTTTTAAATTTTTGCTTCCGTTTGGCCCATTTACTCTGTTAAGTTATGTCTGTTTTGGTTTGAGGCCGTAGGTAATCACAGGATTACTGGCCGGTTATGTCCTTAACCCATGGGGGCGGGTTCGGGCCATGACATCTACGATCCCAGAATTAGGAGCTATAGTTTACTATGTGTAGTGGAGATTATATTAATGAATTTTTTAGTTTACAAATCATATGAATTTGAACAATTAATTATTATTTTTAAATATATTGAATACTTGATAGATTTCATAAATTTAGACCTTATATGAATCTTCAACATATTTTAATAACAACAATGATAGAGACCACTAATTTTGGAGCTCTAAAAAGATCACTAATGACATGGCACTCAATAAAAAAAGAAAAAAAATACAACACTAAGGCCCTGTTTGGTAGAGCTGTGGGAAAGTGCTTATAGCTTATGCCTAAACAGGTTATAACTTATAACTATGAACATAAGCTGATTTCTGCCTTATAAATTAAGCATCTCCTGCCCCACTCAAAGAATAAGTTGATTTCTGACTTCCAAAAAGTTATAAGTTATAAGCTATAAGCTAAACCAAACACATCAAAATAGCTTAAATTAAGCTGAAAGCTGAAATAAGCAGCTTTTAAGCTGCACCAAACAGGCACTAAGGCCAAAACATTAAATCATTCATGGTGGGACCCACTGCCACATCATTAGTGGTAGCACTAATTAGTGCTCTCACTCATGTTCCTTTGAATAAAGCATGACGGTTTTTGAATCTTCAACATATTTTTGTCCTATTAGAACATTTGGATAGCTCAGATTTGTTCAAATTATAAAACAATGTCTGAGATATATTTTCCAAAACATGTTATATATATATATTTTTTCTACTTTCCTACTTCTCTCTCTCTCTCTCTCTCTCTTACTTTTTTCCTTTTCTCACACCCCTCATTCCATGATCTCATGATCCCGCCTTCCTCTCTCTTTTCTTTTTTTTTCTTTTTTTTTTTTTGTATTTTCTTTCGTTTTTATTTTTCTCTCTATTTGTTTTTTTTTTTTATTTTCTCCTTTTTGTTCAATATATTTTACATATATTTTCATACAATGTATGTATGCCCGTAATATACTAGGACATTACAGGCATACATACAATTTTCATATAATTATATAAGCAAAAGCAGTATTATATGTATACCCGTGAAAATTATATGTATGCTAAGCACATCTATCTATCAAGCTATTTAATATATAAGTAAAAGCGAGCTTTCGTGAGCAGTTTTGTGAGAATTCCAAAATTTTATAATAAATTTGTGATTTTATCAAATTAAAAAATAAATTTAAATAGTGTTGCGATTACAATTATATTCTAATTAATTGTTACAATTTAGTGTTACAATTTAATTCAAAACCACAAGGGAGATCTCTGCATATATTTAAACTATAGAGGGGTAAAAGTGCTCTAACCCTAAATCACAAGGGATAAAATAAATTTTTTCTTACAATTCTATTTATATAGTATCACTTTTATTTTAAATAGTAAAACAATGAGCACTCACTAAAACACAAAAACAAAAAAACAAAATCAAAGACAAACACAAAAAAAAGTTTACAAACGTTAGACCGAGTATAAATGAAATTCCATAGCTTTTTCCTCGTGTCCTAACCTAACACGGCAATACTGGCCAATGAAAACAAGTGATATGAATTATTAAATCAATCACACAACCAATAAAATAAAATAAATACTTAAGACATTTGATTTATCACCTTTAAAAATTATTCTTAATGACGTGTCTAATAAGCGTTAAATTTGGATCATAAAGAGTCTAATCTCAATACCACATTATTAGAGATCATTATCATTAAAGGTTATTTAACGGTGATAAATTAGGAGGATGTACTATTGCTGTAAAAAAATAAAAAATAAAAATAACAAGTATATAAAACTTAGAAAGGTGGATGACAATGAAATAGTTTTCCATACTTTTTTCCTCCTATCCTAACACGGCATCACAGGCCAATAATACAAGTGATCAAAATTATTAAATCAATCATACAACCAATAAAATAAATAAAAAATAAAAAATAGAAAGTGTATAAAACTTAGACAGACAGGTGACGATAAAATAGTTTTCCATAACTTTTGTCTGGTCTTCCCATATGGCAAGTTGGCAACCCACAAAAGTTCAGAGATAGTGCCCAACCACATAGTATATGCTTTTGTTTATGGGGAAGATTATTCAGTGATTTTGGGTAATAGTTACTGTTGTTCGATTCGTAGGACTTATTTTGATTCAATTTTGATAAAAGGTTCTCACTAAAAAATTCTATTAGAAAGATAGATACATTAATTAGTCTTTTTGACTTTTTGGTGCATAAAAATTTCCTTTCACTTTTAGTTGTTACAAAAAAAAATTCTATTTTTCGTTTTGTTAGTAGTATTTTTCATAAAAAGTGTTACTAATTGTAAATTTTGAGCGACAGATTGAAAAATTCATTACAAAAAAGTCACTAATTGTTATTTTTTAGCTAGAGATTTCGAAAATCGTCACTAATTTTCATTTGTTAGCGATAGATTTATAAAATCATCACAAAAAGTCTTTAAGTACAACTATTAGAACTTTTTTATATATAAAAACACTTGTGGTACAAAATGGTGCGCATGTCCTTATCACAAGACCTGTAAGTAATTAATTTTTTTGATAATCTAAATTGTTAACTTTGTAGGATATATCGAATAAAACATACTTGTAAAAAATCAAGTTGGTCGAACATTATCTTTTCATCAAATTGCATATTCAGTTTTATACTTTAAATCACATTTGTCATTATTTTTTATTGATACAAATGCAATTCAATAAAAGGGCTATCGATACCGATCGACTTTATTTTTTAAAGGTATATTCTCTATCCTAAAAAGTAAATGGTTTGGTCATTGAAATGGATCCCAATAGGGGTCCTACTATGCCCCTGCGAATAGCCACCTCAATTCCATAGTTAGGTGGTGTTGCAAGGAGGTTATGATTGGTAAAAGAGGTAGATGCCATAATTTTGGTTATGTTTATTTGGTAAATTAGGATGGATGGAATTGAATGATGGGATTACTAGTATGATGGCATTAATTTGGAGATATAAGATAAATACATATATTTGTACACTGGTGTGGTGATATTAATTAATTTGGATTAAATATAAAAATTATGTAAAAACCCTTATCGCATATAAGGTAAATTTGTTAGTTTTGTAAAATGAAAAACACAATGGTCTTTTAATCACCAATCCATAAGGTGGACTAATAACCCTAACCCTTTCATTGGATGTTAATCACACCATGAGAAGAAGTTTATGAATTAACAAGCTCATATTACAAATAAATATTATTTGAGTGAGGCTCACATATGGTTAATGCAATTCTCCTCCGCAAACCTCCAATCAAACATGGTCTTTGTCTTCGGACATGAAAAACAATAAAAAGTGTATATCAATTAGTGATTGATTGATGGTAAAATAAGCAAAGCCCTTTAAGCACTTAATTAATAATTTTCTTGTTTATGATCATTGTCTGTACAATCCATCGAGATTGATTGCATTAGCAACGGTCCCACACCTCATCACCAACTAAAGATTCAGTTCACACCACGACACTTACCAACGAAGACCAAGGGCATTATAATGAAGTGATTACAGATGTTTGTTAAAATAAATAAATAAATAAAAGATTTATTTAAAAAAATTTAGCCAAAACTCTTTCAAAAACATTTTATAATAGTACAGTCCAATAAATTTTAATGGCTAAAGTCTCTCAGTTAATTATTTTGAAAATTGAAGGACATATAATCCGTTGATTTAAGTATTGGCTTTCCTTAACTAAAATTCACAAAAAAACAATCTGTTCATTTAAATATTTCTAACAAATTTAGCTCTCAAACAACTATTGACATCAAACAACTTATTAGAAGTTTCCTCATAGTTGATGACCAATGGCTCTACTCGTCCATTATCCATGTCGAGAAGGTTTAGCAGAGCATCAAAATGAATCAGCTTCCTTGAGTAATTATAAGAAGTGTCTTTTATTTTGATAATGTTAAGTTCCACTTTGTCTGTAATCAATTCAATATCTATTGTAAAGCCTCAAAAATCTAACGTTGGTGATTGATATATCAAAAATTTATGCTTCTCAATCAGTTACAAATTGGTGCTACACTACACAGTGGGCTGTCAATGGATCGGATTTAACCCGAATCCGATCCGATAATCCGAATCCGTTTACAAAAAATCCGATCCGATAATCCGACAATCTGAATCCGTTTAATCCATTTATTAAATGGATTGAATCTGCAAAAATCCGATCCGACCCGATAACCCGATAATCCGATATGAGTATTCTCAATTTGAATGAAAAAAAAAACACAAAATGAAAAAAAAAATCAAATTATATAAAATTGTAGCTCAATAAATAAATAAATGGATCGGATCGGATTATCGGATCGGATATCCGAAATCATCGGATTCGGATTCGGATTCGGATATCTATAATCGGATATAGACTAAACGGATTCGAATCGGATTCGGGTTTGACATAATCGGATTCGGATTCGGATTTTGACAGATCTGATCCGAATCCGATCCATTTATGTCAAACCCGAATCAACCCAAGCTTCATTTGTTTATTACTAGGGAGGGTCACAAATCAAATTTGGAGAGAATCAGAGGGTGACGGAAGCGGGCGGGTGCGAGGCGGGAGGGGTTACTTTTGTAAGTTGAAAAGTAAAAATATTAATAAAAATTATATATAATTTAGTATATTACGAATAATAATTTATACTTAATGAGAATTATATTATATAAGATAGAAAATAAATGAATAAAAATTAAAATTAAGTATAATAGTTTAGTGTTTTAACTTTATTATACTAAAAAATACATAAAAGTATATATATATTATATACATATAAATATATTTAATAAATATAATTGGATAGGGCTTGGGTGGTGTTAGACTTATTTATTTTGATGATTTATTTAATTATGTTTTAATTTATTTAGAAGAAAAAAATAAAATCAAATTTATTTTACTACTTCTTACTAAACTTTTATCCTAAACGATGTTAGAATGTATTTAATATTTGCTTAAATCAGGAGTTCATTTCAGCCCAAAACAGAGGTTCAAACAGTCCAACACAGCAGGAGTTCAAAAAGTTCAAATTAGTAATGATATTGTCTCCCACAAGTTCAAATTAGTAATGATGGAGTGGAAGATATTCAAATGAATACAACGGCTATAAGTTTCATTATATATGCAAAAGCCTCTGATGTGAACAAGACACAGCAACTACAAACAAGTTACAGAAACCAAAAAATATTCTTTGATTTAAAATCACTCTCATCTATTCTCTGAAAAATTCTCTGAGAAGTGTTCTTCATTTTTTTTTGTTTACATCCTCTCTCAGAAATTATACATTGAGTCGTATAGCTTTAAACATATCTTTCCTGTGTGAGGGTTACAGAAAAATCAGAGTTTCATTTTTATATCTATCTTTGAGAGATAATTCTTGTAACTTTCTGTGAAAGCAAAAACACATTCTTTTCAACCCTGTAAGAGTGTAGTACACTCAGTATTTTTGGACTTAGAAAGTCTATATAAAATCCGTGGAGGATTGCTCCATCTGTGAAAAGGTTGCTAGCATCCTGTGAAGTTAGAGAATAGTGGAAAATCTCAAGTGAAGCTTGGGAAGTGGACGTAGGCCGAGTTGAAGTTGAACCACTATAAATTTGTTTGTCTCTCTCTCCCTTATCTCTTTATTTTATATAAATTGCCATAACTATATTTCATATTTTTATTGTGCTAAAATCATTAATTAACATAGTTGTTAGAACATTTGTTTTAATTATTTTTATTTCATTAACTATATTTATCTACTGTGCTAGTCATAATTTTTATTAGGGTATTATTACTTTTATTTGTAAAAACCTAATTCACCCCCATCTTAGGTTGTCTTTTGGGTAACAGGTAGAACTAGACAGGGAAAACAAAACCCGTCCCCACCCCATTTCTTAATCAGGGTGGAAAAAATCTGTACAAACGGGACAAGGGATGCGGGTGCAGAGTGGGGTGGGGGAAAATGACCGTCCCTATTTGTTACTCATCTTTTAATCATCCTTGAATTCAATAAGAAGGTTGCCTTTAAATAATAAGTGCGAGAGTCTACACAATTGGTAATTATTGAATATATTAGAAAAATTTAGTCCAAATTAAAACAATAAAAAAAATTTATGTTTAATAACTTGATGAAAAATGTATCGATTTATTATTTTAATATCTCCAATGGTGATGGTAATGGTAATGAATAATACTATATGCACTTAGTATACACACTAGTGTACCAACAGATAATGTGTCATAATTTTAGAGGTTTTGGTTATTTGTAATTTGTATAATAAATAGGGTTATTAATGATATTATAACACTAGTTGGCACATTAGTGTGTACATTAATTGGTGTATGTAACACCACCGAATGTTAATAGTGAGTTATAGGTGGTAGAATTTTACTATTTAAATGTTAAACTTAATTGTAAAATTTTACTTTGCTAACATTAACTTCAACAGTAAAATTTTACTGTATTTTTTTCTTTTCAAAATTTAATAATCAACAAGAAACTTATTTGATAGATCTCAATAAGAGAATTTCATATTCGCTCACTCACTTATAAGAATACACCATCCTCTTCCACATACACAAAGAATAAGAGGAATTAATAAATTGATCACTGAATAAATTTGAATCTAAAACAAATGAGACAATTGATATAGTGGTTGTGTAGATCAACGATGGTGGAGTGTAAATCTACGATGGTGAAGTATAAATCTACAAAGGTAGAGATGGAGGTGGTGGGTGGACGACAACGATGACGATGACGATGGCTTGATCTAAATTCATTGCACCTACCGTTAATTAAATGAATATAGAGCTCAAATGGCCCAAATGAAATAAAATATAGAGCTTAAGACAAATTCTGAAACCACAAATTAAATGAAAGGTGGTTCTTGAACTCAATCTTGAGCTGGTGAGTATGGCTTGATCTAAATTCATTGCACCTACTGTTTAATTGACAAAAAAGTATTCGTTGAGTATGACAATTGTTATTTTAGTAGATTGTTTTTTTGTTGATACTAGACTACAAAACCTTTAAATTAAAAAAATCATGATTTTTTTTCTAGGTTAGGACCACTTCAAAAAGTTTTAAAAAAATGACACAAAATTTTAAAATTCACTAAAAATAAAAATAAAAATCTAAAAAAGCAAAAGAAAAAGAAAACTTTTTTAGTTTTTTCCAAACTCTCAAATGTAAAATAAGCATCAATGGGTTGTGAAAACACAACAGAGTAGCAGCCCATGGGCCTGAAAACTAGAGAGGCCCAAAGTTATAGGAGTATGTGTTTTGGGTCACTGGATTTTGGGTCAAGTAATTATGCTACTTAATTATGGGGAAAGAGTGTGTTTTATTGAACCCTTCAATTTTAAGCATATTTTTCTTCTACGTATTCATTCGTATAGATTTTAGGGCGAAAGTTTTTATAATTTTGGATTTGTATCATATTGATACTTGACTTTTCAATTGTAATATATTTTACCTTAAATTTTGAATTTTGTTTCAAACAATACAACTTATTTTGTATTAGTTAACTTGTATGTTATTTGAAATGTAATGACTTTTTTTTTAATGAATAATGTTGGAATTTTCTTAGTTATAAAGTTCTGTTTGGTTTGATTTTTAGAATCTATTTTTAGAGAAAAAAAGAATTTAAGAAACTAAAAATTAAATTGGTGAAAAAAAATTAAAAACACATCATTTTTATATAATTTTATCTTTTGAGAGGGTAAAAATAATTTTTTTAAATAGTTTTTTTAATATTTATTTTCATTAAATTAATTTTTATTTTATCAAAAGTCAAATATGGCAACAATTTTGATATAATTATTAAACCAATCCATTAAATTAAAAAATTCACAACTAAAAATATTTCATATATTAAACATATCGATTACACATTAAAATCCTAATAACTATCCTATCATACCTAAATTTTTTTTAATAGTTATTTGGAAAAATCTGAATTTTTAATAGCAACGTTTGAAATAGTGTTTAATTTTATTGCTTTATTCAGAGTTGGAAGATTTACTTATAGTCGCCACCTAACATATAATTTGGATGTATTAGGACCTAACATAAAATTTGGATGTATTAGGCTACCTAGAAAATAGATTTTTAATGAGCTGGTACTTTTATATTTTCTATTTACTAATGTGAGGTTTGTTTTATTTTAATGACTTTTATTAATAGTTTGTGTGGATCAAAGATGAGTTTGGAGGAAAGGTGTTAGGCATCATACATTGCCCTTTCGGTACTATTTACCTTGTATATGTTGAAACCTATTGGAGTGCATGTGCTTTGATTTTTGAAATGATTGGTTTATCAATTTGTTAATTTTTTTACATGTGAAGATGAGAATGTACTGATTGTGATGTTTATTAATTTGCTTGTGCGCTTGCTGGCAAGTGAATGGTTACTAGTTTTAATAGAATCTGTTGATTGTGATATTTATTAATTTGGTTGTGGGTCTAAAGGCAAGTGGGTGCTTATGGTTATTATTAATTTGCTTCCGAGTTGGGTGGCGAGTGAGTGGTTATTGGTATTAATATACCTAGTCCAATGTATGGGTGAGAATGTGCCGATTGTAATATTTATTAATTTATTTGCATGGGAGTGGATGGTTAGTGGTATTAATATACCTAACCCAATGAATTATTTTGGACCATCAATTTCTTTGAACCCCCACTTATAAATTTTGAAACCCTTAAAATTTCTTTCCTCCCCCCAAATAATACTAAAATTATCCTTGTGAAAACATTCCACTCATTGAATGCACAACTCACACACCCCCACACCCCAAAAAAACCCCACTTCCAAAAAAAACCCTAACAAAGCCTACGAAAAAGAAAAAGAAGAGGCAATGTGATTATTGTCTCAGCTACCTCATCCACCATTGTCACAGTTGGTATGCTATCTCTCTCTATATATATACATACATAATTTCTTAGTTTTCTCATAATAATTTCTTCACTTACAGAAAAAAATTATAATAATTGGTTTAGTTTTCTCAGTAAAACAAGTCCAAACTTATGAATAATGTTCGGTTACCTGTTTCTGAACAAATAATAAATGTTCGGTTACTAGTTCCCGAATAAATAAACAATGTTCAGGCCTGTGTTCCCGAATTTCGGTCATATATTCGGGAGTTCAGTCTTGAAAAAATGACACACAGATTTTATTATTTTTTTATTGTTGTACTCTTTTCGTATTATGGAGTTATGATTGTTAGAAAAACTTCCACTCATTGTAATTGCTGGAGAAATGTAAGTAATCAAATGGTTGCCACCAAAGGATTTTCAAGGTTTTGAGGATGGGTAGGTTTTGAAGGTAAGATTTGGGGAAGATGGATTGGTGGTGATGGAGGTGAATACTCTCATAAACCCCAATTCATGATGTAGTGGGTGTGTAGGTTTAATTCTGAGATGGGATGTCCCAAAATTAATGATGTACTTTGTAGTAATTTTATTTGAGGTTATTATTGTAATAAATAAATAAAAAACTAAAAATTTGGAGGTCTAAAATAATTTATGGAGTGCTAATAGCAACACTTATGGATAATATAGTACAAGTTAATAGTTAGCTTGTTAGAAGTTCGAGTAATAGTACATTTACTATACACTATGCTAGGGATAATAATATATATAGTGCTGAAAATGTAAATAAAAGACCGAAAAAGTCTGTGTCAGTATAGTTACCATACATTCGGCTAAGAGACCGTATATAATAATAATATGTATTATTTACATATATATAGTACTGATATTTAAATGACAGAAATGTAAATAAAGATCAAAAAAGTCTGTGTCAGTGTATATTTACTATACATTCGGCTAAGAAACAGTATATAATAATATGTATTATTTACATATATATAGTACTGGTATTTAAATGACAGAAATGTAAATAAAGACCGAAAAAGTCTGTACCATTGTATATTTACTATACATTTGGCTAATAAATTAATAAAATTATTGAATTATACTTTATTTTGAATTGAGGTTCACCTTGATTTATTTCAATAGTCTTCCATAAGTTGAGCAGAAATTCAACTTAAGCTATTTAAATTGACCTATATTTAAGTTGTGATTAATACCTTACCATTCTTCTCCTTTTCTTTTCTTTTTCTTCTTCTCCCTAACTTCTTCTTCTTTTTTTTTTCCTCTGGTTTTTACTGTTGTTGATTACTCCCCGTATTGGTGTTGAGGCTTGCCTATTTATAGGCAAAATTGAGGTGGTGTGGCCTGCCAAGCGGTGCGCATGTGTGGAATAATTATTTGTTGCGGTTCGCATCTGTTTTTGCGAAATGCAAAGTCTCAGTTGTTCTTGTTCCTTATCTCTTTGCCGCAACATTCTTCATTATCTATTTGCTTATCTATTTGCTTTACTTTTTATTGTTTATTTTCTTACTTTACTTTTTAGGGCAATGCACCAATAAATCCTAAGAAAAATACTTTTAAACCATTTAGTCCCGTGTTTAAACATTAGAACTGATAAGTCCCGTTTGGTGTGCGATGACAGTTATGGACATGATGTTGGAGTGTGTTGCCGCATTTGATGTGGGTGATAGTGTAATTTAACAATATTGAAATTACTGATATACCCAAAAAAAGTGTACTATAGCCTTATTTGGTTTTCCCTCATTTGCGGGCGTTATGGAAGAGATGAACATGGAATCTTCTACCATGGTAATGTAAATCTGGAGATGATTTGTTCGTTTCCGATGTTTCAGCGTTTGGTAATGTTAAACCCCTAATTGTTGTTTCCAATTTGGTCATTGTTTCTCCCTCAAACCCTAGAAATACAAATCGACCTTCCGTAGCGCATCCCGTTTGGTGTTCTGAGGTGTGGGTTGAAGCAGTGTGTGAGTTGGGATAACGTTGCGATAGGTGTTTTTGAAGATTGCATTTAATCGTTGCAGCGGCGCCGCCGTAGTTGGTGGTTGTAGATGACGTCAGGTATGTGATTCGTGTAATGTATGTTGATTTTGTTCGATTACATCGTATTGGTGTGGTAGAACCATGGATAACAGTGATTGCGAGCATAGTAAATGATTCGCAAATAGAGTGTTCATGTTATAGTGTCATTTGCCTGGTAATGGTGTTGGCGGTCTTTGATTTGTTTAATAATTTGTTGTATGTACATATGTCGTATGTATATTGTGTCTGATGTTGTGATGTTGTTGTGGCATGTCGATCGTTTCATGTATATGAAGTGTGTCATGTTGGTGGTTGATGTTTCCGTAGTGAGTAGCCATGGTGTTGGTTGTTTGGTTTACAACGCATTGAGTGTAATGTGATGTAGACATTGTTAATGTTGTGGTGTTGTTTGTGCGAATGTGTTCTGGTGTGTGTACTCGTAAGTTGTTCATTGTATTGGGTGTAGGTGTTTGTTTAACTGGTTGGAGTGAAGTGTGAATTGGTGAAGACAGGTGTTTTATAGGTGCACAGTAATTAGTTTACTGTCTTGTAGTGGTGTCAGTTGTCTGGTGTTGCTGTGATGTTGTTTTGTAGTTTGTGTGAGTTGCACATATAAGTAAGTATGTCTGGGCGTGTGCATGTAAACGACAATGCTTTGGTGAATTTCAATGGTAATTACATGCTTGTGGTGTTAGTGATTGAACGTGAATGCGTTATGATGTGTGATGTTGCTGTTGTGATAGGTAGTGGTAGACGACTCTCGGTGAAACGTAGTGACGGTGGGAAATCGTCACGTTCGAAGTTGAAAGTTCAAACGTCAACAAGATTGGCATCGAAAAAAACAAAAGCAGTTGACTTTTTTGTGGAAAAAAAAAGTTAAAGGGATTGGCAGAAAACCTGTTATGAACATAGGAAAACTGATGTATCGGTCAAACGTTGCTGGAGTGATTACAACTGTTTTGGAGCTGCAGCTACGCGATGAACATATCATGCAGTTTCAAAAGACACCGTTCTGGCTTATGATTGAGGACATTCGTGTACATAAGTTAGATCCTAAAGGGTATAAAAAAATATGACGCAACTGTTTGCCGAATTATCCAAACGTATAGTCCGAACGATGAGAAGTTTCACATTGGGGGTAGTGGACTGCCACTTAGGAATAGTGACATTCGGCTGATTTTTAGGGTCCAATGTGGGAAGGATAAGCTGGATTTGACGCAAGGGGGTAAAAGTCCATCAGATTTTATGCAGCGGCATTGTGGGAGTGTTAGTAGGATCTCTTCGAAGGTCATTAAAGACTTGTTGGTAGATGCTATTGTAGACACCCCATTCTTGACCGTCCTCAAGACTTGGACGTCACCGTTTGAACACTCGGTGATTATCCGTGTTTGTGTTCGTCTCGAGTTCCTGGAGGCCTTGGCAGCGCGCCTCGTCTCAGGACCTCTTGACTCGACTGCTTCGTGTTCGGATTTGGCACCGAACACTTGTGTTTTTGCCTTGAAGGGTAGGGAGTGGCTTGTTAGCTCTCCCTGAATCCCACCGGCTGCTCCCACACCCCACCGGCACTCCCTTTTGGCCATCGGCACTTTTTTCTCAAAAACTTTGGCCGGTCGGCATTATATATTGCCGACCGGCACTTTTTTGTGCCGGTGACTTTTTTGGCCGGCCGGTGACCCTTCTGACCCCTCTTGAGGATGGTGCATGCCAGCTGTGCCAGCTGGATTACACCATCACTCCTCCCCGTGCATAGGATTGGCCCATGTGAGGCTTTGAACCCCCTAGAGCTTCTAGAAGGGTGACCCCTTTTGGCCAAGCTTCTTGGGGAAGCTTGGCCAGCTGTATTGGCTTCTCTAAGAAGCCAAGACCCTCCTTGCCCCTTTGAACTTTTTTGTCTTGCTTAGCCCTTAAGTCTTGGCTTGGTCTTGGCCTATATAAAGACCACCCCTCTCCATTGCTCAAGGGTTAGCCATTTGAGATAGAAAACCAGAGCTTATATCTCTATATCTCTGATATATACTCTCTCTCTATATATTTCCCCTCTCTCTCCTCTTGTGTGTGTGATTTTAGGCCTAATAGTGCACTTTTACCTTACTTTTGCACCATTACGCACACTATTACACCTTATTTCGAGATTGAGGGACTTGGAGGGTTGTTTGTTGTGATTTTGGACTGATTTTGATCACTAGAGGAGGGCTGCTCCACCTGTTCTTCAAAGGATCTTCAAGGGTGAGCTTGTTACATTAATTTCCCCATTCTTGTAACTAGTTTCTACCCCTTTTGCTTTGTGTTTTGAGCTTTGTCTATAACTGAAAAAAATCTTATTTTTACTTGCTCAAGAACATTCATTAAGGTCACTTTTTGATTTGAGTAAGAACTCACCCTCTTAGGCCTTGTTTTGGCCCTTTTATTGCCTTTTCTTTAAGCATTGTTTAACTTGGTGTTTTTGGCCTTCTCACCACTGAAAACCAGTGGGTTTTCAGTGGTGAGGGAGATGGTTTCAAGTCTCATATAGGAGAGGGACACCCCTCTCCCCTTGGTCCCTATTTGGCCTTCACTCTTGGTTCATAAGGTAGCATGTGTGCATGGTCTTGTTTGGCTTCATTTCAAAGTTTTTTTGAGTGTTTTGGAGCATGTTTGACCTCTGTTTGTGGTCGGATTTGTGGCCCTTAGCATGTCTCTCATACTTGCTTTGAAATGCTCTCTTATGCTTAAAAGTTTGTCTTGCATTTAGGCCTTGTTCTTTGCATGTATTAGCCTCACCTCATGAAGATACTAGTGTTGTTTTGCCATGTTTAAGGTCTGTTAGGCACTGATTTTGTCATGTTTGATGTACTTGACATAGTTGCTTTGCATTATGACTTGTTAGTCTTGAGTAGGTGATCCATGAATATGCATTGGTTAGGCCATTTAAGTGATTTGGAGTCCTTTAACATGCTATTTCAGTCCCTATTCCATGCCTATATGTCTCCATTTATCACCTCTTCCACGTCTTGGAATGTTGGTCTCTTATGCTTTAAAAGGGGTGTTGTGCATGCTTGCATGTTTAGAGCATTTTGGGGCTGCCATATCAAAGGATTTAGGTGTATTTTTGCATATTAAGAAACTGTTTTTGGTTGTCCAACATGTGCCATGAGTGGTCATATTGATGGTAGTTAGATGCTCTCTTTGGTGCCCTTGGTTTTGGGCCTATTTACTTGCATGCTTGTATAGCATTTTGCTCATGTCTTGGGGCACTTTTTGCCACTGTTTTGGGGACATTTGAGGGCCGCCCCATTGTAGTTAAATCCACCATTGTATGCTCGCTTCATGTTTGTTGCATATTTGTTTCATTAAGTGTTATAGCATGATGAGCCTATGCTTGATTTGTCCATGCTTACATTGCATTTGCACCTTGCATGTTGCATTACATTTGGCATGTTGGCATTTTTAGCATTGGGTTGCCTTATGGAGTCATGTTTGCATAACATGCATTGCATTACTTGGTTTGGGGTTGTCAAACCAAGCGTAAGGGTTGAGGGAAGTTCACACTACAAGTGGTGCAACTTGCTTCAACTCTTGGTCACCAAGACCTTTGATCTATACATGATAAGGTTTTGGTCTCATTTGTGTGTTGCATGCATTACCATTAAAATGCAACCTTGGATTCCTTAGGCCATCATGTATCAACATGCATAATTGATGGCCCAAGAACCAAGGGTCATGCTCCCTTGAGTCCCCAAACATGATAGGAGGCAATGGCCGTGCATACATATGCCTGAAAACCCATGCCATGCATTGCTGGTCTGCTGCTGCTGTCAAACTGTCCCCTGCAGGAGCTTTCTGCCGACCGGCAGTATAATGTGCCGACCGGCACTATATTTTCAGCCGATAGCCTCCAGAGCAGCCGGTGGTCAATTTAAGCAGCCGGTGGCCATTTCTTCTAGCCGGTGGTGTACTGCAGTGCATTTGGGAGATGTCCTGGGACTTTGGCAGTGTTTCAGAAGGGCAGGGCAGCGGAAACAGAGGCAGCAGTGGTGCGTTGTGGGCTTTCCGGGCAAGTTGGATCGGACATGCATCTTTCACGCATCCCGAGGAAGGGCTGAGGCCCCTTTCTCTTATGTTAACATTTAATTTGATAATTAGAAATTTCTGTAATAATTAATTTATTCTGTATTTGGACTGTATATTCTTTTGGTCCCTCCGTGTGAGGGCATAATTGTAATAAGTGTGTGTGGGTGTGTGCATGTCTTCCAACCTCCATTTCTTTCTTCCCTTTTATTTACCCGCTTATGATGGTAGATTAGGGCATTGTTTAAATTAGCATACCTTATGCAATACATGCGTGCATCCATGCATTTATTGACATACATCAGGCTTGGCACATCATACAAACTACATCGTACTTTCAATTCCAAATTGAATACGTGATAGTTGTAGCATTTCACATGCCATGTCTAGGATAGCCGAGCCTGCCTAGATTACATCTTTGCATGTGTTGCATTAGACATTTCAGTATGCTTAGGTCCATGCATGGATTTCTAATAAGCTTCTGTTTTGGCTTGGAGTACTAGGTGAGTTTTTATGCTTTAGCATCCTTGCATGTATGTGACTATTGCCATAACAGCATGATTACCATGAGGCTAGATGCTTATGTGATATAACTGCTTGAATGCCTGTGGATGGAGGTTGAATTACCTAAGTTGGAATAATGCATTAAAACTGTGAGTTTTAAGCCCACTAGATAGTGGCAAAACCATCTTTTTCTAAAGCCCACTTGAGGGTGGCAAAACCTGCATTTTAGCCTACTTGCGAGTAGCAAATCATTTTCAAAACAAACTTACAATGTTTTGTTCCAATTTAGGCGATTTGGTCTATACTTGTTTGCTGTGCGCATAACATAGTAATTCTAGGCTAATAACTGGAATAAGAACATATAATGTTTTCAAAACTTGATATCACGGTTAGTAGAGGCCGGTCTTCAGACCGGGCGAGAGGGGGTGCTCATAGCTGACCTTCCCCGATCGTACCCAAGTTCCTGAGCCGAGGCAACTTTGGTGATGACGGACACGTGGCCTTTGGCACCGAGTCAAGGTTTCCTAAATTTCCCAAAAAAAAAATATTTAGGTGGCGACTCTGTATCTGGTAAAGCAGTCCATGTTTGGTACTTCTTTTCAAAAATTTGTTTTTCTCAAAACGATTTGCCAGATTTGGACTCTTTGGTTCAGATTTAGAACCGTGACATTTGAGTCCTTTGAACTGTAGTAGACCCAATATCGAACCGGAACGGGGGGGACTCGCACTCCCTCCCCGGGGCGCGTTCGGGGACGTCTACAGCTATGCGTGGGACTATTAGTCGTGACGAGGAAGATGTTGCGAAACTACTATGTTTGTACATTTGTGCGAAGCTTTTTTTTGCTACCACTGTTGAGTCAATTGGGTGGGCGTTTGTGCGCATAATTGACAAGCTAGAGACATTACGGTTGTATGACTGGATTGCAGCAATCTGTAACACGTTGATTGATTCGTTGAATGAGATGCATGGCAGGCCAAAGAAGGTTACTGGCTGCGTTGTTGCTTTGTTGGTACGTTACACTGGCCTTAAATCTGTTTGTAGTGTGTAAAAATTATGTTACTTATTTATGTGAATTTGTGAAATGATTATGTGTATGGTGCAGTGCAGTTCTTAATTTGTGAGCACGCTGCAATTGTTGAACCGGACAGGCCAAATGTGTCACCAAGGTTTTGCAGATGGAATGTTGGTGCATTAGTTGGAAAGCTTAAAACAGTGGAATTGTCGGTGAAGGGTGGGATAGAGGTACCAAAAACTAATTGTAGTTAGTAATGTGTGCATATTTTGGTTTGGTTTATGCTAATTTGTTTGTTAATGGTATAATGTTGCAGGTGAACTGTGACAAACTGAGTGCGTCTATAATAGAGCGTTACTTTGTACAGGCGGGCCATGTTAGTAAGGTAGCGAAGGAGGCAGAGGGGGTGGTGTTGAAAGTTGAGCCGGTTAATGTTTGGAATGAGCGTGTGGGTGGAGTGGATGTAGAGGAATGGTGTAATGTGGAAGCTAGTTTTGACTGTTGGAAGCCGAATTTGCCTGGTGGCGTTAAGTTCGAATGTAAAGAAGTAACAGACAAAAGTGAAAAGGACAGCGGAACATCATGCCTTGCAAAGGAAACCGATGTTAAGATATTTATTGCGTATGACGTGTCGCCAGTTTTGTTCCCTGATTTGTTGGATTTGGCATGCACACCCGAAGGTGCTAAAGTACGTGATGACGTAAACTGTACGAAGGAGCAGCTAAGTAAAGCTTTAGAACAAGTGAATGAGTTAAAGAATGAGGTCCGTTTGAAGGCCGAACGTGTAAGTGAGTTGGAGAATCATGTCAAAAAGATGGAAGGAATGGTTGGAGCACAGGTAACCAACTTGTATATTGGATTTGACTGTGTTCTTGGGGCTAAAGATGCTGAAATTTTATGGCTTAATAAAGTGGTAGAACAGTTAAGGGAAACAATAACACGACTGGAGGACCAAGTCGACGACGACGCGGCACACGTTGTCACGCAGTCCGTTATAACTAATAACCCAAAATAGCAACCACTTCCTGAAACTAAGTCTGGTTGGAGTATTGGTTCAGGGAATTTACATAGCGGGGATAGTGGACAAGGTAGGGCAGCTATTGAAACATGTGAACACCATGTTACGGATGACGTGGCAGCTGTGGTGGACGTCATGGATGTGGTGGAAGATGTAAATGCTGTACACATTGGTGGTGGTAATGTACGTACATTTGGGACTAGGTTGGAAAACAAAAACATTGGCCCCCTTCAGGACATGGTGAGGGACGAATTAGTTGATGTGGACAGCAACAACAGTGTGGAGGTGGAGCAGGCAGTCGGGGCAAGTCCTGGGCGTAAGATTACGTCTATGGTTAGGCGGGTTAAAAGCAAAGTAAGGCGCGAATTCAAACTTTCAGACTACGAATACATAGGAGTTGCTGGACGTGGTAAACAGGGGGTTAACATGTCAAATGTAGTTGGGTTGGAGCTCAGAGTGATTTCTAACATTGACGACGTTGAGGTGGAACGTAAAATGTGGAGTGGTTTTGGCATGAACATAAAGTTTGCGGTGTGGAATATGATGAATAAGGACGAGGTGAAGCTGTTAAAGGATGTTTACAACGTGGAGGGTGACTCGTAAATTTTGTTAATTTTTAATATTTGTATGTATTCTATGTTACAGTGGTTACTTTGATGTAAGTAACTGATAATAAGGTTTAATAATGGGTTGCAGGGCCATAATATGGGACAGTGGTGACAACGGGATTCAAGTGCATTTTAAAGATGTCTAGGATTTGGTCCGACAGAGTTCAATTAATGGAAATGTATGTGCCCCTCCGCATAAAATTTGATCAGTTAAAGTGTGTTGTAATGTATGTAATATTGTAATGTTAAGTGCTGGATTGGTTTTGTTGTTGTTTTGAATTTTAAGGTGATTGACGCATATGCTGACATGCTTATGGATTTGCAAACGCGGGCGTCTGAAAGGAATGAGTATGTGGACATATCTTACGTGTATAGTAGCGTGTGTGCGGTATGTATAATGATATGTGGGTTTGGTTATATTTAGTCATGCATAGGCATACCAAGTGAAATGAAATGATTTTCGGGAATTGTTGGTGCAGGACATGATGAGGAACAGTAGCGCATTGTCAAGAACGAAGTATCTAAATGTACACTCCAAGGCAGCGCGAGCACACAGATTCACTCATTACCCGATCTACCATTATAATCATTAGACAGTAATGGTGCATGACTCAGAGAGTGGTACATGGAAACACTACAATTCCATGAGGCCACGATGAGGAGTGCGAGATGAGCACTACAATGAAGCACTGAAGTTGGTGAGTAAATGGGTTATGTATTCATGAATTCTGTTGGTACTGTGGTGTAAACCATGTTTAGACCAATAGTAGCAGCATAAAGCATTATGACATTTGTGAGTGATGAACACATTGTGACTGTAGTAATATAATTTAAAGGATAACTAAAACGTCATACGTTTTGATTGTTGGTATAACTCAGCCATGATTGTAAGTGTTACCTCGTGAATGAACAATTTGCAGAAACAGTGGGTGGTTGACCATCACAACCAGTTTGTGAAACCAAGGGTTACGACTAGTGTTGGAGGCAATACAGAGTTTGATGGTACGCTTGTGTAGGTCTTGGAAAACCCCCAGCAGGCGGCCGACTCGTAAGTGGTGTTGATGTGTTGTTTGATGTTATTGGTGTGCAATGTTTGGGAACTGAGATTAACGTGTTTTTGTGTGTGTCACTTGCAAATCAGATTGTGCAATTTATGTGTGTTTCATTATACGGCAACACGTTCATGGGGTTCAAATTGATGGGACAATGGACGGGCTTACACCATCCGTGTTTCGAGCAACGATGGTAAAGATGTTATTAAATGACACGAGAAGAGGGTTGCGGGCAAGGAACATGTAATGCGCTACGAAATGTATGAAGACAGCACGCCATTGTTTGGCTGTTGATATCGTGCATAATTTTTTGGATGGTACATTTTATTTTGCAGAACATTGAAGCTAGATTTTGGGGTTTGTTTTAACGTAGCACTTGGTGATACTGTTGAACGTTTTTGGTTTTTTGGATAAAATTTGGTGTTGCTATTATAGTATACTGTTGAACAGCTGCAGTGGAATGAACTTAATAAATATTAATTAGTTTGATGTTATGAAGTTTGTCGTTGGTACATTTTGGCTAATGTTTGTACAGTTTTCTGCCGATGTGTATTGGTGCATGGTTAAATGGTAGAAGTACAAAATGATGTTAGGTGATGAGTTTTTCGGTAGTAAGAAAGTGTTATGTGGTGTTAAGGCCAGAAATACAATCGGTACCATCCGACATCGCTGATGACATTGAAAACATTATTAAACATTATTGAATAGTATACTTTTGCCTCGCATGTTTGTAATGTTGACGATATTGTGTAATATGCGGTCATGTAAAAAAATTGTGAAAACAATATTTGTGAGGCATTAGACGGGTGTTTAGAGGTAAAGTATTGTGGAATAGTACACTAATGCACCAGTTGTTTTGCATTAGTCACACATAGGCATTCGCAGGATGCAGCCAGTGTGCACATGTAAGTAAGATCTGCAAACATGTTTATGATGTTGGTATGTCAGTTGCGTATATATTTGTAAAAGAACTGTATAATTTGTAAAAGAACTGTATTATTCATAAACCCGAACGTGATTAACACCGAATGTATAATTTGTAAAAGAACTGTGATACACATCATAAACCTGCTACGAAAACAGAAACACAACTTAAATATAAACCCAGAAACAACATTGAGACAGTCACAATGTTGTAATGCAAATGAATCACAATTTATTAAATGAGAGCTGATTCGATATCTATTACGCAACAAATATTGTACGTAAATAACATAAATGAACACGTGCATGAACTACATAGGTTCTTTGCATGTTCTGCGGTTATGATTGCCCATTTTGCCACGCCGACCACAACGAATGCATGGCACGACCTCGCCTTTGATGGAATCCTTTTACATTTAGGCCTTCCTGGTGGTCGCTTCACCGTAGGTGGAGCAATTAAGTACTCATTCGCTGAGAAATTGGGTTTTCCTGCTGTTGGAATTGGGTGAATAATACCGGAATAAGCTGCCCGGAATTCTGTTACACGGTAAAATAGAACGATGTGGTCGTAAATGTTTTTTCCACTATTCCGGAAAACCACGACCGCATGTGGGCATGGGAATCCATTCAGTTGCCATTGAAAACAAGAACATGTACGTGCACCAATGTCAACCAAAACCGATGGGTGTGATCGAACCTCGAGCACATTCTCATCTGCTTGACTAACGATCCAAGATCTACTAGTTTTGAACGCCAACTCTAGAGTTGTTGCCATCTTCGGGCACAACTCCCCACGCCATACGCTGCATTTAGCTTTACGCTTTGCCATTTGTTCTATGAGTTGACCCCGTATGGCATCCACCAACTGTGTGATGGGGAGATGACGAGCTGTGCGTATCCAATTGTTGAACGACTCCGCAGCGTTGGAACACATCTCACCATACCTGCAACCACTACACAGGAGAAAGACAAGTCAAGTGTTAATCAAACAAACATTGTGGGATTTTGTAAATGTTGGAAATTACATTGACCGTACGATACCTGAAATATGCATTTGCCCAATGCTTCGGGTCCAAATCTTTTAAGAAATTGCCAACTATAACTGGGCTACACTGTTTTAATACTTCGATCTTGTGATTAAAGCATGAAATTGTAGGTGCATATGCGCATTCTCGTAACTTACGCATGAGGCCTATTTTTTTCTCCCTGCTAACATATTTCATACGATCCCTCAAATTCATTTGAAGATGTAACAAGCAAAACGCGTGATGGGAAGATGGGAAAACAGTAAGCATAGCTTGAAGCAAACCAACGTTGCGGTCAGATATGAAGGTCAACGTCCTACCCCCATCTACAATTTCCAATAACTGCCACAAGAACCACTCCCAGTTACATGCATTTTCGGAATCAACAATGGCAAAAGCAACAGGAAACAAACTTGAGGAAATTGAATGTGAAAAAATGCATCTTAGTTGAATCACAAAACAGACATCTTCACATGATATGAGACCAACGAAATATATTTTGTATACAATAAACAAAAACACGCAAGAGTCTTATGAATTTGGTAACACAATAACAACATTTTTTTGATGTTTAATCCATACCTTGATTGCCATCCTTAGCGGTAGCCGCGAGTATATTGCCCTTAAACCTCCCCTTTAGAAATATACTATCGAGAAACAAAAGTGGGCGACAATGCTTGAATCCATCAATGCAGGCACGAAATGAAATGCAATAAAATATCAAATGAACCTACCAGTTTGTTGATCAAAATCCAGGTTGATGTAACTTCGTGGATTGTTCTCAATAACAGCGTTACTATACCACCTAAGTTGGTCAAACGACATAGCATGGTCTCCATACACTTCACCCCCAGCTTTCTCAACGCCTAACCATGCAACCCGATAACTAATGTCCAGTCCAAAGTCGTTTTTCATACCAAACACAACGTCCGTAGGGCGGGTGAGTAGCTGTTCACGTACGCGATTCGCAATGACATCTGACACCAAATCGGACCCAGTACGCGGGTTCCTGTAAGTGCATACTGCAGCACCACAGGAATGTAAATTAACAAACCTCTTCAAGCAAAAAACCCCATTAGACGCCGACACCCTTGCGTGTACCAACCATGCACACCCAGTTGACGTGGCAAACTTGCACACAGCTGTGATTCGCACCAAGTCGTTCTTGACATATTTAAATTGAAACCCACATTCGACGGCAAACTTGCATAAGACCGTACGAAATTCATTCGCACCCACCAAAAAATTTGACCAACATGAGTAATACCATATGCCCATCTAGCAGAAGAAACATCTTGGAGTTGTGAGGACAGTATAACGGCAACAAATCGGTTCGGTCTTCCATGCCACAGGTTAGCCCATCGTCAATGTCAACCGCAGCAACACTATTACAATCCGCAACCCCTTCTTCAATATTGGATCCACTACTTCGCGTCTGGATTAGCACATCAACATGATGAAGATCAAATGACTTCGCAAGGCATACCATGTTGTGAACATCGTCGTCACAATCAACCTTGAATTTATTGTACCCAGGGATGACGAACAAAAAAAACACCAATGCCGGCGATGAAATACCAAACTTCCCACAAACAACATCGACTAACCCAGCAAACGTGAAAGCATCATGAATACGAACAACCGCATTAGTCTGTCTGTACGTGCACATCAGAAACAACACAGCCTTCATACCTACATACAGAAACACATACAACATAAAGAACACCATTATTAGGAATCAGAAAAACAGCCCCACAAAGGAACCCCGTAAATGAGAGAAAACAAAACATCACCACACACACAACCCGACGCCCGTAATGTGAACAACACAACCCCTCCAACAAGGAAATGAAACACTAATCAACAAAAATTGAATACAAAATTAAAGGACAAGGGAAACTTACCACACACAAAAACAGAGCAATTGAAACCTCACAAGAAAAACAACCCCATACACAAGGCCCATCAATGCGACAAAACAAAACCTCACCCTACACACAAACCCACACCCGTAATGTTAACAACACCAACCCTTCCCCAAGGAAATGAAACACTAATCAACAAAAATTGAATAGAAAATTAAAGGACAAGGAAAACTTACCACACAAAAAACCAGGACAATTGAAACCTTTTCCACGATGTTGGAACGGCAATGAAAATGACAAACCTAGAACTCCAAAGATCGAAAATAATCAAAAACAATCCTTCCAAATCAAAAAACACTAAATGACCATAATAACATCATCATCAACACCTACTAATCAGTCCAACAAAATCCCACAAAAATAGCACCCTATATAGCCTACTTTATCTCCACAAAATTAGCAGCGTATATAACATCACCAAAAAAATTCAAACAACATCACTTAAAAGGGCAATCAAGTAAACTCCAAAACCCCAAACAATATACCAAAAATAAAAATGACTAATTGGATTGCAAGAAAACTTCTAGGACCATATGGTACAACTTTCTCCCAAATGGGATTTATGGGTAATTTTTCCTACTTTTTATTATTTATTTATTTTTTTTGTTTCTTTGCTTAGTTCTTTACTTATTATTATTATTTTTATTTATTTGTTACTTGCTTGTTGTTTTGCTTATTTTTATTTATTTATTTATTTATTATTATTATTATTATTTATCTTTACTTTTTTATATTTTTAAATTTGTGTTTACTATTTTTACTTTTGAGAATTAGTAAAAATAAGATATCAACACCTACTTTGATATGATGAACCTGACTTCAGTATTTTGATTTTTTTATTCTTAATAATATTTTGTTTCTAAATGAAATCTGTGTCTGTTTTACTAATAGACTCAAAATAGAATGAAATTTATACAATAAATATATTTTAATATTAAATACATATTAGTGAATTTTAAAATTTTATTTTTCAATATTTTTAATAAAATCAGGCGATCACATGCTATGTGATTGCTTTAGAAGGCCAGACAAACTGCAGTATCAAGACATCCCTTACATGATAATCATCAAAATATCTGTTAACAAGATAATCATTCAAAAATATTAACAAAAATAATTACTCATTACATGATTATCAAAATATGTATTAAAAATTAATTTGATAAAAAAAAATTCTCATTTTTATATAATTTTATCTTTGGTGGGTAGAAATAATTTTTAAAAATTCAAAAATAATTTTTTGACATTTATTTTTGTCAAACTAGTTTATATTTTATTAAATTGACGACTTTGCCATTGAAATTGAATAACAATGTCTTCGATTGTCCTTATTTGGAGCGAGATTCAAAATTCATGGTCAAATGTATCACAATTAAAAAGGTTAGGGACGAAAGGCATATAAATCACAAATTACAGGGATCATTAGTCTAATTCGCTCTAGATTTTACTAAGAACTTAAAAGGTTTGAATTGATGATTCCAAAAAAAATTTCTTGCTATTTTTATCTAATACGTGCACATATATATATAGCATGTATATAAGTATATTATTATTATTATTATTTGGTAACAAACTCAGGATATTTTTTATTTTTTATTGTCAATTCATTAAAGGGAAAACTTGTTTCACTGACTGACTTCACATTTTCGAAAAACTTTTTATGACCATTAACGTGTTCAATTTTGTGCAAGCGAAAAATGAAATTAGGGGGAGGACGGCTTTCGGCTCTCAAACTGGAGGCCCAAGTATTGGCCCATAGTGTGTTGGTTGCCATCAATCCATGGTCTTGATGGTGGACCGTTTTTCTTAACGCTTCAGGGCCTACACAACTTATTGAGATTGAAACAGTAACTAACTAGTGCTTTCATTTTGTTCAAATTGATTTAATTTAGGCCTTGTTTGGGGAATACCAAATAATCCAAAAAGCCAAAAAGTTACTCAAAAAGTTAAAAAGTTAACACTATTCACCAAAAGTCAACAATTACGGCTGCACAACTCCCAATTTAAATTTTCCTCTAAAAACCAATTTTCACAATTTTTTATTACACATTTTTCCATAAAAAGTCAAAAAGTTAACCCAAACATCCATATTTTCAACCTCAATTTTCTAGTCAAAAAAGACAAAAAGTGCACTTATTTAGTCATCCCAAACAAGGCCTTAATCACATCATTTTGTATCCAAAATTTTTTGTTTTTATTTTTTTTAACTTCTATATTTGTAAATCATTAACAAAAATAAACTTGAAACGATACTGTAAAGAGCATTGCTATATATCACTTGCTTTTTTCTTTTTTTTTTAATATGACCAGATTACATAGTACTTTCAGTACTTATTTAGTAATTATATCAAAATTAGAGAATCAGTTATGAATATCTTTGTATAAGGTGATATTAAAAAAAAAATTGTTTCTTTTAATAATTATAACATTTCTGTATTATAAAAACTCTGTTTCTCTTCAACAAACACATTATTAGGCATAATTTAGTAAGAAACTAGCAGGTGACCATGTGATGCATGGAACTTTATTTTTAAAATAAAAATTAATTTTGAGTCGTAATATTTTAGGTGTAGAAAGTTTTAACAATTCAAAATTAAATACAAATAAATTTGCTAATGATTGATGGAAAATTTTGTTACTATGTGTGATCCTATATAAAATAGGCTTATAAAAATAATTTATTTCAAAGTTAAAAAAAAGGATATATTTCTTATCCATAAATCAAATCCTCATTTGTATTAATCAAATTTACCAAAAATCATGAATTTCACTTGTATCAAAATATTTTTTCAAAAAAATAAAAATAAAATAATGAAAAATTCTATGATATACAAATCATGAGTTAGGTATAACTCATGGTGTATTATTTTGGTTATTAATCAAAAAGTTCTTTACTAATTTTTTTTATTTTTTGTTATGTCTAAAGTTGTGCATCAGGTTTTTAATTATACTTCAAGCGATATTTGATTATGATCTATTATAATATTTTTATATGAAATATTTAAATATTTTTTTACACGAAAAAGTGCTTAAGGTGGATTGACTCAAAAGTAATATTTATGCTTATATTAATAAGATCGTAAAGGCTATTCAAATTGATGCATAAAAAATACAAATTCAAATCATAAACAATGTCCTTAAAGGGAATCAAACACAAATTCAATTTTTTTTTTCAAAAAAATTATTCAAGGAACATCAATAGGTGCCTTAAATATACACAATTATTTTCGATAAATCATTATTCTTCCTATCTGAAAAAGAAAAAAAAAAAATCATTACTCTTTAAAATAATACTTCACACTATTCTTCCTATCTGAAAAGAAGAAAAAAAAAAAAAAAAAAAAAATCAACTTGCTTGGTTAGGTTTTTCAAAAAACACTTTTTAGAAAAATTCTACTTTCTTATTTTCCCTTTTTTTTTTGTTTTTACTAAATTTTTTTAATATTTTAAGCAATTTTTTTTACTTTTTAGATATAACTAACATAAATATACCTAAAAAGAAAAAAAAAATGTGAAAAAAACTATTTAAAAATTCACCAAATACCAAAAATACAAAAAAAAAAAATACGAGAATTCAGTACATTTTTTGTATCTTTATGTATTTTTAAAATTTTTAAAATATTTTTTGACAAATTTTTTACTTTTTAGATACATCTAAGGAAGGTGCATCTAAAAAAGTAAAAAAAAAATGTTTAAAATTTTAAAAATATTCACTAAAAATAAAAAAATAAGAAAACCAAAAAACTCAGTTTTCAAAAAATTTAATCCAAAAAACTCAAACCAAACACACTGTACTCTTTAAAATAATACTTCACACTATTTATCATTTGACATTTGTCAATTTATCTTCTAAAAACTTAATTAAAAAAAGTATTGAGTTTTATTATTTTAAAATAATGTTATATGCACCAATTGGTATACTAATTAGTATACTAATAGAAGATGTGACATAATTTTAGAGATTCTGAGTATTTTTAATTTGTATAATGAGTGAGGTCAGTAATAATGTCACAAAATATGTTGGTACACTAGTTAGTACATGAATTGGTGCATGTAGTACCACCGATTATTTTGACCAATCAATATCAAATTGGACGTTGCACGTGTATGTAAATCACTCCTAGAGATATAATGTCTAACATAAAATCACAATGAAATTAATTTTAATTAACGCAATGATATTTTATATTATGATATGTGTTACAAAAGAATAATATTAATTTTAATTTAAAATAAAATTTAAATTTAAATTACTTATTTTAATAATCTTAGCCTTATCGTTGTATAAATTATTACTTGAATTCTTATATATAATAAATTTAGTTAAATTATTTATTTATTTTAATAATTTTAGTTCTATTGTGATATAAAAGTGTAATTATCATATAACGATTTTATATGATATATATTAAATTATAAGATAGTAAAATAAAGAAAGATTTAGTCTAATATCCCTCTCAAACTTTTAGTAATTAAAAAGATTCACAATATATTTTTTTTATAACCTAAAATCTCTCAACTACATCTATATATCACACCCACTCTCTTCTCTCTTTCAACGTTTCCTTCTTCACCTTCGAAATCGGAAAAACAGAATAGTTCACTTCACATGCATGATGACAACGCAAGAAATGCCAAAATTCAGCGCGCGCGCGAATTTAAAAAAAAAAAAAAAAAAAAAAAAAAAAAAAAAAAAAAAAATTAATGTTGTGTTTGGTTGGGGGATTTGAGGATGGATTTGAAAAAGAAATGGAAAAAGTATGTGAAATGTGAAAAAAAATATACCTATATTTCACATAGTTTCATACACTTTTTCCCTTTCCCTTTCTAAATCTCTCTCCAAATCTCCCAACTAAACATAGCTTAACAGCAAATATATCAGAAAATCAAAGTCCCTTCCCTTGTAGCCCTAGCTTGCCAGAAACAAAACCACATCACCCAGGGATCCAACAACGTGGACCACCCACCACACCATCCAGTGATCCAAATATGTGGACCCATTCCTTCTGCTGCCGAGTTTGCAAGACCAGAGGGTAGTAGCTATGAAGGTTCTGTTTTTGCTGATACTACCGGGATTAACAATGTGGATGAAAATCACTCTAATGACGCTCACGATAATAGTCATATGTTTAAACGAATCAATGAACATAAATATGCATGCATGATGCAGTTCGTGTTTTTACATGTGTGTTTGTGTTTCTATTTGTCTATCCATGTATATAAATTCATATGAAATGGATATCAAAATTTAGATCATAATTGTGCAGAGGAAGGTTACTATGATAATGGTACCTGTTATTTTAGTTTTCTGCATCATTGCAATAATATCAGCTTTTGCATTCCACGATCACCACTATCACCTATCGAACTCGAATCCATCTTGATCGAAGGAATTGCTTCTGCGAAAGAGATCTCTATTTCTAGTTTGTGAGTAGCTCAATTTTCTCTAGTTTGTTCAAAACACAGAGAAAATTATGAGCAAATTAGAGAAAAATTGATTAAAACATAGAGAAAATTGTGAGTAAATTAGAGAAATTTCAAAACACAGAGAATATTTGAAAATACAGAGAAAATGAGCAAATTAGATAAATTTCAAACCAATTTTTCTGTGTTTTGAAATTTCTCTACATCAAAATTTCTCTAGATTAAAATTTCTCTGGAAAATGTTAAAGGATCCCAACTACTATGAAAATATTGCATGTCCTTTATCCTATAAAATCTTAATACCAGGCACTTTAAACAAAATTTTCCTAAAATAAACACTCATTTTGAGATTAAAAATAATAATTAAATTAGAAAGAGAATTAGTAATATAAAACTAAAGTGATTCTAACTATTTAATTTTAATGTTATTTTTATATTTATTTAGAAAATAAAAATATGTACAAATAGAACTACACAAAATTTATTTAAAAAATTAAGGGTAAATTACAAATACACCCCCTGAGGTTTCTAATTTCATAACAGATCACCCCTTTTATTAATAAATCATTAAGTCAATTAACAGTTTCTAATAATGTTAGAAATATGTTTCAATTAATAATTTAGGTAATTTTATTATTATATAGGAGAACTATTATGAATTTTATTTTTTTAGTTAATTCTGTTAAATAAAAAATTCTAACAAAGAGGTATTTGTAATTGTTCAAACCACAGGGGCAATATGTACTTTAAGCAAACCTTAGGGATTGTGTTTGTAATTTACCCTTTTCTTTAATATTATTTTTTGAATTATTTATACATATTGTATATAAGTATATAAAATTTAAATTAAATTTAAATATTTTGTAATAAATAATTTCATGTTAAATAAAAAATTAAATATAAATTAATATTAAAACATCAATAAGATAGGCAAATATATATATATATATATAAAAGAAAATTATTTTGATCCGTACGATGCACATAATTAAGCACATTCTGTCTTATTTATTTATTTGTATACTGAGATAATTTTTTTTTCAAATATCATAATAATTAAATTAAAATATCAACTATATAAAAGAAATTAAAATATATATATAAAAGAAAATTATTTTGATCCGTACGATGCACATAATTAAGCACATTCTGTCTTATTTATTTATTTGTATACTGAGATAATTTTTTTTTCAAATATCATAATAATTAAATTAAAATATCAACTATATAAAAGAAATATGATAACGACAAAACTAAATATATGTTGAAAAATATATTGAAAATAAATATTTCTCAAATAGAATCCATATAAAATTTGCTATTATAATTGAAATTGAATTTGTGTTGAACTTTATATGTGAACGAAAAATGATGTTGATGTGACTTTTTTAGAAAAAAATATGTCTTTAGAATGTGCCACCCAAGTAAGGGAAAAACACTATTTCTATATATCTTATAGCAACTCTGGTTTAGATCCGACCCATTTGATATTTTGGTTCCGGGTTTCATTATTTCATATAGTTGTTCATGTCTTGTTTCCCCTTACTTCTCTTTTGTTTGGCTATTAGGTTGTTGTAACGCTCCAAATTTTTAGCCCAAATGATAAGACAACAATCATGACTCTTTCAAGGAAAACTGAATATAAATCTCCAAACTTACATTACATAATAAAATAGTTCTGCATGCAACAATACATTAATCCAACAACAAGTAAATAAACAAATAAATACCCCCAATGGTTTACAAGTTTCCAAGGCTTGAGCCTGGTTACACAAAACGGTTATTCAAACCCACACAAACACAGCCATTGAGTTACACACAGAGTCACAGCAAAATGAGAGTATTGTACTTCCAACACACATACTTCTACGCCCCTAGTTAGGTGGGATCACCACATCTTTTTCTGCACAAAAATCCTGTAGGGTGAGCATAAAGCCTAGTAGAAAATTCTTAACAAAGTATATATATTTTATACAAGTCTCAAGAGATAAAATGCACATGCCATGCTATGCCCTTTTTAAAGATAAATCACATTTTCATCTTTTGAAAACCATCATGCTCAATGATATCATGCAATTTCAATTGATCAAAACTCAACAATTTATTTCAGGGGCGGTAAATACGATTCTGGTAATCCCTAAGTCGGTGTCTGCAAGTAGACTATACAAGTATTACCAAATTGTCATTTTTACTGATATTAACCAGAAGGCTCGACACCTATCCGTGCGGGTTTTCAGTCTTTCACCCCGGACTCTTAGGCCAACTTATTCAATGTCATCTACACCATCTATCAAGACTTACCAACGTATTTACCCCAAAATTATTCCATGAAAACTTGTTTCTCAGCATTCTTTTTTTCATGCAAGTTTTCCAATCAACTTTCAAAGTTTAATGTAATCAAATGAATTGATATGCCAATTTCACAAGATGAATATAAATACTTTTATTCCAATTTATCATCCAAGGAATAACAGAATTCCCTCTTCTCAAGTATTCTCGACAATTAGTTATTTCAAGACTATTTCAACGTTTTGAACAATAATTTTCAAAATGAACAACAATTCTCATATTTCCTGAAATTCATCATTTATATAAATATAAATAAGAAATTTTCCAAACATCCATTTATTTTGACACACAAAATAAATATAATAATATCATTTATGGATTTTCAGTCTCCTTTAAAAAAAATCCCCAAATTCTAGGTTTTCTCACCAAAACTATACAACTCAAATCTTTTGAAAGAAAACTTTCCAAAATCATCTTTTCTTCAATCAACGAAGATCAAAACCCATAAGATCATTTTAAAAGAATAAGAGACAAACCCACTTTCAAAATCGCTCAATTTCTTGAATCAACAATCAATTTTCAAACCTATCGAAAGATGATTTCGAAAATCATATAGATCTTGCAAAAATATATATATAACTCTAAGAAAAATCCCTACCTCAAGTTTTGAAGAAGAAATGGGATGCAACCCCCAAAATCAACAGTGTCGAAACTCGATCTTCACCACATACAACGAAGCCCTTGAGAAATTAACCAATTTTGATGAAGAACTTATGGCAGAACTTTAATGGATCTTCAAAAATCAAGGTTTTGATCCAATTTGGCATAGGAAAATGTAGAGAGAAGGGAGAGGAAATGGTTTTTAGACAGAGAGATATATATACAAAAGTGATCTAAAATATCAGATTCACGAACTAATATAACATGGTCCGCTCGAGCGTGGAAAGCCCCACTCGAGTGTCAAATACACTTTCCCAGTACTTTTGCAGACAGGTCAAACTTCTGGAACCAAACATTTTCCGCTCGAGCGCATAAACGGCAGCTCAAGCGGACAAGCAACTTCTAATGCATTTTGCATTTTTGCTTCGGGGGTGCTGCCCCTTAACCCCGCCAGGGCACTGCCCTAAGACCCGCCAAGGGACGATACCCCCTGGACCCCCGCGAGCTGACCAAGCAGCTCGATCCCTGTTAGGGCGCTACCCCCTGGACCCCCACGAGCTGACTGGACAGCTCGATCCCCGACATTCTCAGCGAAGTAGCAAAACTGGGATCGCTACAGTTGTGTTGGTGGTGTTTGGAATAGGTTAGTAGCTTGCTTTTCACACTATTGTTGCCTAGAATTTTGTTCCTTCATTCAAGCGTCATTTCTTGCGCTCAAGTGGTCCTTGTGAACTCTTAATACTTTTGCAGGTCTGCAAAACTACTAGAATGTGGTATTCTCCGCTCGAGCGAAGTTTCTTGTGCTCGAGCGGCCCTTATTGTGCTAGAGCATTGGTCTTGTCTCTGCAAAACTTTTAGGAGTTTGTATTCTTCGCTCAAGCGAAACTTATTGTGCTCGAGCAGTGCAACTTATTGTGTCTGGACGCTCGAGCGACACTTTTTGCGCTCGAGCGATCTGTGCGTATATCAGTTCGTAAACAGTCATTTTTTATTCACTTTTTCACCTCTCTCTCTCTCTCTAAACATCTCAAAACCCTAATTCCTCTCACACTCTCTCTCTCTAAAATTCATCTATTTCACTCAAATCTGCCTAGATCCGTTGATCTTTTCACCTGTGTGCCTTTGTTAAAAAGATAGAGCTTGTCAAGGGCTTTGTTCTAATCAGAGCAAAGTTGGTTTTCGGCGTCTATGAGTTTCCTACACTCTCTCTTTCTTCTTCTAAGCTTGAGGTATGGATATCTCCACACTTTTTATGAGTTTTAACTTAGTTATTTGTTATTTCTAAACAATATTGAGATTTTTGAAGATTTGGAACAAATCTAGGGTTTTGGGTAAAAATCAAAAGAGGGGTTTTTCTAATAAGTTCATGGAAATTGTTGTGGGATTGGAAATGAGATTGAGTTGTGATTAAAAAAAAAGGTTGGTTTTGTTATGTAGAATTGATTTTGGAAGAAAATGAGGGTTTTGCCCCAATTTTTGTCAAATGTTGATTTTGTATAAATTATGGAATTCGAATTGAGAATATAAAATTGGATTGATATTGATGAAGATGGTGGAGTCAGATATGTATTATCACTCACATCTTGAAAATTTAGAAAATTTATCTTTATTGAGAATTTTGTATTTGTTTAGAAATATCTGTTTTGGCTATCGGTGAAGGATAGCTATGATTGTTATAGAAATTGCATGTGAATTAGGAGAATTGAAACTATTTTCTCATTCATTTTCATTGAACATTGTTGTATATTTATTTCGTGGAAGATGTATATTGTTTTGAGAAAAATGGTGAATCTGGGAAGGAATTATTGTTATATCAAATAAGTTAGCCTATGTGTCTAGGGTGAAAGTCCCAAAAATCGCGTGTATACTTGGGTGCCAATCCCACAGACGAAATATCCGTAAAATGGCAATAATAATGTTTGTACATCCTACGTTTACATGGGTGTCGATTTACGGTTTCTCGCAGATGAAATTTCTGTGAAAGGTTGTATTGGTTTTGAGATTCCCTGAGTGTGATTCACTGCCCTATTTTCTATTGTGAAGGAAATGATTTATGAACCATGATATTAATTTGGTATTGCATGGTTTTGGAAATAGATGAAAAAGGTTTTGGCACGAACATTGCATATGCATCCACCTTATAGTTTTGTTAAGATTCATATACTGTGTTGGATTATTTCTACTGGGTTTTGGCTCACCCTATATGTGAGAAAAACATTTCAAGTGCTGATGATATGCCTTCGCCAAGGCAATAGCTTGGGAAGAGTTGGCGCAAGAGCTTCTTTGTGTACTTATTGTATTTGTTTTTGTACAAGCCAAGCGCTTTAACTGTATTAAGTCTACTTATGTTGTAACCAAGCCCTGTCTCGGAAGGTTGTAAGCCTTTAGAGCATTTGTTTATCTGTTTTGCCTTCATACCTTCTTGTTGTAACATATGCTATAGATTCAAGGTTAACTTTGTGAATTTATATCTGCATATGCCACCCCTTTGTACAAGTAAGTGGGATGAATGAAAGATAATTATTTCCTCATGCATTGTTATGTAATTAATATTGTGGATGGTTTATAGCAATTATTTCGGGGCGTTACATATCTACTAGCAGTTGACCCGTGCAATGTACGTGCTGTTTAAATATATATATATTTGAATGATATGATGTGTGTTATAAAAGAATAATTTAAATTTAAATTTAAATTTAAAGTATGATTTTAATTATTTATTTTTAATAATATTGGTGATATAATTCTATAAAAGTATTACTTGAATACTTATATATATATTAATTTTAGGTAAATTATTTGTGTATTTTGATAATTTTAGTTCTATCGTATTATAAAAGTTTAATTATCATATAATAATTTTGTAAAATACATATCTATATAATAAGGGAGAAGAGTTTTTGAACCTTGATGAGACTTTTGTCTATTTGTCAAAATATCCACCATCAGATTGATTCAATCCAATGGTTGAAAATGTCTCACTCTGTTTTGGACATTTCAATGATTCAGATTTTTTTGGGTGAATATCAATGCTTCAGATCAGTTTGGTATTTCTAGGATCATTTGGGTGAAAATGTCTCTCTCTCTCTCTCTCTCTTTCTCTCTCTCTCTCTTCTTTTTTCTCACCCTTAGAATTGAATCACACATATATCTTCACTCTTTCTCTCTTTGATTTTGATTTCAAAATTTGACTCTCTCATACCTCTTCCTCTTCTCCTTCCTCTTCCCACCACACATATTCCTCTTTCTACCAAGCTTTCTCTCTCTACAAGTTTAATCTCCTATGGTGATTTCCGGAATATAGCCCTGGTGGTGATTTCTACCATCTGCCTCAATCTCTACCTCCTCTCTCTCTACGCAGCTCCAAGGTATAAAGCTATCCTCCCTATTGTTTTCTTTTTCTTTTTCTTCTTTTTTTTTTTTTTTTTTTTTGTTGAAGAATCTAGGGTTTTTATTTGGGTTTTAGATTTTGATATGATAATCAATCTTTGCCTCTCTCTCTCTCTCTCTCTCTCACTTTTTTCCCTCTCTTTTATTTGGGTTTGTTTTTCTATTTTTATTTTTATTTTTATTTTTTTTGTTTGATTGTTATCAGCATAGAAATATTTCAGTTCTGTTTGGTTGCCGAGAAAGTGGCAGCAGCAGTAAAGAAAATGAAATTTCTGGGACAAGTGCTCATGTTCTTAATTGTTATTTTGGAGTGAGTCTATCTTAACTGCTATAAAATTGTTGGTTATCTTCTTGATCATTAGCTTTGGTTAGGTAACTAATTGCAAATTTTGCTAGAAAGTTGTAGCGGTTGTTTTTAATGGTCAAATTTTGGATGTTCTGTAAAATGCCTCAATTAAAATAGTTTATTTTCTTTTGGTTAAACCAACTGCTTATATAATTATACTTTTTTGTTGTTCAAATAGTGAGTGAATCTATCATGACATGCCAAGTAAATGATTAAACAATCTTTCTTATAGAGAGTTTGATTAACAGTGCTAGAATGCACTTAGTGCTGGTAATGTGGATGTCCAAATTGATCAAAGTTATCTTAGTGAGTGAATCAATCATTTTCTACGTTCCCCCCCCCCCCTCCCCCAAAATAGTGAATGATACATGCCTTGGATATTTGGTAAGGTTAACAAAAATAGATAATGGATAATGAGAGTTGGATCTTATTTTTAATAACAAACAGTGGGCAATTTTTAGGGAGTTGATTTTGGATAATAGATAATGGAGCTTGCTTACTTATATTTTCTATTCTTCCTTTTGCTTCAGGTACATATGCCTTAGCGAAGGAGTGTTTGATGAGCTCATAAAAAGTTGTTATGGCTTTGTTTGCTACAATGGTTGATTAGGTAATTTGTTTATTATCTATTGTTCAACTTGGCTTCTTTTACATGTTGTGAAAATTAAGAATCTTAAATTTTGTTCAACTAGGCTTCATTTTACATGTTGACTATCTTCTGGATTATTAGCTAGGTTCAGAATCAAGAAAAGCGAGTACCTGATTTTTTTATGGTGATAATTTGGGTCTTCTATTTTAATTTTTGAATTTCATACAATTTTGATGATAATCATTGTGATAATTTTAGAATGCCTTTATGTTTGATTTTATTGAACAAATTTCATACAAGATGTTTTACTTTGTTTTGATTAGAATTGAAAAATTCAAATTATACAATGAATGGAAGTGTTGTGTGGGTCTATTAGTGAATGTTTCAAGAAACGGAGATCAATGGCACAACGGTCCATTGAACAAGTGAGTCTTTTTTTTTTTTCTTCACAATTTTGGATCTTTGGTTGGGAAACTAGAAGTTTATTTATTGAGTTTCTTTTTTGGGGGTGGAAGAGAAATAACTTTGTATATTCTTTTTTGGGAGAGTTTCAAGAAATAACTTTGCCTATTACTTTTTGTACACCCTATAACTCTACCAGTGCTTATATTCAATTAAAATTTTCATTTTAAATTTTAGACACTATAGGCATAATTGTATATTCATTTTAAAATAGATGTGAGCCTTTTTTTTTTCTTCTTCACAATTTTGGATCTTTGTTTGGGGAACTAAAAGTTTATTTATTGAGTTTCTTTTTTGGGGGTGGAAGAGAAATTTAGATTATGTTGATTCAATAAAATAACTTTGCCTATTACTTTTTTCACATCCTATAACTCTACCAGTACTTATAATCAATTAAAATTTTCACTTTAAAATTTAGACACTGTAGGCACAATTGTATATTCATTTTAAAATAGATGTGACAAACAAATGTGATTATAATGAATTAAAATTTTGATTGGATGGGTTAGAGTCAAATTTTTTTTTTTTTCCTTCTTCCCTTTATCCCTGTGACTCTTAACTCAATATATTTTAGTTTCATTGGGTGAAAATTGTCTGTTATTTTTTACAGGAGCTAAGCCTATTCTTTCCTTTCATCATTTTTTTTTTCTTTTTCTTTCTTCTTCTTCTCCTCCCATTTTTTTATTTTACTTTCAGAGTGAGGATTGTAAGTTGTGATAAAAAAAAAAAAAAATTATACTTTCAGCTTTGCCAGTTATTTTGTAAGACTATTAATAATGCTGAGATTGGCTCAATGAGGTCTAGAAAGAATTTGCAAAAAGAAAATAGTAAAAGAGGTCTAGAGTAACAAGAGCCAGTTTTAAGCCAATTGGCCGTTTCTTTTTTTCTTCAAATATTTGGTTTTGGATTAACAATGGGCCCAATTACAGAGTTAGCATACAGAAGCTTATTATAATGACAAGAAATACAATGATAAGGGTTCTCTCATACGGACATAAAATGAATGCAACATAAATTATAGTTAAATAAATTGCCCGCAGGCTTACATTTTCCATGGCAATAGCTCAGTTACACAAAATGGTCACTCAGACCCATACACGTTTAGCCCTTAGCTTTACAAAGTGCACAACAAAAAAATAAATAAATAAAAAATAAGAGAGCCGTTTACTCTTCACAAAGAAATATCCACGCCCTCAATTCGGCGAGATCACCACATCTTTATCTGCACCAAATCCCATAGGGGTGAGCATAAAACCCAATAGAGAATTCTAACAAAGTATATACAGTTATGCAAACACTTCAATGAACATGCAAACATCAATGCCATGCCATGCACCTATTAAAGAAAATTCCATTTCATGCTCTTTTTAAAGATTACCAACTTCCAATAGAAACTTGCAATCCCAACATATTTCCAAAACTTCCAATTCTTTTTATCAATAGGGGTGGTAAATACGACACTGGTAATCCCTAGGCTGGTGTCTGCAAGTAGACTCTACAAGTACTACCAAACTGTCATTTTTACCGGCATTAACCGGAAGGCTCGACACCTATTCGTGCGGTTTTCTGGTCTTTCACCATGGACACTCAGGCCAACTTAGCAAGATTCACTACATCCCCTATCAGGACTTACCACGTATTTACCCCATGCCACATTTCCATAGTTCTTATTACAATACATTTTCCTTTCATGAAGTAAATGATTTCAATCTAAATACACCATGCATGATAGTAAATCAAATGAATATGCAATGCAACCATTTCTCCATGTCTCATGGAAAATTCTCAAGCCATTCCAACAACATTACCAAACAATTCCATTCACCATTTCCATGTTCTTCCAACCAATAGTCAAGAGTTTATTAACATTTGACCATGTGCAACTACATAACCACAATCCATGCTTTTTTAACATTCACTTCCATTTAAGCCAATGCAACATGTAAATGCTAATCTCTACTCTCAAAATCTTTTGTAGTATAAGGTGTTTCTTCATCAATAAAAGGGTTACATTTATGTATATATGTAGACATTCATACCCATCTAACATTTTATGCACATTAAGGATAATATATCAAATGAGAATGCAACGCAATAATTAATATTTCGTAACATTTCTTCATTTTCAAATATCTCTACAACAAGATCCATAAATTTCAATTTCTCATTTCTTCTCTTGCAATGTTATTTCACAACATAACCACATGCCTTCCATTCATAGCAACAACCACAATTACTTGCCATGCACAATTCACAACAAGTTAGCCTCTTCAAGAATATATCTATTATGTTCTCAACATAACTCTCTAGGATTTTACAATTCTTACAATTCAAGACACATTCAACCATTTTTCATTTTCCAACAATCCATGTTCTAATGTTTAACAATGATAGAAAAATAACATCTCATTTCTCTTACCTCACATAGATGGTCATTTCTCTAAACATTAATGAAATTTACTTTCATTCACCCTTTTTACATAAATTCAAGGGTTCTTCATCACATACAAAATATTTTTTTCATTTCTTGGTAAGAATCCTAAACAAAACACCTTTCTTAGATTAATAAGATGAAACCCTGAAAGATTGACCAAAATTTTGAAAGTTTAAAACCCCTTTTTGAAAAATCTCTACATTTTTAAAATTACAAGGTTGAAATCATCAAAACTAGAAGGAAACTCTTAAATCATCAACAAAAGAGCAAAACTTGTATATATATAACTCAAGAAATTCCTACCTCAAGAGAGAAGAGGAGAAAAAGCCCAAAAATCAACCTCGCCGGAAAAACGATCTCCACCGGCCAATACGAAGCCCCCGACACGCTCGTCATTTTGGTATAAGGAACTAGTATCAAAATCTCTATGGATTTCTTAAGATTAAAAGAAATATAAAACTTTGAGGGTTTGGGTAGAGAGAGATGAGAGAAAAGAGAGGAAATATTATAGAGTGAGAGAGATACAATCTGAAAATGAGAGAAAAGAGACCAAAAGAGTAAAATATAGCTAAATGCACGAAAAACGGAGCAAACACGCGTCTAGCCGCACGTGCGGAGCGGCCCCTCCCGCACGTGCAGCTCTCACCCCTGCACATGTGGTCCTCCCGCACCTCCTCTCACGCACGTGCCTTTTAGGCAATGTGCACACAATAGCTCAACCCAACTCCCCGCACGTGCGGCCTGACGTGCCGCACGTGCGGCCTGACGTGCCGCACGTGCGGCCCTGGCCCTACCAGCTTGGAAAAATTCGGCTTCACTCCCGACACTTCGGAGCCGATCCCACACCCTTCGAAACGAGTGAAAAACTCAGAATTAAAACAACCACAATAGGAAATAATTTAAGAAGGGAAAAACTCAACACCAACTTTCCGACACAACTCAAGAGAAACAAGGCAGTTTTCAAACCGGTCATCATAACCTCTCCACCTTAGGAAATTTCGTCCCCAAAATTTAACAACGCCGAAACAAAAATAACACTTCAGGAAAGAGACACGGTACTCAGAAGGACCTCCCCAACCAACAAGGAAACACCACACCAACTTCCGGCCTCAATCAAACTTGGAATATTTTCCCGACTCTAGGAACGCCAAGGACACCCGAATAGAGTTTCCCCTCGATTCATACCACTCACTGAACCTACGAGACAAGAACAACAACAACCAAAGCCACAACACGCCTACCCAAGGCATCCACTACCACATGCCCAAACACTCCCGAACGCTCAACACTCCAACAAGTAAAAGAATAGAGCTCTCTCTCCGCAAGATCCTTGGTTGCTCAATCAAAATGAAAGAATCACAACAAAACCCGGCCCAAAACAAGACCCCGGCCTAACAAGCCCTAACTACACCAATTGATCCACTTAACCAAATATACAATAATTCAAGATTTAGCAATACAATTAAAGTGATTACACCATCTCAACCATAAGAGTACAAAACTTTAACAACTCAATCCCAAAAGAAAATTTCACCCTTTTTCTCAATTCTTGGTAAAAATCTTTTCTTTACATAATAAGCATTTTCTCAAAGGTGTCAAAACTCACACCAATTCCAAGCCAAAATACATTTGTTTCAAATTCCTTTCCAACATACGACCGGTGAACCTCTACCGTCACCCAATAAAGCCCATCACCCACACGGTGATGCCACAACGACATCAACATAACACCACCACAATGGTAATTAACAATTACAAATGTTGTTCCATAAACACAAATTACCGCAATCAAACCATTCCGTTCGGCCAAAATCATCATATTTACCATGCAACTTATCATCCACAAAAGATAGCGAAAAGGGCACATAAACTAGTTTCAACGAAAATTGCTTACATCATTTTGAATGAAAACTCTTTTCCTCATTTATATGTTTTCTCAAAATTCGTTTAAATTCATACCGTTTTCTAACAAAATTTCATGTCATAAATTTAGAGTAAACTCATTTATTTTGTAAACATTTTCCCAAAACAAGTCTCAAAATCTCATCCCAAGGGTTTTAGTTAAAATTGAATTGTCATGAAAGTTTTCAAAAGCTAGAAATCACCTCTTATTTTATTTTCTCAATAAATAACCGGTGAATCCCGACCATCACCCAATCATACCCATCACACTTACAGTGATTTCCACAGTGCAATAATTACATTTCCATAATAACAACAAATAGAAATAAACACAGTGCTAAAAGAAACCATGCAACACGCATAACTTTCCAAACTTCAAAGGTTTCATACCAACACAAACACTAACCGTGAAAACCATCGATACACGAAGACTTACAAGCGTCCCCAACCAAGGTCTAACACTTTACCCCGACTCTCGGGTTTCAAAACTCACATTAGGAAGCGCACATCGACTACTACCCGCACAAGCAAGGCTCAACATCCCCAAACACAACCCACGGTACAATACCGCCTTCTAGGTAATTCCGTGCTAAACTTTCCAAAGGTTCAACCTTACAACCCACATCCAAACCATTCTAAAGTGACTATGTGTCACCCAGCTTGACGCCGATCAACTTGACTAATCACCCGAGAATTTTCCACTCCCACTCCATTCACCTAGAGATAGGTTTTCGAACACCGTTCCACTTACTTTTAGGGTCCCTTCGGCCTCCCCAAAACAGACTACTCCACTATTGTTCCCATAGAAATTCTACTCATACGCCTAGATGGCAAACACACTCTTACATTCAACACGAGACCGAATAGGTCAAAGGTGATCACGCGATCCTGGTCACCCAAGACAATCCTCACCAATGGTACCCACATCACTTGAGAACACAAACCATCCGTCAATCTAGCAATATGTTAAGCATCTACTCATGAAATTCCTTACAATCTAACGACGCCTCTAACTCACAACTGACCATGACATAACACTGACCCCACTCACGGTCGACAAGACCACCACCAACTCACTAATCAACAACTCGACACACTAAGCGGCACACACAAGTGCTCTTCTCACTATACCAAGATATGGATCTCACACTTCCTTAGACATTCCCACATCACTTCCACCAATCTTCACTAGACTCTAAGGTCTCACATTTCCTCAAACTTAACAAAATAAAAAGCTTTAAAATAAAGTTTTGGCCCTCATCCCAACACTACGCTAGTCACAAGGATTTTTCCGCAAATCTCTCATTTTCCACAAACAAGTTCCAAACTAATTAAGAATTTAAAGGCCATCACACGACCAACACAAAATTTAACATCTGTTATACAACAACACTAGGATCATCCATATCCTTAACAACCTTTCAGTACACATACAGAAAAGGGTATTCAAGACTCATTGCATGCCCAACACATGAGGGTGTACAAACAACAATACATATACATATACAACACATACCCGTGGTGCCCTAGCACCCTACAGCACACCGACCAATAACAAAAGCTTCACAGCTAACAACATAGATCTTTAAAACAAAAGTTCGCCCTCAAGGGTGATACTACTGTGCTGGTTGAAAAGCCGACCCTCGCGAAGCTCTCGAAGCCTGGCCACTTTGGGTCTAATACCGATAACGTCCCCAACTGAACTGATGGGATAGAGTCTGACTAGATCCTGGGACACTCGGAGAATTCATACGCAAAGGGTAAAAACGTCTAACATGGCCCCGCTAACCACAATCAAAACAAACAGCATTCTCCCAATTCTGAACCTGACTTGGAGCCCGAACCTCACTGGGTCCTCCAACAGACGAGTCTGAAACCCCCGACGAAGACAAGGACTGGGTCTGGGAGTGAGCATGCGCTCGCCTCCACCTCTTACTAAGCCTAGAGTGCTTATGAACCATAGGAGTTACCGAAGTGGCCTCCTCTCTCACCTGACCAACACTGCTAACCATGGCCTCCCCATGGGCTGCTGCCTCAACTAAAGTAAAATAATTCTTCTACATAGATCCAACCACCTTCTCTCGGATAACATCACGTAATCGCCTTTCAAACTCATAACAACGACGCTCCTCAGTTGCCACTAACTCTAGAGCAAACCTCGACAAACTATTGAACCTCATCTCAAACTAAGCCAAAGGAATAACACCCTGGTGTAACTCAACAAACTGTCCCCTCAACCTTTCTCGAGCAGAAGGAGGGAAATACTTGGCCAAGAAGGCCTTGGTAAACGCAACCCACGTGGCACCTACGGTACCCTTCACATACTTCCACCAATAATTCACATCTCCTTTCAATTGGAAGGTCACCAAGGAAACCCTCAACCCCTCATCTTCGACTCTGAGCATATTAAGAGTCTTGGTAATCTGTTCCAACCTACTCTCTGCCTCCAATGGTTTTGCTTCCCCCAAAAACTCCGGTGGGTTGGAGCGAAGAAACTCCTTAATAAGCTTGAGGGTGCGCCCGTTGTCCCCCTCATTGCAAGCTAGAGCATCTTGCACCGCTCTCACAACCTTGCGTGCAACTTCCTCGCCGACAGCCGTTGTTGTAACGACAGGTGCTAGGGGAACCGCCATGCCCCTACCGACACCCCTACTACTCATCCGTCCTCCATTCCCTCGTGTAGTCATCCTATAAAATTCCAAAACAAATCAAACTTAGTGTACAACGCAACAGTCTCCCTAAGGCACGTACTCACCACCACTAAGTAACACAACACACTTAACTCCCAAAACATAAAATTCCCAAAGCATATAAATAGTTTAAACAAGCCAACAAAGATAGCCACTTGTTCCAAAACTCCCAAAGAATTCCCATTGGAAACCACGGTGATCAGGCGTGTTTCCAAGAGGACCTCAATGTAAGTTCTCCGGCCACAAGTACTATCCAAGAAACTTAATCCCATGCTCACATAAATCCAACACATAAATCCTAACCTGTGTCCTAACTATATGCAACGTCCTCACCAAGCATAACAAACCACCTCGTGGTAAAAACCACTTCCCACGAGCCCAAAGTATTCAAAACCGGCTCGCTCTGATACCAAGTTGTCACGCCCCACTTTTTATTACTCAGAATTTATTACCAAAGCCATTAACAATGGACCCAATTACAGAGTTAGCATACAGAAGCTTATTATAATGACAAGAAATACAACGATAAGGGTTCTCTCATACGGACATAAAATGAATGCAACATAAATTATAGTTAAATAAATTGCCCGCAAGCTTACATCTTCCATGGCAATAGCCCGGTTATACAAAATGGTCACTCGGACCCATACACGTTTAGCCCTTGGCTTTACAAAGTGCACAACAAAAAAATAAATAAATAAAAAATAAGAGAGTCGTTTACTCTTCACAAAGAAATATCCACGCCCTCAGTTCGGCGGGATCACCACATCTTTACCTGCACCAAATCCTATAGGGGTGAGCATAAAGCCCAGTAGAGAATTCTAACAAAGTATACACAGTTATGCAAACACTTCAATGAACATGCAAACATCAATGCCATGTCATGCACCTATTAAAGAAAATTACATTTGATACTCTTTTTAAAGATTACCAACTTCCAATAAAAACTTGCAATCCTAACATATTTCAAAAACTTCCAATTCTTTTTATCAATAGGGATGGTAAATACGACATTGGTAATCCCTAGGCTGGTGTCTGCAAGTAGACTCTACAAGTACTACCAAACTGTCATTTTTGCAGGCATTAACCGGAAGGCTCGACACCTATCCGTGCAGTTTTCTGATCTTTCACCATGAGCACTTAGGCCAACTTATCAAGATTCACTACATCCCCTATCAGGACTTACCACGTATTTACCCCATGCCACATTTCCATAGTTCTTATTACAATACATTTTCCTTTCATGAAGTAAATGATTTCAATCTAAATACACCATGCATGATAGTAAATCAAATGAATATGCAATGCAACCATTTCTCCATGTCTCATGGAAAATTCTCAAGTCATTCCAACAACATTACCAAACAATTCCATTCACCATTTCCATGTTCTTCCAACCAATAGTCAAGAGTTTATTAACATTTGACCATGTGCAACTACATAATCACAATCTATGCTTTTTCAACATTCACTTCCATTTAAGCCAATGCAACATGTAGATGCTAATCTCTACTCTCAAAAGCTTTTGTAGTATAAGGTGTTTCTTCATCAATAAAAGGGTTACATCTATGTATATATGTAGACATTCATACCCATCTAACATTTCATGCACATTAAGGATAATATATCAAATTAGAATGCAATGCAATAATTAATATTTCATAACATTTCTTTATTTTCAAATATCTCTACAACAAGATCCATAAATTTCAATTTCTCATTTCTTCTCTTGCAATGTTATTTCACAACATAACCACATGCCTTCCATTCATAGCAACAACCACAATTACTCGCCATGCACAATTCACAGCAAGTTAGCCTCTTCAAGAATATATCTATTATGTTCTCAACATAACTCTCCAAGATTTTACAATTCTTACAATTCAAGACACATTCAACCATTTTTCATTTTCCAACAATCCATGTTCTAGTGTTTAACAATGATATAAAAATAACATTTCATTTCTCTTACCTTGCATAGATGGTCATTTCTCTAAACATTAATGAAATTTACTTTCATTCACCCTTTTTACATAAATTCTAGGGTTCTTCATCACATACAAAATATTTTTTTCATTTCTTGGTAAGAATCCTAATCAAAAACACCTTTCTTAGATTAATAAGATGAAACCCTCAAAGATTGACCAAAATTTTGAAAGTTTAAAACCCCTTTTTGAAAAATCTCTACATTTTTAAAATCACAAGGTTGAAATCATCAAAACTAGAAGGAAACTCTTAAATCATCAACAAAAGAGCAAAACTTGTATATATATAACTCAAGAAATCCTTACCTCAAGAGAGAAGAGGAGAAAAAGCCCAAAAATCAACCTCGCCGGAAAAACAATCTCCACCGGCTAATACGAAGCCCCCGATATGCTCGTCATTTTGGTATAAGGAACTAGTATCAAAATCTCTATAGATTTCTTAAGATCAAAAGAAATATAAAACTTTGAGGGTTTGGGTAGAGAGAGATGAGAGAAAAGAGAGGAAATATTGTAGAGTGAGAGAGATACAATCTGAAAATGAGAGAAAAGGGACCAAAAGAATAAAATGTAGCTAAATGCACGAAAAACGGAGCAAACACGCGTCTAGCTGCACGTGTGGCGCACCTTCCCCGCACGTGCGAAGCGGCTCCTCCCGTACGTGCGGCTCTCACCTCCGCACGTGCGGTCCTCCTGCACCTCCTCTCGCGCACGTGTTTTTTAGGTAGTGTGCACACAACAGCTCAACCCAACTCCCCGCACGTGCGGCCTGACTCCCCGCACGTGCGGCCCCTCCCGCACATGCAACGCAAGGCCCTCACACGTGCAGCCCTGGCCCTACCAACCCGGAAAACTTTGGCTTCACTCCCGACACTTCGGAGCCGATCCTGCACCCTCCGAAACGTGTGGAAAACTCATAATTAAAACACCCACAATGGATTTTTGAATGGTGAAGTCTGAGCTTCTCTTTCATGTCTTTTATTCTTTTTCCCTGGCCAATATTTATTTTCATTTTTCCTTTCCTTTCCGTGGTGTATGTTTTCATTTGACTGTTGTTTTGGGCCTTAAGCAAAAGAACCCAAAGTTCCTTTATTTCCATACATTTGTTATTCCTTGGTGTATGTTTTGGGCAATGAGTAGACATTCTTCTCATTATTTCCATGCATTTGTTATTCTTGATTTAATTGGTCACTTTGAATATTTTAGTTGAGAATGTTATGGGGTTTGAGTGGGTTCTTTGATGATTTTTTAAACTTCCTTTACATGTTCATTCAGGGGAGAAGTTTTCAAAGATTGTGGGGAGTCCATACTATATGGCCCCGAAGGTTTTGAAGCAGAATTATGTTATGTGGGGTTCCTCCATTTTGAGTAGGTGTTGCTTTTCTTCATGTAAAGGTTGCTGATATAAACATGGTTATGGACCTATGGTGTCAATAGTCTTATGAATTGTATTGTTGAGTTGTTTTGCTCTCATTGTATGTTGTAGAAATGAATTGTATTGTTGCTTTGGCAATTCTGTGGGGGGTGATTGAGACGTATTCACAATTTTCAGTTGAAGGTTGGAAGCAAAATGAATATGACTGGGTGATTTGGATTTTTGGGTAAGTCTAAATGGGGGTTTTTGGGCTGTATTGATTTGTAGATGATGGGGGAATTAAGTTAATTAGCGTTTGCTGTATTGATTTTCCAAGCGAAGAGTTTGCTTTTTGAATCTAATTTTATTTTTATTTTTTTTGGTAGTGGGTTGGCTGCTTCCCATGAGCAAACCAAATGGATCCAAAAGGGTTGGTTTCATATTTTGTTTATGGGAGGATTTGAATAGTTGGATGTCATGACCCGAACCCGCCCCCGTGGGTTAAGGACATAATCGGCCAGTAATCATGGGATTACCTACGGCCTCGAACCAAACCAAACGTATTTTAACAGAGTTAGTGGGGGCTAACGGAAGCAATTTTAAAAACTTTGTCCATAGAGTTGTGCTTACATGGCACACCAAAACAAACCATGCATACATACATTAATAACTCACAACAGAAATACAGTGGCATAAGTTCTGTACAAACAGGATCATCCAAAACTAAGTCAACCCATGCAAACTATACATAGATATATACAAAGGCTTCACCTACATAACAACTTAAAACAAAATGACAAAGAGGCGAAGGCGAGTCCCGTGCGTGAGACACATGGGCTGACTCTCCAAAACCCGGTTACTCTATATAGACTTCACTGGGGCTGGGTCTGGACCTCTCTTGGCACACCTACAAACACATGAATGAGCATGAGCGAAAGCCCAGTGAATAATATCAAATAAGGAAAATACATTGGAACATTATACATCAGACGGCCTTGGGCCCAATTCATTCGAACTTTCATATCGAACTGGCCTTTAGGCCTTTCAAACTTTCATATCAAACTGGCTTTTAGGCCTTTCAAACTTTCATATCAAACTGGCTTTTAAGCCTCTCAAACTTTCATATCAAATTGGCTTTTAAGCCTCTCAAACTTTCATATTAAACTGGCCATTTAGGCCTTTCGAACTTTCATATCAAATTGGCTTTTAAGCCTTTCAAACTTTCATATCGAACTGGCCATTTAGGCCTTTCGAACTTTCATATCAAATTGGCTTTTAAGCTTTTCAAACTTTCATATCAAACTGGCCGTTTAGGCCTTTCGAACTTTCATATCAAACTGGTTTTTAAGCCTTTCAAACTTTCATATCAAACTGGCCGTTTAGGTCTTTCGAACTTATATCAAACTGACAATCATTCCAATTAGTGAACTTTACAAAACTTACATAGAAGTAAGCAATTGGACAACAACATATTCCAGATATTACTCACAGTGATCGGCTTGTGGAGTTGCCCTGGAGCTTGACCCTACATATCACATAACACATATGGGTCACAAATAATTCAATCCGTTCTTTAATTCACATATTCCTCTTTAGGCTTCATTCTTATCTCTTTAATTCAGTCACAATGCTCAATGTATGCCTAAGAGTGCCTAGAAATGAAAAGGGAACGCAAAACAGAACACAGAATGTATTTTCAAAATTTCAGAAAATAGGGTCCCCGCTCGAGCGTGGACTTCCCCGCTCGAGCAGACCCTTGAGGCCTGCAAAAGTACTGGTTAGGTCGAATTTGCGCTCGATCGTCCACTCTGGCGCTCGAGCGGAAGGCCTCTCAACATGGCTTCCCGCTCGAGCGGACTCCATGTCTGCAAAAAGTACTGGATGCATCAGTTTTACGCTCGAGCGCAAACTCGGACGCTCGAGCGGAAGTTCATCCCACATCGATCCCCGCTCGAGCGTGAACTTTCCCTCTCGAGCGGACACCAAGCCTGCAAGAAAATACTGGGAGCTCAAAATCTCCGCTCAAGCGGCGGTTCCCCCGCTCGAGCGGACATCAAAATTCTGGGTTTTCCAGATTGTGTTCTTGAGCTCAAATTTAACATTTCAACCACATTTCTTGCATATTATGGCTCCAATTTCATATATACTTGTACTAACATGATATAAACACCAAAACACATCATCATGGAGCTCAATTTCTTGTATTACTTACATGCATGTCTCAAATTAATCCAAATTCATCACCAACACATCAAATTCAACATGCAAAGCTTACACTTTCATGATCTATTCTTGCATGTGAGAAATACACATTATTCACAACTCATTTGGTGAAGAAATGGTCATACACATGGATTTCAATCAAACTTCAACATAGATTACACGAATTAGGCTCGACATGGAAATCCATAGCAACTCTATACATGCATGTGTTCTATGACTTCAAATTCAACAAAAATCAACTCAATTTCCCTATAATCAAACTAATTCATGTTCTTGGCCATTAATCAAACTTGAATTTACAAATTCCAAACAAAATCCATGAGATACTCACCTAGGAGCCTTGATTCTCACAGTCTATAACAAATTCTTGGGAAATCTTCAAGGTTTCCAAGCTTTGAGCCAAAATTGCACAATTTCTCTCCCTTTCTCTCACTATGACTGGCCCTCTCTCTCTCACAATTGTCTATCTCAGATTTTTTAGTTCAAAAGAGTTAAAGGAGAGTGTAGTGCCTTCATACAACAAGCCCCACTAACATTTGTTTAATAATAATAAATAATTGGGCACTAATTCATCAGTTTAATCAATTTAATCTGGTCCGAATCAATTTTTTAATTAAACTTCACCGTAGGCTCTAAAATTATGCCAATCACAATGACGCAATCAATTTCGGGTTCTATGGCCAATAAGGCCTTCAATTTAATTTCCAAAGCAGATAATTAAACAGATATTCCTACGGTGAACAGATAGAAATTCAAAACCACATATTTTCACATAATGGCACACAAAATCATATTAGACACATAACCATACTCATATTAAGGACCAATTAACAAATTACGGAACAGGGGTATCACAGTCTTCCCCCCTTTAGGAAGTTTGGTCCTCCAAACTTAATTTACCTTCGTCGGGAAACAAATGTGGATAGCGTAGTCGCATTTCCTCCTCTTTTTCCCATGTAGCATCCGTCCCATAATGTTCCTTCCATTCCACTTTCACCATTGGGATGGACTTGCTTCTCAATTGTCTCACTTGCCGATCAACAATTTGTTCCAACCATTCAGCGTATTCCATATTTTCATCAATAACTACCCGGTGATAATCAATCACATGAAACGGGTCTCGGAGGTAACCCCTCAACATCGACACATGAAACATGTTATGGATTTGTTCAAATCCCGGTGGCAAAGCAACTCTATAGGCAACTGGACCAAGCCTTTCCAAAATTTGAAACGGCCCAATGTAACGGGGTGACAATTTGCCCTTCTTCCCAAACCTGACTTGGCCTTTCATTGGGGACACACGGATAAACACGTGGTCACCGACTTCATACTCAAGAGGCCTTCTTCGAACGTCTGCATAGTTCTTCTATCGGTCTTGAGCCGTTTTGAGCCTTTGCCGAATGGTTTTGATTTTCTCAGAAGTATCTTGCACAATTTCAGGCCCAAGTAAAGCTCTATCCCCGACTTCTGTCCAACAACTTGGTGATCTACACCTTCTACCATACAAAGCCTCATATGGTGCCATACCGATGCTGGAGTGGAAGCTGTTATTGTATGCAAATTCTGCAAGTGGCAAATAATCTTCCCAACTCCCCTGGAAATCCAATGCATACATTCGAAGCATATCTTCCAAAGTCTGTATTGTTCGTTCTGATTGCCCATCTGTCTGTGGGTGGAAGGCAGTACTGAACCTTAGTTCCATTCCCATGGCTTCCTGCAAACTTTTCCACAATCTGGACACAAATTTCAGATCTCTATCCGACACGGTGGATACTAGAACTCCATGTAAACGAACAATCTCATCAACATAAATAGTAGCCAATCTATAAGCATTAAATGTAGTTTTGACAGGCAAAAAATGTGCAGATTTAGTCAGTCTATCAACTACAACCCAAATAGAATCCATAACTCGAGAAGTCCGAGGTAGGCCAACAACGAAATCCATAGTCACATGCTCCCGCTTCCATTCAGGAATAGGGAGAGGTTGAAGTAGACCACCCGGTTTATGATGTTCAGCTTTGACTTGCTGACATTGAAGGCACTTGGACACATATTCTGCAATTTCCTTCTTCATTTTAGGCCACCAGTAGGTTTGTTTCAAGTCCCGATACATTTTATTATTACCCGGATGCATAGCAAATACGGATCTGTGGGCTTCATCTAAAACCCTCTTCTTTAGTTCCGAAATATCTGGGACACATATTCTGTTCTGAAATCTCAACACTTCATTCTCAATGCCAAACTCTGCTTTCGAACTTGTCCCGAATTCATCAATCACTTTCTTGAGGAATTCATCCTCTTTCTGCTTTTGCTTGATTTCATCGATGATTGCCGGCTCGGCTGTAATAGCGGCTATCAACCCACCATGTTCACATATTACCATTTCAATTTCGGATTTTTCAAAATCTTGCAAGATTTCTGTCTGTTCGGTAAGCAAACAAGCCATACTCCCCGTTGATTTTCTACTCAAGGCATCAGCAACTGTGTTAGCTTTCCCGGGGTGATACTGAATCTCTAAATTATAATCCTTTATCAATTCCAGCCATCTCCTCTGACGCATATTTAACTCCTTCTGCGTGAAGAAGTATTTCAAACTTTTGTGATCCGTGTAGACTTCACACTTTGTTCCATACAGATAATGCCGCCAGATTGTCAAAGCAAAAACGACTGCGGCCAATTCTAGGTCATGTGTTGGATAATTCTTCTCATGTAGCCTCAACTGTCGGGAGGCGTAAACAATAACCTTTCCGTTCTGCATTAACACACAACCCAAACCTTTATAAGATGCATCACTGAAAATTACAAAATTCTCCGTACCTGAAGGTAGTGTCAAAATTGGTGCAGTGGTCAATCTTGTCTTCAATTCATGAAAGGCTGATTCTCTTTCATCGTTCCACTCAAAAGGTTGCCCCTTGCGTGTCAGTTGGGTAAGAGGCACAGCTATTTTCGAAAAATCTTTCACAAACCTACTGTAGTACCCAGCCAAACCCATAAAACTGCGGATTTCTGTTACATTGGTCGGTGTAGGCCAATTCACGATTGCCTCTATTTTCTGTGGGTCTACCGAAATTCCTTCCTTGTTGATCACATGCCCTAAGAAAATAACTTCATCCAACCAAAACTCACATTTCTTTAGTTTAGCAAACAATTTCCTTTCCCTAAGTATTCGTAGGACAGTTCTCAAATGTTGTTCATGTTCAAGTCTATCTTTAGAGTATATCAAAATGTCATCAATAAAAACCACACCAAATTCATCAAGGTAGGCTTTAAAAATTCGGTTCATTAGGTCCATAAATGCTGCCGGAGCATTAGTCACTCCAAATGGCATAACAAGAAACTTAAAATGACCACACCTTGTTCTAAACGCTGTTTTCTCAACATCTTCTGCCTTTACTTTCAACTGATGATATCCAGACCTCAAATCAATCTTAGAAAACACCTGTGATCCCTGCAACTGGTCAAATAAGTCATCAATACGGGGTAGGGGATATTTGTTCTTTATTGTCACCTTGTTCAATTCCCGATAATCGATGCACAGACGCAAAGTTCCATCATTCTTTTTCACAAACAATACTGGTGCACCCCAAGGCGAGGTGCTAGGTCGGATAAACCCCTTGTCAAGCAAGTCTTGCAATTGTTCCTTCAATTCTTTCATTTCGGTAGTAGCCATTCTATAGGGAGTTTTAGAAATGGCTGGGTGCCTAGCACAGTTTCAATAGTAAATTCTATCTCCCTATCCACCAATTCCCCTGGTAATTCATTTGGAAACACATCTGGAAACTCCTTAACAATAGGGATATCATTCAATTCAACATTCGTAGACTGTTCAGACAACACATAGCACAAATAACCCTGACACCCTTTCCTGATCAGTTTACATGCTTTCATTGCAGATATCAAATAAGGTGGAGGCACTACCCCATTACCCACAAACACAATCTCTTTCTGTTCTAGTGGTTTAAATACTACTCGTTTTGTCACACAATCGATGGTGGCATAATATTTGGTCAACCAATCCATGCCCAGAATTACATCAAAATGCCTAAAGTTCAAGGGTAACAAATCTACATATAGGATAGCATCTTCAACACGTATATCACAAAACCAGTATATAGATTCACACAATATAGATTCCCCAGATGGAGCAGACACACATAGCAAAAAATCAAAACTATTCGGCAAAGGCTCAAAACAGCTCAGGACCGACAAAAGAACTATGCAGACGTTCGAAGAAGACCTCTTGAGTATGAGGTCGGTGACCACGTGTTTATCTGTGTGTCCCCAATGAAAGGCCAAGTCAGGTTTGGAAAGAATGACAAGTTGTCGCCCTGTTACATTGGACCGTTTCAGATTCTGGAAAGGCTTGGTCCAGTTGCTTATAGAGTTGCTTATAGAGTTGCTTTGCCACCAGGACTCGAACAAATCCATAACGTGTTTCATGTGTCAATGTTGAGGGGTTACCTCTGAGACCCGTTTCATGTAATTGATTATCACCGGGCAGCTATTGATGAAAATATGGAATATGTCGAATGGCCGGGACGAATTGTTGATCGACAAGTGAAACAATTGAGAAGCAAGTCCATCCCAATGGTGAAAGTGGAATGGAAAGAACACTATGGGACGGATGCTACATGGGAAAAAGAGGAGGAAATGCGACTACGCTATCCACATTTGTTTCCCGACGAAGGTAAAATAAGTTTGGAGGACCAAACTTCCTAAAGGGGGGAAGACTGTGATATCCCTATTCCGTAATATGTTAATTGGTCCTTAATATGAGTATGATTATGTGTTTGATATGATTTTGTGTGCCATTATGTGAAAATATGTGATTTTGAATTTCTATCTGTTCACCGCAGGAATATATGTTTGATTATCTGCTTTGGAAGTTAAATTGAAGGCCTTATCGGCCACAGAACCCGAAATTGATTGCGCCATTATGATTAGCGTAATTTTTAGAGCCTACGGTGAAATTTGATTAAAAATTTATTTGGACTAGATTAAATTGATTAAATTGATGAATTAGTGCCCAATTACTTTATTATTATTATATTGGAATTAGTGGAATTGGTTGTAATAGAGCACTACATCCTCAATTCTCTCTTTAGCTTCATTTGGCTGTTTTTCAACTCAAAGAAGAGAGAGGGCCAACTATAGAGAGAGAGAGGGAGAGAATTGTGTAATCTTGGCTCAAGGTTGGGGAATTTGAAGATTAAACTCAAGAATTTGGTATAGTTTGGAAGATTGAGCTCCTAGGTAAGGGAATTCATGAGTTTAATGTTGTAAATTGTGAATTCAAGTTTGATTGATGGTCAAGAACATGAGTTAGATTGATTATGATGAAATTGAGTTGGTTTTGTTGAATTTGAAGTCTTAGAACACATGCATGTAAGAAATTGCCATAAATTTCCATGTTTGAGCATAAAGTATGTAATCCATGTTGAGTTTTGATTAATGACCATGTATTTGATCATCTCTTCACCAATTAAGTTGAGGATATTGTGTATATTTCACATGCAAGTGCAAATCATGGGAGTTTGAGTCTTGCATGTTTGAATCTAGTGTGTTGGTGATGAGTTTGAGCTAATTTGAGACATGCATGTGATTAAATTGTGAAATTGAGCTTCATTGTGTTGTAATTTGGTGTTTATACCATGTTAGAATATGTATATGTGAAGTTTGAGCCAAAATCATGCATTTGGAACCTTTGAACATCAAATTGAAGCTCAAGAACATGTTCTGGATTTTCCAGAATTTTGATGTTCGCTCGAGCAGGGAAACCGCCGCTCGAGCGTGAAATTTGTGTTCCCAGTATTTTCTGCAGACATGGTATCCGCTCAAGCGGAAAAGCTCACGCTCGAGCGGGGAGCCATGTAGAGAGGCCTTCCACTCGAGCACCAGAGCTTGCGATCGAGCGTAAATTTGACATATCCAGTACTTTTGCAGGCCTCGTGGGTCCGCTCGAGCGGGGAAGTCCACACTCGAGCGGGGACCCTATTTTCTGAAATTTTGAAAATGCATTCTGTGTTCCGTTTTCCGTTCTCTTTCACTTGCAAGCACTCTTAGGCATACATTGAGCATTATAAATGAGTTAAAGAGATGAGAATGAAGCCTAAAGAGGAATATGAGAATTTAGAACGGATTGAATTATTTGTGACCCTTTTGTGTTCATGGAATGTGTAGGGTCGAGCTCTAAGGCAAAGCAACCAACCGATCACTGTGAGTAATATCTTAACAAAGATATTTGAAATATGTTGTTGTCCAAATTACTTACTTCTATGTAAGTTTTATAAGTTCGTTGATTCAATTGGTGGACAATGTTGCTATGCCAAGTGAATGGTCCAGAGGCCGTTTTGACATGAATGAATGGGCCAGAGGCCATTTTGACATGAATGAATGGGCTAGAGGCCGTTTGACATGAATGAATGGGCCAAAGGCCGTTTTGACACGAATGAATGAATGGGCTAGAGGCCGTTTCGAAATCAAAATATGAATTGGGCCTAAGGCCGTTTGAAGTATGTTGTTCTACATACCGTTTGTATAACTCCTTTATTTGATATTATTCACTGGGCTTTCGCTCACGCTCATTCATGTGTTTGTAGGTGAGCCAAGAGAAGTCCAAACCCAGCCCCAGTGAAGTCTGTGAGGAACAACAAAGGTTTTGAAGAGTCAGCCCTTGCGTCTCACGCACGAGACTCGTCTTCGCCTTTTTGTCATTCTATTTTATGTTGTCATGTGGGCGAAGTCTTGTAATATGTTGTATATAGTGTTCTTGGGTTGACTTAGACTTATATGATCCTGTATGTACAGAACCTTGTGTAGTACATATTTTGTTGTGAGTTATTAATATGAATATGTATGGTCTGTGATGATGTGCCATGTAAGCATAGCTTTATGGACAAAGTTTTAAATTGCTTCCGTTTGGCCCCCATTAACTCTGTTAAAATACGTTTTGTTTGGTTTGAGGCCGTAAGTAATCTCATGATTACTGGCCGGTTATGTCCTTAACCCACGGGGGCGGGTTCGGGTCGTGACAATGAGATGAGATAAATCTTTTTCAATGAAATATATTTCTATGAATGGGTGACTTCTATTTGTTTTTCTACTCTGAGATGAGATAAGTCTTTTTCTATGAATGGATTTTTCATGTTCTTAAATTGTCACTCAGTTTGGAAGGTTGAAACAGTCATTGCGCTTAATTGCTATTTACTACCTTCAACTTCGTTTGTTTCTTTATATGTTCATAGAAATGATTTTTCATGCTTTTTGGCACATTTATGTGGTTACTAATTGATAGTTGAAAAAAGCATGCATTTGAAAAGAGCATATTAATCTAAGATTGGATCGGTACCATTTCATCAACAAAAATAATTTTGCTTAGGTATGTAACGTTGTGGTTGAATCGGTTGTGTATGTAAGGTTGTGTTTGAAAGGAGCCTATTTCCCTCATCTTTTCTTTTTCCTTTTCAAATTCCTATCTAAATTTAAATTGATATTCTCGGACATTTAAGGTGCTTAGCTATTGATTGTTAACTATCCGAGAGAATTAGAGCTTGAACTCATTTTGTTTATTTCATGTGCTCTAAGATGAACCCTAATCATGTGCTTGAACCCTTATCTACATAAAATTTACATAAGACATTTGATTAAATAGAGATATTATGAAAATTTACATAAAACATCTTACCATAAAATTTGTCTTCTAGCACATCTGGTCACAATATGGTAAGATATTGAGACAAATTTGTTATTCCAGTGCTATTTTGGGTTTATCTGATTAAATAGAGACATTCACTTCTATATTAAAAAATATTTTTTTTGAAAAATAGGTGTTTTTTTATAGATATTTTTTTAAATACACAACTTTTTCCCTCTAGAAGTTCCTTCTAATAAAATTTTATATTTTCTCCAAGTGACAGGTGCTTAAGACAATTTCAGTCTCATATTCAAGTTCGGAAAGTCTTGAATCTCTTCTTTTATAAGGTTTCACTTTAATTTTTTTTAATTTTTTTTATTTTAGATTGCTGAGCACTGGCTGGTGTGCATTGTTTGTTATTTAATTTTGAATTCTATTTTTCGGGATTGCATAGCACTGGCTGGTGTGCTTCATTTGGTGTTTAGTAATTTTTTGATATTGCAAAGCACTGGATGGTGTGCATTGTTTGTTGTTTATTTTTAATTTTCATTTTTAAAAATTGCAAAGCACTGGCTGGTGTGTATTATTTGGTATTTATTTTTATTTTTAATTTTTTGAAATTGCAGAGCACTGTCTGGTGCAATGTTTGTTGTTTAATTTTGAATTCTATTTTTCGAGATTGCATATCACTGACTGGTGTGCTTCATTTGGTGTTTAGTACATTTTTTATTTATTGTAAAGTATTAATAGATATACAATAGCTTTGGCTGATATTATTTGGTAACGAATGAATAATGAAAACGAAATATTTATGATTAAACAACAAATATATATATCCGTGCCTAGGGGTTGTTATTTGGCATTTTCGTTTTATTGCAGAGCATTGGCTGGTGTGCTTAATTTGTTGTTTATTTATTGCAGAGCACTGGCTGACATATTTCGTCTGATTTTTATTATATGGTTATGTGTTGTGGGACTTACATTTTGTTATTTGTTTAAAATGTTATAATTTTGTTGTGTTTGAATTTTACGTAGCATTTATGTGTTTACTTTTCACTATAAATTACGTATAAGTTTACATTCAATTACATTTTCATTCAAACAATATTTTAACCGTGCTTTCAGGCACGGGTATACACTAGTTAAATTATAAGATAGTAAAAGAAATACTCCTTTTGATATTAAAAATAATAGTTAAATTAGAAGAAAAACATTGTGACGTAAAATTAAAAGTAATTCTAACTATTTAATTTTCTATTATATTCATTTGGAAAATAAAAATATGTATAAATATGTTGTACTTGGATTATCATATTATGATTTTATAAAATATATATTAAATTATAAGATTGTAAAATAAACACTCTTAATTAAATTTAAATATCAACTATATAAAATAAATTCAATGACTATTTTATAGAGTTCATATAAAATAGGTAAAGTTAGTATGATTTAAATTGGATTTGGGTTTGAGTTTGTGTAACTCTATATAAATAGAAAATGCATGCTGATGTAACTTTTTTTTTTAAAAAAAAAAAGTAAGCCCTTAGAATTTATCATCTAAGAAAGGAAAAAAACACTTATATATATATATATATATTAGTAGGTGACCCGTGTGATGCACGATAATTTATTTTTAAAATGAAAAATTGATTTTGAGTCTTAATATTTTATGTGTAAAAAAAAAATTTAACAATTAAAAGCTAAATACAAATAGATTTGCTAATGAATCATGAAATTTTTTGTCATTGTGTGTGATTTTATATAAAAGACTTATAAAAATAATTTCTTTCAAAGTTACAAAAAAAATATGTATATATATATTCTCAACCTGAAATCAAATAATCACTTTTGTTAATCAAATTTATCAAGAATCATGAATTCCACTTGTATCAAAATATTTTTTCTAAAAAAAATTAAAAATAACAAAAAATTCTGTAATATACAAATTATGACTTAGTTATAACTCATGGTGTATTTTATTATGATATGTGTTACAAAAGAATATTATTATTTTTAATTTAAAATAAAATTTAAATTTAAATTATTTATTTTAATAATTTTAGCCTTATTGTCATATAAAAGTGTTATTTGAATACTTATATATAATAAATTCGACCCCGCTACGTAGCTCGAGACTGTGGCTCGACACCAAAACGACGTCGTTTTGGTGTCGAAAACGACGTCGTTTTGGTGGTGTTGTTGTTGTTTTTTTTTTTTTTTTTTTTCTGGTTTTCGTTTCAGTTTCAGAAGAAGAAGAAGAAGAAGAAGAAGGAGGAGGGAGAAGAAGAGAAGGGAGGAGGAGGAGGAGGAGGGAAGGGGAGGAGGAGGGAGGGGAGGGGGCCATAAATCTGCTGGAGGAGGAGGCAGGGCGAGGCGGTGGCGGTGGCGCGACGATCGGCGAGGAGCAGCGACGAACGAGGAGCAGCTACGGCGGGACTGCGACGCCGGAGTGGGGAGCTGCGACGACGCCGGGGTGGGGAGCTGCGACGCCGGTGAGCTCCTCTTCTCCTCTTCTCCTCTTCTCCCTCTCTCCTCTCTTCTCCTCTCCTCTCTCTTCTCCCTCTCCCTCTCTCCTCTCTCGAGCCATTTCTCGAGCCACTCTCTCGGGCTCTCAAACATTTCCGTAATAAATTTAGCTAAATATTTGTTTATTTTGATAATTGTAGTTCTGTTGTAGATAAAAATGTAATTATCATATAATGATTTTATATGATATATATTAAATTATAAAATAGTAAAATAAACACTCATTTTGATATTAAAAATAATAGTTAAATTAGAAAGAGAATTAGCAATATAAAACTAAAATTTATTCTAATTATTTCTTTTTATTTTTATTTTTATATTTATTTGGAAAATAAAAATATGTAGAAGTAGAACTACACAAAATTTTAAAAGATTAATATAAACATATCGTGATTGGATTGAGAAGCAAATACATAAATTAATTATTTAGAGTATTGATTTTTTTTTCTTTAATATTCTTTTTGAATTATTCATACATATTGTACATAGGTATATAAAATTTAAATTAAATATAAATATTTTGTAATAAATAATTTCATGTTAAATAAAAAAATTAAATATAAATTAATATTAAGACATTAATAAGATGGACAAAAAATAAAAGATATAAAAAAATTAATTTGATCAGTGCGATGCACATAATTAAACACATTATGTCTTATTTATTTATTATTTGTATATCGAGATAATTTTTGTAAATATCATAATAATTAAATTAAAATATCAATTATATAAAAGAAATATGATAACAACAAAACTGGATATACACGATAAAAAATATATGAAAAATAAATATTTCTCAAATAGAATTCATATAAAATTAGTTATTATAATTGAATTGAATTTATGTAAAACTTTTTATATAAATAGAAAAGATATGCTCATATAATTTTATTTTATTTTTAAAAAAAAGTAAGGCCTGAGCATCTCCAATGCACTAGGCATATAATGCTTGTTAGGTAAAATGCCTAGTATGACTCACTTTTTTCAACTCCAATGCACTAGGCATGTAATTAGGCATTTTAGCTCAACTCACATTCACTATGTAGCTAGCCTTCAAGGTTAGGCAAAATGTATTTAATCATTAGGATTATTTCCCTCCATCTTTGTTGCTGATGTGACATTTTATAAAATTAATAGTATTTTGATGAATAGCTAAAATAAAGAGCATGGTTGGAGCAGAAACATGAAATAGTTGATAGGTAAAATAAAATATATACTTTATAGTAATGTTTAGATAAGTAAAATGCCTATTTCCATTGGAGATGCTCTTAATTTTTCATTCTCATTTTATTTCAATCTATTATATCAGACTCTTAGAATATTTTATTTAAGTAAAGAAAAACACTGCTTATATATATATATATTATATCTCAACGAAATTCACAGTGGATTTGACAGTTGATGAAGAAGTACCTACTACTATTAGATTAAAATAAAAAAAAGATTAATGTTTGGTATGGTGGGCTTGACTTTGCTATGTCATTTGACATTTGTTTGAAAAAAGATTAATGTTTGGTATGGTGGGCTTGACTTTGCTATGTCATTTGACATTTATTTGAAAAAATACATCCAACGAAAAAGTCATATTATTGTGTTGGGTGTTTTTGGACCGTTCAATGCCCACCTCAATGGATTTGGGTGGCTGTTGTGCGGGAAATATAGTAATTATTGTTGTGTAGTTAAATAGGCTTATGTCGGAATTTATTTCGATAATCTAAATCGTTCACATTTTAGAATATATTAAATAGAATATATTTATAAAACATCAAGTTAATCAGATAGCATTTATCATTTCATCCACTCACATTTGTATCTATAAAAATAAATAACAATTGTAATTTAAAGTATTAAAATGAATACAAATGTGAGTGGATGAAAAGATAAACGTTATCTGATTAACTTGATTTTTTACAAGTATGTTTTACTTGATATATTCTAAAATGTGAACGGTTTAAATTATCAAAATAGATCCATTTGACTACACAACAATAACTATTGTACACTTCACACAACAGTCACCTCAAATCCCACCTTCAATAGCCCGGCAACTTGTCAACTATTGATCATATCTTGATAGACTAATTCACAAATCCTCACGTAATGATATTTCTCTCTCAATTTCAGTCATTTAAATAGGGTTCGGCTTCCTCCAGTCCAATCACGGATTGGAGGGTGTTGTTGAGCCTGTGGAGGCTCACTACAGGTCTTGTTTCGATAATCTGAATTGTTCAATGTGTAGAATTCGTCGAGTACTATATGTTTGTAAAAAAATCACATTAATTGGATATCAATAGATATGTGATCAAATTAGTTTTGTATATAAAAAAAATACACGGTAAAAAAATAAACGGTTGACAGAAATTTGATCCGATAAAATAACTATCGATATCCGATCTACGTGATTTTTTACAGGTATATAGTAATCAACGAGTTCTATACATTGAACAATTCGGATTATCGAAACGGAATCCGTGATTGGCCCCCATAGGCCCAACAACACTCTCCAGTTTGACCACGGACTGGAGGCAAGCCAATCCCATTTAAATATATATAACTTACTGTTGGCTTTTTGGCTTTCGAAGGGTATTTTTGTAAATGCGAGTGTGCCAGCAAGGATCAATCAGTCCTTACAGAAATGTTAATTGCCAACCAATTATCAAACAATTGTGTTTTAGTTCTTTCAGCCTCAATGAAGAGAACTTTTACTGGTGGCTTGACTTAGGAGAAATTAAACAAAATAACAGTTAAATGAAGAGCAATTGAAGTATTTCATTAGAATGAAAACTTACAATGATCCGAACTCAGCCTCGTAGAGGTTTACAGCAACAATCTACTGGAAACTACTCCTATGAATGAAGTGCAGTGCAGGAATTTAAAGTGCAATCAGTCCTTACAGAAATGTTAATTGCCAACCAATTATCAGACAATTGTGTTTTAGTTCTTTCAGCCTCAATGAAGAGAACTTTTACTGGTGGCTTGACTTTGGAGAAATTAAACAAAATAACAGTTAAATGAAGAGCAATTGAAGTATTTCATTAGAATGAAAACTTACAATGATCCGAACTCAACCTCGTAGAGGTTTACAGCAACAATCTACTTGAAACTACTCCTATAAATGAAGTGCAGTGCAGGAATTTAAAGTGCAGGAATGTAAAGAGCAGGAATTTAAAGAACAGGAAATGTAAAACTGGAAAAGAAAATATGTAAAGTAAGACTGGTTTGTATGATCTGAGTCTAGGGGTTTTTCTGGGGTCTTCCCCGCTATTTATACTTCTCAAGGATGACCATCGAACTGCACTTCAAACCGTCGAACTGCTCCTCCATGATCGCTGATCATGCTGCCTTATAAGTAGTTCCACTATGCCATCACTTGCAGTTAGGCTTCCCTCCTATATTTGATTTTGAATCTGAGTAATCGTTGAAGCCACGTCACCTTGCACCTCTTTATTGATCCCATGCTACTCAGATCACGTGAGAACCAATACTAACTGCCACGTTTACGATCAGGATTGAGGACCTGCATAGTCTTCCTATATTACCCTTATTTCGTCACGCGTCGAATTGTAATTGGCTCGTACAAAATATGAAGCCAACATTACCCCCCGCACTAATATACCCAATACTTGGTGATATTAGTGGATCAAAGCCCTTTTCCCCACGTTTTTTAGAATGTGCATGGGGTCTATATGCTGGAAACGCAACCGTCACTTATTGATGATTATTTGCATTAATTCTCTTTCAATCTTTTGAACACCCCAATACCTTAGTACTCGCACAGACTGATACTTCTTCTATTGCAGAATCAACTTTCTCCTCTACTGATCGAGCACACAAAGAGTCATATGATGATGCTGTTCCTCCTCGGAAGAATTTTCATACATTAATTAGCCACCTTTATCCACCCTTCCATATTCAGGTCATAGGTGCCTTTACAAATTATCGACCTTTGGATTACGAACACATTACCCTTAATCTTTCGATTCAGAAACTTGCGAATATAGATACAAGAAGTTCTTCCTCTGACTCACCCTTGTGCTTCGAACAAACTACTCCCAAATCTTTGATTCAGAAAGTTGCAAATATGGACTTGGGGAACTCTTCTTCACAAACCTCTGCATGGGATAAAGCTGCAACTTCTTCATCTTCTGGGGTTTCTGACTGGACAAGCTGGTCAACACCTGAGACCTGTGATTTGAGGGAACGAATCAACCATCATTTTGTTGAGTTCACTGACCCTTTAGAGTTTTCTTCCTACGCTCGAAGTTCAGTGGTCTACCCCTACGTGCCCATTGACCATCGACGTAGTTTGGAGGCGAATCTACTTGTAGCATGGTACACATCTTCCATGCCTACGAGGATAGTGCACACTGCCCGACGCCCAGAAGAGGCACAAGGGTACAATCCATCATTCTTAGCTCAGAAGGCGAAGATTTGTTCTTCCGACTGGCTTGATTATATTAATGCCTTTGTTCCTTCTACCCCTGCTCCACTCCCTGAAATGGAAGCATCCACGCCTTCTCCTTTGCCAAATCCTTGCTAGATAGAGAGACTAAGGTTTGCCCTCTCTATGGACAAGGTCTTTCCACCTTACAAGCCTCCGCCTTTTCCCACTCCAGCTGAGCGGAAGCAAGCTCAACTTCTGCTTGCGGCTTTCTCTCACTTGCTCTTCAACATCCTTGAGGATGAAGTCTCTCTCAAGAATCTTCGATGGGCTTGTGACATTTTGACTCGAGGTCATGTCCTCAATCCCTTTGCTCAAGCAGAGCTTCACATGTTTTTGGACCAACTTCCGTTGCTCCTCCACTGGCATCAAACCTCCATGGCCACCACACAATCTTTAGACCAACTCTCGTCCCTTCGAATTCATGCCCAGTACGAGGCAGAGAACTTCATTGAAGAATTCGATGATTTCAAGAATAAAGATTCTGCGTACTGGGATGACTTGGATATAGATGAATTGGAACAAAGACTGAGAGAAGTGGCTTTCAAAATAAAGGCTGAAGAGCTCTACTACGAAGTGAGAGCACATCAACTCATGCAGCCAATGTTAGAAGAAATAGAGGATAGAATAAAGAAAGAACAGAAATTCATTGATCATAGTTGGACTAAATTTCACGATCTTGTTATTTATTCAATTCCCTACTTTTATGAACTTGAGTTTGTACCCAAATAGGGCCACTCGATGTAATTGTTTTTTACTTTAATACAACTAAGACTTTTCCTTTGTTTGGCATTGTCTCCGTTTGTTTTTAAAAGCAAATTCAGGACTTCGAACTGAACAATCTCATCCTTCGAACCTAGACTCAATTGTTTTAAATGAAACACTACAAAGAACCAATTATGAACTTTTCCAATTTACGGAATAAAGTTGACAATTTTGGTTGTTTTTCAATTAGAATCAGTGCTTCGAATCTATCAATCTCATACTTAAAGCTTGCTTCAACCATAATCAACATCTGATCATGGTTAGTATGATCAATTAGTTTTAAATTGACCATCTTTTGCCTCGAACAACAGTTCATGCTGTTTTAGTTCAACAGACAACCCCTTTATATATATATATATAAACCAACCATTGGTTTTGATGTTTCGAACTCCAATTCTCATCCTTAAGGAGTCTCAAGTCTTGCCTCGAAGGACATTACTTTCATTAAGAAACCTAAAATAGGTCTTTAAATCCTTTGAAGTAAAGCAAATACTTGAGTATTCTTCCATTTGTAAGTTACGAAAATGTGCTTCGAAGCTGACTTCTTTGTTTCGAAGCCGTTGTTTTTTGGCTTTTGGCGCCAAAATCTGGTTTCGAAGCCAAATATTTTACTTCAAAGCTAGCCTCAGCATCTGGGCTGTGTTTTTCCCTCCAAATACTATCAATATTTGAAGGAAACTCTTCATATTCGTACTTTTAGTGCTTAATGAACCAAGCGTTTATATGTCCCCCAAACACAAAGGCTTTTGAAACCCTTTTACTTCGTGTTCTGAAATCATTTGCTCGCTCAACACACAAACCTTTCTTTCCACTGATTTTCCACTTCTCTCAGCTCCCTTGCTGCCAATGGATCCTTCCTCTCTAAAAGTACTTGCGGGCGACCGTATCAGCCCAATTATGGCTTTGAAAAAATGTATCGACGAAGAAATCGCCAAGCTAACATCTGGTGAGTCAAGCACCATAGATGGACGTCTCTTCATTCCTCATCACAGTAACAAATAGGAGTACGTCCTAGGTGCTCTTTTCCGGGAAGCTCCTGCTCAACTTCCGGCTCTATACCCTCGTTTAGAGGACCATTTTCTTCTTTATGAATGAGGGCTTGATTGGGGGAATTGGAGGATGACCCGGCCTCATCGTTACTGGCCGACATTGAGGACTGAATGGGAAGAATGGTATGACAGAGTTGTGCCTGCAAGAGAAGATGACCTGCAGGAGCTCTGTATCCTCGATGCTCTTCGTCTTTCCAGGTTCCTCATTCCTGAGGACCCCTTTTTGATTCCTGTTACTTTATGCTTTTGGAATATGGCTTTTAATTTCTTCCAATTTCGGTGCGATATGATGGCCCCCACCGTTCTTGATATTTGTCATCTCTTGGGGCTTTCACCCCTTGGCTCTCCTTTAATTCCCAATTACCCAGACCTCCCTGTCAAATTTTCCCTTCCAACCCTAAACTCCTCTTACAGCGACTTCGTAAAGGCTGAAAATAAAAGGGAAGGCCCCGTGAGAGACAGAGAACTATTTTCCTTCATTTTGTACTGGTTGTGCAAATTTCTCTTTTGCACCTCATCTCAGAGGATTATGCTTGAGTTCGCTCCTCTTGCGAAGGCACTTGTCTTGAAAAAACGTATAGCTCTTGCTCCTTATCTTTTAGGTCATGTCTACAGAGCTTGCTCCCAATTTTGCAAAAAACCTCTTGATGTTAACCAAGGAGGTCCCCTCTGGGTGCTCTAACTCTGGCTTTTCGCCTATTTCACTAACTTGCACCTCAAATGTCTAAAATTCCTTATTCAGGATCCTAGTACTTATGGGGAAAAGTATGCCAGGATTGCTCTCTATCTTGCCTCCTTTGCTTATTACCTTACTTTCTTTCACCAACTCTCTATTTCTCCATCTGCCACCTTCTTTTGTCCTTTTGATGCCACTAGAGGTCCTGTTTGGCTACAAACCTTTTTGGCTGATAAGGAGTGCTCCACCTCACCACACGAAGATATATGGGCTTCATTTTGCTACCGAGGAAGTTGTTTATTGGCACTTTAAACCCTCGAGCTTATAAATGCATATCTGAGGTGTACTGCCCTTCTCAGTTGCTAGACAATTTGGGCTCACTCAAGGGATACCTGTTCCACTTTGCAGTCTCTCGAATGTCCACCTCACGGCTAGAGACTAAGAATATCCAAATCAAAACTAGAGGCGGCAACATTCAAACTGCTGAAGGAATTGAGTGAATTCAAATTTGTCCTCTTTCTTCCTTCTGGCTTAGTCTTGCAAAGATTCCAGGACTGGTGGTCAGCCAACATGGAAGTGCGCCTATCTGTACACCCTCATGATTTACTGATAGATTAGGAGTGCCTTCGAAGACTAAATCAGCAATAGTTGAGAGCATTCCTCCTCTTTCTGCAGCTACCACAACTTCTCCTGCAGCCTCACCTCCTCCAACTAGAGTTACCAGAGCTGCTTCAAAGAAGGGTAAGCATTTCTAACTTCCTCTTTCCTTCAACTCTTTTGTTTGTCTCCTCTATATTCACACATTTTGGTGCAGGGTCTCCACAAGAAGAATCTCCTAAAAGAGCTGAAACTCTAGCTGCCCTCAAGGCCGGACAACAGCAGAAAAAGAAGAGAAAACTGGTACTCACTCCTGAAGAATCTGAATCTCAAAATGAAGAGAGAGAGATTGAGCAAGAGCAAGAAACACCATTACAAAGAAAAAAGAGAACAAGGGTGGCTGCCCCTTCTTCTGATTTGGTCGAAGATCCTAATTCCGAGACAGTTTGACAAAGCAATGGAAAAGGAGCTTACTTCTGAAGAACTTGATCCCCAAATTGAAGAGAGAGAGATTGAGAAGGGACCAGTAGTATCATTGCCAAGAAGGAAGAGAAAGAAAGTGACTGTTCCTGCTACTGACTTGGTTGAAGATCCTATCCATGAAGCTGCTGCCAAGGCAGTAGAGCAAGAACATTCCAAAGCAATGATTGTCTTTGAGAGGGCTGAGAAGATACGGCAACAACAATTTCTAAGAGATGAAGCTGCTGCTGCTGATGCACTACAAAGGGAAATTGCACAAAGGTCAACAAACTGCCGTACATTACTCCCTTCGTAGCTCTCCATCATTGCCAATACTTCTGGAACAAGTAATTTCTCTCCTGCTTCTGCTGTTTTTCCTTATCGAATTTTGACACTGAAGCTTGACATTACGTTTCTTCCTTTTTGCAGCAACAACTACTAAGGCTATACTTCCAATGAGGACTCCTTCAATTTCAGTTGAAGTTGATCAAATGCAAAATGTGGAAGCCATTTAGATAAGACTCCCACTTCCCAGGCCTGCATTTGATGTACCTCCTTTGAGTCCTAGCATTCCTGTAACTCTTTCTTTTGGTCTGACTCCATATCTTCCCTATCTGACCTTTGACTTGTCTCAATTTACTTCTCATTTGGGCCCTGCTCTTCCTTCTCCTTCTAAGGAATATTTCAACCATTACCTCTTCTTCGAAGGTATTTGATTCCCCAATTGAGGGTGCTGGTAGTTCTCTAACTCATAGCTCATTACCTTTGCCTACTTCCAGCCCCTCTTTACTTGATTCGTTGGTGGCTAGGACCATAGAGACTGCCAAAGATGCTCCATCCATTTCTCCTATCCCTATGCAGTCCTCTATACCTTCCATCACAACTCTCTCTGTACCCCTCATGTCTACGGATGAGGTAGACATCTTCGAAGCCAGGCTAGCCAGTCTCTTCGATGTACCCTCTACCTCTCCAACAACCAATTTTGAAGCTGAGCCATTAGTTTTGGCCGACTCCTTGCTACAAATTCTTGAAAGCTCTCCTTTCTCCAGCAGCAAGCCTTCTGCACCTCTGATGGGCTTAGACACCTGCCTAGAACTGTTAATCTCCTTTTCGAGGCTCCCCTTCGAGGCTTTGCAAAGGCCTATAATAAGAGATGGGTTCCTCCAGTGCTGCAAAGTTGCTGAACAGTCAAGCATGGATGTCTTAAGTCACTTATCCTAGGCAGCAGCTACTATCGACTTCTACATCAACATTTGCCATGCTGCCAAAGCTACGGAGGAGAAATTGGCTAGAGACCAGAGTTTTGTTTCCCAAGTACATACTGAAGTCTCAGAGCTCAATGAACAATACTCCTCTGCCTCTCACTTTCGAGTTCAGCTGCTGGAGAGGAAAGCTCAACTTGAAAAGGAGCTATCTGCAGTGAACCAGGCCTTGATTCGAACTGACACCAAATTGCAGATCACCAACCAAGAATTGGCCAATCGAAAACACAAAATGACCACAGTCATTCAGTTGTTTTCATCACTTAGCAATAGGATATTTGTTGTAAAGAACAATTAAGACATTGTAATGATTTTTGGGCCAATTTGTGGCAAAATGTACTTAACTCTTTATGAAAAACAAATTCTTGTCTATCATCTAAGTAGTCTTGTGTTCTTTTGCTTGACATTTATTCTACTCCTTGTGTTTCCCAAATAGTTGGAAAATAAGGTTTCAAATATCTGCCATTGATCTTTTTAGGATGTATGTATCCATTCAAATTTCTCAAATGGTATGCCCCAAAAGGCAGGACTCTATGAATTTGATATGGTCCTTCCCAGTTAGGTAACCATTTACCAAACTTATGGCTTTTAATTCCTATCGGGAGTATTGTCTTCCATACCAAATCACCTTCATCAAAGCCAATGTATTTGACCTTCTTATTGTAATTTTTGGCTGCTTTCTTCTTTTGCAAGAGAATGCTGTTTAATGCCAGAATTCTGGCTTCATCTATGCCTTCTAATTCCAAGCACATACTCTGATGGTATTGCTCAGGATTTAGCTGGTCTTGGCATCTTACCCTCAAAGATTTAACATTAATTTCCACAGGTAACACTGCATCATGCCCATACACTAAGGCATAAGGAGTAACTCCTGTGCTTGATCTTGGGGAAGTTTTGTAAGCCCACAACACATCCAACAATAAGTTATGCCAATCCCTGGGATTGTCCTCCACAACCTTTTGTATTCCTTTTTTCAAGGACTTATTGGATGATTCAGCTTGACCATTGGCTTGTGCATAATATGGGGTGGAATTGACGAGACTAATTCCAAATTCTGCCACAAAGGACTTCACCATCTTCCCATCGAACACAGTCCCATTATCCATAGTTATAGTTTGTGGGATGCCAAATCTATGGATTAGATCCTTAATAAATCCAATAACCTCAGTCTGGTCTACAGCCTTGTATGGCTTAGCTTCGACCCACTTAGTGAAGTAATCAGTGGCCACTAGAATGAAACAATGATGCTTCGAAGAAGGTGGGTGTATTTTCCCCTATCATATCCATAGCCCATCCTCTGAATGGCCAAGGCTTCACTACTGCATGTAGGTCAGTTGTGGGCACATGCCTTATTGTGTCATGCTTTTGGCATGCCTGGCAACCCTTCGCATACTCTATGCAATCTTTAAGGATAGTTGGCCAATAGTAGGAATGCCTTCGAAGCAACCACCTTATCTTCACACCAGGCTGATGAGCACCACAGATGCCTTCGTGAACCTCAGCCATAGCTGTTAATGCTTCTTTTGGGCCTAAACATTCCAGCAATAAACCATCTCCCCCCCCCCTTTTGTAGAGAGCATTACCGTATATCATATATTGCATAGACTGCAATTTAATTTTCCTGCTGGCCTTCGAAGATGGACCAGCCAAGTACTGCATTATTGGATGCCTCCAATCTTGTTCTTGTAAGTCATTATGATTGACTTCCAAGACTACATTTCTTCTATTCAAAGGTGGTATCAATTTCTGATATGTTGTTTGGCTTATGTTTCTTTGGGCATTATCCCTTCTCTTGAAGTTCGAAACTTTCTGAGCCACATCATTAGCTCTATTATTCAAGAATATTGGAACATGAGTTACATTTGCTATTTGAAATTGAGAAAGCAGATGTAATGCAACAACATAGTATGGTAAAAATGCTTATGCTTTGACACTTAAAAATCCCTTTCACTTGGTTAACCACCAATTGAGAATCTCCAAATATGTCAACTGCATGAACTTGTAATCCAATAAGAATTTCTAGTCCCACTATTAAGGCTTCATATTCAACTTGGTTATTAGAACAGGTAACTCCATCCACTCTGAAACCATGTGTGGTCTCTACCCCTTGTGGAGACCTAATCACAATACCAATTCCAGTTAAGCCATTGGCTTTCGACACATCGAACCACATTTGCCATGGCTCAACACTAACCATACCAAGTTCCATTATCTCTTGGCTCTCTGTTTGAGATGGATGGTCTACTAGAAAATTGGCTAAAACTTGCCCTTTTACTGCCCTTTAAGGGACATATTCTAGATAAAATTCTGATAAGGCTAGTATCCACTTGCTAATTCTTGCCCTCAACATAGGTCTAGATAACATGTACTTAACCAAATCTGTGGTTGCAATTACCAAGACAATTGTAGGTAAAAGATAGTATCTTAATTTCATTGCAGCAAAATACAAAGCAAGACACAGCTTTTCAACGACTGAATATTTACATTCACAAGAATTTAAAAACCTACTAAGATAATAAACAGCTTGCTCCTTGCCTTCTTCATTATCTTGGGCCAAGAAAGCTCCCAATGAATCTTCTGCTGCAGCTATGTACAACTTCAAGGGCTTATCACCCTTTGGTGGCATCAGCACTGGAGGGTTGGCCAAGTAGGCTTTGATACCTTCGAAAGCAATTTGATGCTCTGCTGTCCACACAAATTTCTCTTCATCTTTCAGCCTTAATAAGGAAGAAAAAACTTTAGTTTTCCCTGCAGTGTTAGAAATGAATCTTCGAAGAAAATTAACCTGTCCAAGGAACTTTTGTAATTCTTTCTTACTTGATGGAGGTCTGGCTTCAATGATGGTTTTGGTTTTATTCTGGTCAATCTGTATTCCTTTCTTGTGTACCACATAGCCCAAGAAGTTTCCAGATGATACACCAAAAGCACACTTAAGAGGATTGAGCTTCAATTTGAACTTTCTCATTCTTTCAAAGGCTGCTTCTAAGTGAAACAGATGCTCCTTCATGGATTGGGATTTAACTACAATGTCATCAATATAACACTCTAAATACCCTCTAATGAGGTCATGAAAGATAGTGTTCATAGCCCTCTGATATGTAGCCCCAGCATTCTTCAGGCCAAATGGCATTTTAACCCATTCGAAAGTGCCAATATTTCCAGGACATCTGAATGTTGTCTTGTGGACATCCTCCTCTGCAATGCAGATCTGGTTATAACCAGAATACCCATCCATTATTGATAAAACTTGATGCCCTGCTGAACTGTCTACCAACAGATCCACTATAGGCATAGGGTACTCATCTTTTAGAGTTGCTAAATTCAAGTTTCTGAAATCAATGCATACCCTCATTTTACCGTTCTTCTTAACCACAGGCACAATATTAGATAGCCATTCCACATACTTGGTTGTCCTAATAAAGCCTGCTTTGAGTAGTCTAAGAATCTCCTCCTTGACTTTCTGAATTACTTCTGGACTCATTCTTCTTGGTTTTTGCTTGTATGGCTTGAAGTTAAGTTTCATAGGAAGCCTATGTTCCACTAATGACTTATCCAATCCTGGTAGTTTATTATAAGACCATGCAAAGCAATCTTTACATTTCTTTAGAATAACCAACAACTGGTCCCTATCCAGAACATTTAGACAAGCACTTATGTAGGTGGGTTGCTATATAGAATCTTCCCCTAAATTTACTTCTTCTAAGGAGTCTTGTATCTGAGAACTTACTGAAGCTTCTTCTTTGATTTCTTCTATCTTTGAAGCAATCTCCCTGCTTTGTTCTGCTCCCAAGTTCTTTAATTCAACATCTTTGCCCTCCTCCTCATAGACAAAGTCTGTCCACAAGGCTTCCTCTTCCTGTATTTCCTGGACTTTTGTTTCAATGTCCAATGGACAGTATTTATCAAGGGTCAAAACTTTGACCTGTTGCTGCTCCTGCTTGCAGCCAATTATCATGGCTTCTCTCTTTTGCTCCTGTACTTTCTGGACTATTGAGTTTACATCCAATGTTGAGAATTTAATTAGAGCCAAAGACTTGGCTTCTTGTGTTTCATTTCTTTGCCTACAACCAGGCATCATTGTCATCCTTAACGACAACCTCCTCATCAGCACTCTCCTGGACTAAGTGCTTCAGGTATGTCACTTCCTCATCAGCCGTCACTTCGGCTGAGCCATCAGGTTTCCTCAGTATACTGAGTGGTGTCACTCCCTCAATATACAGTTTGGCCTCTGCAAAGTCTACACAGGCTATGAAAGGTTGAGGATCTGCATCAATTTCTTCTGTCTCCCCATTGCCTAAGGCCATCATAATTTTCTGATGCAAAGAGGAAGGCACACATTTGTTAGTGTGAATCCAATCTCTCCCAAGTAAAGCATTGTATTTAGCAATACTGTCGATTACGAAGAATGCTGTCATGCAGTCCCTAGTTCCCACACTCAGGTTGATGGGTAGAATTCCCTGAGCCATCTGTTTGTCTCCAGCAAAGCCAGCGATGGTTGTGTTGGTTGGGATTAACCTAGGATTCTTTTTCCCTAGTTTCTTCAAAGAAGATTTCGGTAGTAAATTCACTGCTGCCGCATTATCTATCAGGACTCGGTTCAATTGTATCCCATCGAAGAAAGCCTTGATGTACAAAGGCTTAACATGTTGTGTCATAGAATTCGAGGGATACTCAAAAGGATATGAGAGGTTAATGCTCACCTCTTCTTCACTCTCATATTCAGTTTCCATTGGGGTAGCCATTCCAGAATCATCTTGTACCATACTCACTTGTGAGTCTTCACTAGAGACTGGAATAGGATCAATTTCTTGGCCATCTTGGTCCTCATCTCCAGCCTGGAACTCATGAGGCAGTATGTGTACCATATTGACTGATACTGGAGGAAATGAGCCAAATTGGATGGCTGGCTGCATCTGCTTCCCCTCTTGGCCACCTTGTTTAGTTACTTCAGCAGCATCCTCCATGCTGCACTCTGGCACTTCGTTGTTAACTGATTCCTTCGAAGGATCTTTCTCAACTGGTTTTTCAACCAAAAATGTTTGCTCAGCCATGAAAGTTTCGAACATTTCTTCCTCCACGATTTCTTTCTTTTGGCTTATGCCAATTTCTTCTTCTGTCTCACTATCACTATCCATCAGAGCTTTCTCCAATCCTGCCAAGCTAGATTCCTCTCTGGCTTTTAGTTTAGAATAAACCTTGGCCAACTGTTCCCTGCTGCAACCCACCTTGCTTTGTAGAGTTGTCTTTGGAGTGTGGTCTGACTTTGGAGTCTTCTTTCCTTCTGTCTGGACCAATGAAGAGCTCTCTCCATTTTCTTTCATATCTTTCTGGTACTGAGTGTACCTGCGCTGAATCTTTCTCCTTTGTGATCTCGAAATGACTGGGACCATATCTGGCTCCTTCGTCTTTGGGTGTTTAAGCAATACCCAATTATTCGGAGCCACCAAAGGAGGTTTAACCATCCTTCCTTGATTTCCAACATCTCTCTGAGTGGGCACTTCCCTAGGTTTGTTCTGCATCACAAACCAATCTGGAACTCCAGGTACCCACGAACTTACTGATTCAGATGTTGAACTGCTTCTTTCTACCTTCGAAACCATCTTCGAAGCTAGCTGTGAAGGCACTTGTTTGGTCCTGACCTCATGTTTCGAGCCTGATTCAGGCCTTCGATGAAGGTGGCCACTTTCTGTCCTGCGTGAGGTTGGTCTAGGAGGCCAATCTCTGGCTTTGATCCCATAACCTGAACTCTTCTCCAGTCTTCTTTCAGAATGGCTGCTCTCTATTCTGTAGTAGTTGGGTGGCCTAGACTCATACAAGGGCCTCTTGCCTTTAGCATGCATTCTATCGACTGCTGGTTCAACTACCAATGGCTGCTGCCTAACACTAGCCGAATACGACCTTTTGTTGTAAGCATTGGTTGGTTTAGGGCGTCTCTGAACATCCCTGTAGTATTGCTTCCCATCAATTGGAAGCTCCTTCAACCATTTATAACTCAGTCTACACCTGGGACACATCATTTGCATTACTGCTGCCTCTAAGGAATCATCATCTAGTGATTCTTCATCAGAGTGTTCCCTCTGGTGTGAACCTTGTCCAATAACTGGCAGATTTCTGGTGTCCTTTTTTATGGTAGCCTGGTTAGCAACATGCATTTGCACATTGACTTCTTCCAATTCTGTTAAGGACAAGTTCTGGAAGTCTGACATAATGACATTGGCTGCCACCTCTCCAACTTCTGGAAATTGATTACTGTCGATTCCCATGGCCTTTTCTGTTTTGGCTGGGAACTTCAAACTTCCTTTCCGAATTTGTTCTTGGATCCTGTCTCAAAAAATAATGCAGTTTTTAGTCGAGTGAGACCAAGAGTTATGCCATTTACAATATACTTTTTCCTTAAGTTCATCTGGAGATGGCAAGTTTACTCCTTTAGGTAACTTAAGGAAGTTGGCCGCAAGCAAATGATCAAAAATGTCATCTGCCTTTGTTAAATCGAAAGAGTACTTTCTGTGAAGGTCTTTCTTTTTAAATTGCTGGTCAATTGTTGTATCCTTATGAATTAATGCCTTACAGATCACAGGTTCTTTGCCCACAATCTCTGCTGCATCGATCTCATAATTAGGATCTCTATAATATGTCTTGTACGATGCATTATTTCGATCTCGTTCCTCCTCTAGTAATGCTTCATACCTAGACACCTTATAAGTTAGTTTCACCAAATCTTTGAATTCAGTTGAGTCAAACTTCTTTCGAAGCCTGAACTCTAAGCCATTTTGAGCCAATCTTACGAATTATGGCTCTGGCAAGATGACTCTACATTTATTTCGAGCCCTTTTAAATCTAGCAATAAATTGAGTAGCCTTTTCTTCAGGCCTTTGACTCAATCTCGCCAAGTCTGCCATGGAAACCTCTGGCTTCGATTGGAAGAATTGGGCATGAAATGCCTCTTCCATTTGTTGCCAAGTTTGAATGGAGCCAGGTGTAAGGTTGATGTACCATACAAATGCTCCCCCAGTTAGGGAATTTGGGAATAATCTTAGTTTCATATAGTCATGATTAGTAAATTCACCGCATTGAGCAGCAAACCTAGCAATATGCTCTAATGTTGATTGGTTTCCACTCCCATAGAAAAGGGTAAAATCTGGTATCCTGAACCCCCTTGGGTATTCATGTACCCTATCTACCCATTCTGGGTATGGTTTTCTGTATATAGGAGTCTGGACCCCCCGAGCCATCGGTCCACACATCTCCTTAACAATATCAGCAATTTGGTCCCTAGGGACCATATTTTGTGCCTGCTGAACCACTACTGGAGGGACAAACACAGGATTTGGTGGACAAACTTGTGCTTGTGGTCCTCTTGGTCCATAAGGTGGTACATTTGGGACTGGTTGTCTTTGTGGTGCAGGTTGCTGTTGGGGGTGTGGGTAACCCCTTTGAGCCTGTCCTGCGAAAGGACCTGCAAAAGGTGCTGGAACAGGTGTTGTGTCCCTTCCATTTGCAGGCCAACCTTCCAACCCCCCGGGTATAAATTCGAATAAGGGATTAGTAAACCCCCTTGTACCAGGTATGGCTTCGAACATGGGATTTGTGACCATTCTTATACCAGTTTCTTATACTGGGCCAGATCCACCAATTTGCATGGCTTCATTGTTGGGTACTGAGGCATTTTGACCTGCTATAGGCCTCGAAATGGATTCATACCAAGACTGAGGTGATGGTCTTTCATAGTTCTGATTACTAGTTTGACCATTAGAATGTCCATTAACTTGCATAGGCTGTTTATCTCTAGCCAATCTTTGTTGAGGGACATTTAAAACTTCCTCAATGTGTCTTGTGTTTGTTGGTTGGTGGTTATTCATTCAATCCAAAAAAGATGTTGCCCACCTTTCCATTGTGTTCATTAATTGCTGTCCCATGGCATCTACTAGGCTATCCCATGGATTTATTGGATGAGTAGATGGAACAGTGGATGGTCCAATTCCTTGGTTTCGTCCAATACTATGAACATGTGGTTCTTGTCCTGAAGTACTGGTCTGTTTGACCATAGGTTCTGATAATATGGGAGTTTCCACAGGATGTGTTACCACATTATCCTCTAGATTAGGTATTTCTACCTCTCCTTCTACGCCTTCTTCTAAGCGTTCATTTTCTCCTTGTCTTCTTCGTCTAGCCATTTCAATTTGTCCCACTGGGCGTGCCAAAAATATATGTTGGCTTTTTGGCTTTCGAAGGGTATTTTTGTAAATGCGAGCGTGCCAGCAAGGATCAATCAGTCCTTACAGAAATGTTAATTGCCAACCAATTATCAGACGATTGTGTTTTAGTTCTTTCAGCCTCAATGAAGAGAACTTTTACTGGTGGTTTGACTTAAGAGAAATTAAACAAAATAACAATTAAATGAAGAGCAATTGAAGTATTTCATTAGAATGAAAACTTACAATGATCCGAACTCAGCCTCGTAGAGGTTTACAGCAACAATCTACTTGAAACTACTCTTATGAATGAAGTGCAATGCAGGAATTTAAAGTGCAGGAATATAAAGAGCAGGAATTTAAAGAACAGGAAATGTAAAACTAGAAAATAAAATATGTAAAGTAAGACTGGTTTGTATGATCTGAGTCCGGGGGTTTTTCTGGGGTCTTCCCCGCTATTTATACTTCTCAAGGATGACCATCGAACTGCACTTCAAACCGTTGAACTGCTCCTCCATGATCGCTGATCATGCTGCCTTATAAGTAGTTCCACTACGCCATCACTTGCAGTTAGGCTTCCCTCCTATATTTGATTTTGAATCTGAGTAACCGTTGAAGCCACGTCACCTTGCACCTTTTTATTGATCCAATGCTACTCAGATCACGTGAGAACCAATACTAACTGCCACGTGTACGATCAGGATTGAGGACCTGCATAGTCTTCCTATATTACCCTTATTTCGCCACGCGTCGAATTGTAATTGGCTCGTACAAAATATGAAGTCAACACTTACGTTCTAATATGTATATAACTTAAAAATTTAGGATTGAAATTAGATAAATAAAAATTTTAAAGAGCAAAGCCGCATGAAACAAATTTTAGAGTGTATATGTATTTTATTGTCATTTCTTTGATGATTTACACAATCATTAAAAATTAATCAAATTTGACTTAATAACAATAAAATGTATAAAATTTAAATTTAAATGTACATGGCCTTGTAGCTTATAACATGAAAGTAACATTTAACTACTTGCAAGAAAGAGATTGATATTTAACTTCCTTCGGAACTAACCTAATAACTAACAATTGACTTTTATTAATTGATAAAAAACTTAAATATGAACCAAAATGACATGATTTTTTTATTTTTGTTCGAGAGAGCGTAGACTTTGGAAACCTTAAATGTATTTTATGCATAATATATTATTTATGTATTGAAGATTTTAAATTCCAACAATGCTAGGGCCATCATAATAATGTATTAAAAATTATTTATTAATTCATATATAATTATTGCATTAGTATTCATTTATATTATAGTAATATTATAAATTCCAAATTAACTATCTAAAAATTATTTAGAATAGTCATCTTGTGATTTAGATTTATTCTATATATGGATCTTATAATACACAAATTTAATTTCAACTACACAATTCTTATTCAGAGTAAATTCGGAATTTTTTTTTCTTTTTGAACAGAAGAGTACATTCGGAATTTGTATGGTGAAATTCATAAAATTTTTCTTTATATTATCAATGAGATGATAAACACCTTTCAATACATAAATATGTGTGGTCAATGATCATAGTATTGTCATTGTCTTCAGTTCATTCACCATCGCTTTCTTACTATTAGTCCATTCTCCAATCTAGAATTCCTAACCACAATAAATTAATAAAAATATTTGCTTTTGATCTTTGCTTTTTTTTTAAAAAAAAAAAAAAAAAAACTCTCATCATCATCATTTGAAATAATTTGGTACGACGATTTGAATTTCCACACTATTATTTGCTGGGAAAAATAAATTTATTAGACGTTTAATTCCTAATCCTAAATTCGCCTTTGCTACATGCATGTATTGGGGTGTTTTGTACATAGACCACATAAATGAGAAACTTTCTAATTACACTACCTTAATATTTCTTTATTACAAGTCTTTTTTCACAAAGAGCTGTGATACAGACCCAGCACTCCTACCCCCCACACATTTTGTGAGAGAGAGAGAGAGGAGAGAGAGGAAAAAATAAAAAATAAAAATAATGAGTGATCACAAATTAATTGGGAGTTGTGAGAGTCACAAATTTTGGGGTCCCAAGTATTTTACTTTCACAAAATACAAGTGTTAATGATAAATAGAAGCTTCCCATAAATGAAAGGCAGAATTTTTTTGATGTGTTTAAAATGGAATTTTTTTACTTTTAAAAAATATAACACTAAGGCCAAGTTTGGCATATTTCAAATAATCCATCTTTTTATCTTTTTATCTTTTTTTTATCATATCACCTCTCTACTTTTCTGCACATCTTTTCGTAAAAAGACAAAAAATATACTTATTTAGGTCATCCCAAACAACCCCTTATTTGTAAAATATCATAATTAAATCATTCTGATTGAATATTAAATAATTAAAAAAAAAAACCGAGAGTCTCAAAACTGAAGTATGTAGTGTGTAGATGATCTTAATATAAGTCTCACTAATAGTGAATTTGATTTACAATTTTCGTTTTCTGATAACTTTCTGAATAAGTTATTTTAGACTCTGTATTATTTTTTTTAACTTTTATTTAAGATTATAATTATATTCAAAATTTCAAACTAAGAACAATTAGGTGTAAGAAATTAATGAGCACCAAACTTTCATCTAGAAGTGAGATTTGAGTTGGATCATTTGCAATTAATAATGCTATATACGCTAATTATATATGTTAGATATTTTCCACTGTCCAATCTTGAAACCCCTCTCTCTCTCTCTCTCCGTATATCTGTACTATCTTATAAAGGCAACAATTGCGTTAGAGTCCTGAAGCCATAGCTCAAAAATCATTCATCAACTAACCTGACCAAGGAAGTTGAAACTAATGGCCGAATCACCATCATTCTATGTCTTGGCCTTTTGCTTGCTTTCCATCTTTGGCCTGGTTCAGATAGCTCGAGCTCAAGCTCAGACAAATGGTACTACAACTCCTTCTGAAGGTTCGTTCTCTCTCTCTCTCTCTCTCTCTCTCTCTCTTGTGGTCATGGGTTTTTTTTTTTTTTTTTTTTCATTTTAATTTTCTAGTTCTAAAGTTTATGATAAATAACAAGTTTTTTTTTTATTGATGGGATGATTCCATTGATGGGTATGATTAAACAAGGTTGCTTATGTTAAAACATTAGCACAAAGAAACACATACGGCAATTAAATAATTGTAAACTAACATAACAATTAAATAATGAACACCAAAGGTACACAGATTATATAAGACTATAATATGCAAGATTGTAAAACAGAGTAAAATCTTAAAGCATGTAAATATAGAGTATAACAGAGAAAATAAATTTAACAGTAAATCTGACCTGTGATAAATCGAGGGGCACGTGGTCACTGTCTTAAAGCAACTAATCCTCCGTACATGAAGGTGTTACAGGATGACAGCAACTCCAAGATTCAACCCGATAATGCTCACAGCCTTCCTAGTCTGATGCTCACGTACACCACGAGGATAAGAAGCACATCTTGAACTGGAATTGCCCACAAATAGGAAATAATAGAGAAGGGAGCTTTTGAATGATAATAAATTTTTGGGGAATAGGAGAGTATGTTTTTTTCCTGCCTGGGTATGAATAAGAGTGAAGGTCTTGAATCTCCAACACTCAAATTGAATAATAATTATAATATAATTTAATGAAAATGTATCAAGTTTTATTTGGTCCAACAGTTTCAAATGTTTATTGCCTTTAAAGATAATAATATAATTTATATTAAAATAAATTAAAAGAGTTTTATATGAAACAGTTTATAATAGTAAGAAATTGATTTGGTTTTAAATTCTTAATCAATTACAAGTTTTAAAACTTACAGTCAGATTTTCCAACATTTCCCCACAAGTTTCAAAACTTTAAAATAAAATAAAAACCAACTAAACTAATAAATAGATAAAACAAAATAAATCCAAATACAAAAATATATGGGCAATATTGCACAATAGGTATAGGAGTCTTCCAGACTTAAATTACACTTTGTGTTGACTGTTCTTCTCTGAAAGATCATAGTGAAATATATCTTGAACTAGGCCCTTTAAGCCAAAGTTCAACATGCCACACACATAGCACCGGTATAGGACTATGGTTCGCGGGTTAGTGCTGTTAAAGGCCATGCACTATATCTTGATTCTCATGGGAGTTACTAGAGACCAGCCTAAGTCTCCAAGTCGCGGCCTCATGACAAGTCCCACTTAGGTGAATCCTCCAAGGGTATAGTGATGAAATATACCTCGTAGAAGTTTGTCTACCTTGGATTCATTCAGGGTTAAACCCTTCCTAACCTGTCATAGTTCATAGCACTACTGCCATAGGGATGAGCAGGAGTCTAAATGTGTCTCCTTTCTTTAAAAGTGCTGCATACAAGTCATGCAATATGGATTGTTTTTACCCATTGAACTTCCTTCATGGAATCTCCAATCACAAAAGATGGGTTACCTCCTTAGATGACTTCCTAGTGGGCTTAAGCCCATTCCCCTCGACAGATCTAGGACTCCGTTCCTAGATAGACCTTTGGTCAGCTGATCAACAATGTTGAGTTCTGATTTCACAAACTCTAATGAGATTATATTTTTGTTAAGCATGCTCCTCACAGATTTGCAGCTTACATGAATATGCCTTTTCATCTTTTTATTAGTATGAGTTTGTCTTACTAAATCAATTACAGCTTTGTTATCATAGTATATAGAGATGGCAGTTATGGGTTTGTTTACAAGAGGTATATCTAGTAACAAGTTTTTTTATCCCCTCAGTTTCAACGCTGGTTGTGTCTAAGGCTATTAACTCAGCTTCCATTGTACTTCTAGAGATTTTAGTTTGTTTTTTAGATCCCCAAGATATGGCATCCCCTCCTAATAAGAATACATAACCAGTAGTAGATTTAATTTCTGAGTTGTCAACAATTCAATTAGCGTCATTACAACCCTCTACTACGGTCGAAAAACCTCTATAAATCAATGAATAGTCTAAGGTTCCTCTTAAATACTTAAAAATTCTGTCCAAGGCTATCTAATGCTCATTACTAGGATTTTGAGTGTACCTACTTAACCTTCCAATAGCATATGCAATATCAGGCCTTGATTTATTAGCAATATAGAGTAAGGATCCTATGAGTTGAGAATATTTCAATTGTGAAACAGGTTGACCATTATTTTTCTTCAATTGTACACTAGGATCATAAGGTGTAGAGACAGGTTTACAATCATAATACTCAAATTTCTTTAACATTTTTTTTTTTTTTTTTTTTTTTTGGTGGTATTGTTTTGACTTAAGCTAATTCCTTGAGGTGTCCTCTCTAATTTCATTCCTAAGATCACATATGCTTCTCCCAAATGTTTCATATCAAACTTTTTAGACAAGTAAGACTTAGTGTTTTCTACTATCTCCAAATTAGTCCCAAACATCAAAATGTCATCCACATATAAGTAAAGAATCATGAAATTCCCATTTACCTCTTTGTAATATAGACATTTATCATACTCATTATATTTAAAATCAAACTCTAAGATTACCTAATTAAACTCTAAGATTACCTTATCAAACTTCTCATGCCATTGTTTTGGAGCTTGTTTAAAACCATGTAGAGATTTTACTCACTTACAAACCTTGTGTTCTTGTCCTTTTACCACAAAACCCTTAGGTTGTTCGATATAAATCTCTTCATCTAAATCTCCATTCAAAAATGTTGTCTTAATGTCCATTTGATGTATTACTAAATTATGGATTGATGCTAGGGCTACAAGAGTCCTAATGGTAGTAATGCTAGACACAGGTGAATATGTATCAAAATAGCCAATCCCTTTCTTTTGAGTAAATCATTTAGCTACCAATCTTGCCTTATATTTATCAATACTTCCATCAGGCTTTAATTTCTTTTTAAATATCCATTTACATCCAATTGCTTTATTTCCAGGAGGCAAATCCACTATTTCCCAAGTATTGTTTGTAAAATTGATTCTATTTCACTTTTAATAGCCTCTTTTCAGAACGGTGCATTTATTGAGGTCATTGCTTCATTATAGGTTGTGGGTTCACCCTCTATCAGAAATGTATAGAATCCTTCTCCTAGATTCTTTTCTATTCTAGTTCTCTTACTCCTAAGTCCTTGAGGTTCTAACTCTTTTCCTGGAACCCTACTCATATTAGAAATAGGATTATCACTAGTTGATGGAACGTCATTAACTTGACTTGAAATTCTCGTTTTGTAAGGACAGACATGTTTGAATAATGTGGCATCTCTAGATTCTATTATGGTATTGTTAGTAATCTCACTAATTTTAGAATTGTAAACTAGAAACCTATAAGCAGTACTATTATGAGCATAGCCTAAGAATACAACATCTATTGTCTTAGAACCTATTTTCTTCCTTTTAGGCTCACGTATGGCTACTTTAGCTAAAGATCCCTACACTCTTAAGAAACTAAGATTAGGACATCTCTTTTTCCATATTTCATAAGGCGTCTTAGCATTATTCTTCAAGATTACTCTATCTAAGACAAAACATGCACTAAGTATTGCTTCTCCCCACAAATTTTCAAATAAACCAGAACTTAATAACATTGCATTCACAATATCCATTAAGGTCCTATTCTTTCTTTATGTTATTCCATTAGATTGGGGTGAATAAGGTGGTATTACCTCGTGTGTTATTCCATGCTTTTCACAATAAGATAAAATATAAGTAAGACTATATTCTCCTCCTCTATTAGACCTAAGAACCTTAATTTTCTTCTCTAATTGATTTTCCACCTCATTTTGTATACCACAAATTTATTGAAGACCTCATCTCTGGTTTTAATAAGATAAATGTAATAATACCTCGAACAATCATCAATAAACGTTACAAAGTATTTATTTCTATCTCTAGTAGGTGGCCTAGTTGAATCACAAACATCTGAATGAATTAATTGTAAGAGTTGGGTATCCTTAACTTCTACACTTTTATGGGCTTTTCTAACTTGTTTGGCTTGAACACAAATTTCGCACTTACGTTTATAATCCACTTATGACTTAGGTATAAGATTTAACTCCATCATTTTTCTCATTTTCTGTAAATTAATATGACCCAATCTTCCATGCCATACATCACACAATTCTACATTCAAAATTTGAGCAGAAAATTCATTGTCATCTGAAGCAATATTCAATTTAAATAAACCCTTAAAAACATAACCTTTCCCAACAAAAATATCATTATTGGTTATTATAACTTGATTAGACTCCAAAACTATTTTATAACCTTGTTGTACTAAACTAGACCGACTAATAAGATTTTTTCTAACTTCTGGAATATGCTGCACTTCTTTAAGAATCAATGTCTTCCAAATGTCATCTTCAATTCCACACTACCAACTCCAAGCACTTGTGCGGTTGAATTATTGCCTAGTGTTACACTTCCTCCACTTGACTCCTAATAAGTATTAAAACATTTACGATCAAAACAAACATGCACATTAGCTCCAGAGCCTAATCACCAATCCTTATGTTCATAAGTAAAATTTACTAAAGAGGAACTATACCTAAAAGATGGTTTAGCTTGATTCTCTTCTAACATATTCACATGAGCCCTTGAATTCTTTTGATATTGCACTGGTTCGATCTTTTTGAATTAAATAGCAATCTTTTGCAACATGATTCATCCTTCCACGAACAAAGCAATGCTTGCTACCTTTAACGGTGCCCTTGGGTTTGTCACTGCTTTAATGAATCATAGCTAGGTTTCTATTTGGATTGAACCGATTGGTTTTGAAGGTTGTGCCCCTATGTTTAAAATTATTTCTATTATTGAAATTTCGAGGCCTATTGCTGAAGTTCTTGTTGAAATTCTTATTGTTCTGGTGGTTATTGTTGCTACTATTTTTATTTTCAATAAGGTTTACCTTAGGTGGCTTCTTTAATGGTTTGGGCTAACTAGCTCTATGTTTCTCTTCCACCCTAAGGGAGTTTAAAGTTTGAGTCAAGGTAAGCTCTCCTTGTTTGTGCCTAAGAGACTGATTCAAGATGGAGGTAGTTTATCAATAAGACATGACACTTCGAAATCTTCACTAAAAATTGTCCCACTTTTTTTAGCACCCCTCAAAAGTTCTTGAAATTCATGAATTTGTTCGCCTATAAGTTTTTCATCTGACATTTTGTAATTGTTGAAAGTCAAAACGGTAAACCTATTTATGTTAGCATCATTTATCCCATACTCAGCCTCTAGTGTTTCCCAAAGCCGTTTTGCGGTTTTAGTAGCATTAAGATACACGTCATAAAGATGGTTTGACAGGGCACTAAAAATTCTATGATAACAGTGATATTCAATTTGCTCTTCTGTCATCCGAGATGATGTTTGGTCTGGGCTAGGTTGAGAGTTGTCAATAGCAGAAAATAGATCCAAGACAATAAGCCAATAACGCACTTGAGTTTGTCATCTCCTAAAATGTTCTCTACTAAATTTTCTCGGTTTAGAAGTGTTTGCCTCCTCAATTCTGGCCATGAGACTAGGTATTTAACAAAGCTAAGGGCAAGCAATTTGTTCACAATAACAAAGGCAATTGTAAGGCTTTATAAACTTTTAATATTTGACTTGCTAATATACAATAACCATAAACTATTTTAATACAAAGACTGGTTTTTATTTTTTATTTTATTTTATTTTTCCTATATATAAAATAAAATTTATTCTTACTGATTTTCTATTTAAAGTTGCTTTTGAATGTTAGAACATTAGCACAAAGAAACAAATCTAGCAATTAAATAATTGTAAACCAACACAACAATTGAATAATGAACACCAAAGGTACACAAATTATAAAGGACTATAATATGCAAGATTGTAAAATAGAGTAAAAATCCTAAAGCATGTAAATAAAGAGTATAATAGAGAAAATAAATTTGACAGTAAATCTAGCCTGTGAGAAACCAAGAGGCGTGTGGTCACTAACCTAAAGCAACTGATCCTCCCTACGTGAAGGTGTTAACGGATGACAGCAGCTCCAAGATTCAACCCAGTAATGCTTACAGCCTTCCTCATCTGATGCTCACGTACACTAAGAGGATAAGAACCACGTCTCGAACCGAAATTGCCCACAAATAGGAAATAACAGAGAATGGAGCTTTTGAATGATAACAAAACTTTTGGGGAATATGAGAGTATGTTTTTTTCCTACGTAGGTATAAATAAGACTGAAGGTCTTGACTCTCCAACACTCAAATTGAATAATAGTTATAATATGATTTAATGGAAATGTGTCAGGTTTTATTTGGTCTAACAGTTTCAAATGTTTATTGCCTTTTAAGATAATAATATAATTTATAATAATATATATTAAAAGAGTTTTATATGAAACAATTTGTAACCATAAGAAATTGATTTGGTTTTAAATTCTTAATCAATTATAAGTTTTGAAACTTACAATTAGATTTTCCAACAGCTTATAATAACAAAAACATTTTTAACAGATTGGAAGTGATTGGTAATCTTGAAAAATAGTTTCAAATAAACTAAAATTTAACCTTTTTTTAAGAAGCCTTTTGAAAGGTGCCTTTTCAACAAGTACATGCAACTTTAGATGTAGTGGTGTCACAAAAAAATTTAATAGGGTTATTACCTCCTAGTGGTGTCACAAAAAAATTAATACAAATTTATTGAAAAAATTATAAATTTAATTATTAATATTCATAAAATTTCTTATTAATTTAAAATTATTTTTTCAATATTCTACTGATGTAATATTTTATTTGATTAATTATAAGAGTAAATTATAAATACACTTTTTGAGATTTATTTAAAATACGAATTGCTTCATGTGATTTGAAAAATTATAAATACTCTACTGTCATAATTTTTTATTTAACAAAATCAATTAGAAAATAAAATTCCTAACTACTCTCATATACAATAATAAAATTACTTAAATTATTAATTAAAATATATTTCTAACATTGTGGAAGGTAAAAGATTCTCCACAGGAAATGTTAGATGAGATGGTCCTTCCTGTACTCTGCAAAGAGAAACCAATTGGTCAGTGATCGCTCCTAAACAGATTTGGTTAAGAGGACCCTCTGATGATCAAGTTAGACATGAGATCAGTTGTATAATATTTATTTATGGAAATAGGTTTTATACTTCTTTTCTTTCTGCTTTTTGGCTTACCATTTGCTTTTCCTTACTTTTTCTTTTATAGTGTTGTAGTCCTGGCCATGGTCGTTGGATCAACATCATCTAAGGATTCTGGTTATCGCCAGACTTTGGTTGGGCAAGTGGCTAGGTTACTTTGATCTTTTGTCGTTGGATTGCTTTGTTGTGTACGACTCAGATTATGTTAGGCTTCTTAGGGATAGCTTGCCAATTACCTCATTTGTCCGATCATGTTCATCGGATGGCCATTTCGTTTATATGGGCTAGGCCTATACACCTATCTCTGGCAATTATGATTTGCACCGTTCGTTGTGGATTAATCTAACGACCTTCTTACATTTGGCAGATCCTCTTTTAGAAGGAGATTTTGTTCAGGCTTTAGTCACGTGATATTGTCCTTTTCTCTGTTGGACCCATCAATGGTTTGGGCCTTCCATGATTTCAGGTTGCTTGTCTGGACTTGACTTTTGGGTTGTTGGGCTTTAACATGTTTGGTCCTTGGGCCAATACTTTCATCATTTCACAATTGCCCCTCTTCAGCAATCTTTTGTGGCAGACTGCCAAAGACTTCATGGCTGACCTAATTGGAATCCGGATCATTGCCCTCGTAAGTGACGCGCGTCCCATCAGTCCCTTTAAATTTAATGATGGCGTCCGTCATTTCATCTTTTAATACGCCGTTTCGCTCTTGACTCATTAATTGAGGGGTTGTCTCTTGCCCTTCACCATTTCACTCATCGTCTTTTCAGTCTTAGAACTTCATACGCGCTTCTTTCTGTCCTTTTCTTGAAGTCTTAACCTATAATCCTTGTAAGTTTTGTCCTCTGATTTTCTTCTTTCGATTTTGAATTTCCTTTCGCCACTCCTTCTGTTGTTCTTCATTTACTCTTAGTTCTTCATTTACTTTTACTATGAATCGTTTAAGAAGTTTCTTCGAGTCTGAGGAAAGCGTTGTAGAGTTTAGAATTTTGTATAGCATTCCTGATGATGTTATTGTTCATCTACCTTCTTCGAATGATAGCATCTCAGAGGGATTAGAGAAGCAAATTCCTCTACCCTTAATAACCATAGTTGAGGGAGAAGTTCGTTTCTCTCTACACCCTCTTCTTAGGGAGGTACTATATATTTATGGGGTATCTCCTTTCCAGCTTTCACCCAACTTCTTTAGGATTGTTATGGGTGTAATTGCCCTGAACAATCTATTAGGGATTAACTTAGGCCTCGCTGAGATAAGATATTGCTGTAATTTCGTTCCTACTACAAAGGAAATGTCAAAATTTTACTTAAAGCCCAGATTAGTGAATCATCAACTCATTTAGATGCTTTCCGATTTTGGCAAAGGTGTAAATGATGTTTTTGTAATAGTAGAGGGGAATTGGGAGTTTCCTCTTGGAACTAATCGGAACCGATCTATTCCCAAGGTCACTGGCTGACCAGGTTAACTTTTGCTATTTTTATTCGTCTGTTATGTCGTTTTTGCTTTTAAATGTCTGTCTATTAATGTTTTCCCATTACTTTGTGCAGTACCCAAAGTTTTTTCTCACCCTAATGAGTGGGAGGATCAAGTAAATCTTTCTCTTTTGTAACAAGTTTGGTCGTACAAAGGGTCAGCAGAACAACAAGACCAAGGTTGGGTAGCTCATGTGCTACTCTTCTACGTTCCTTACTACGACGCTGTGATCTCGACTAACGGCATTGATCTTGGTGCTAACAGAGGTTTTGATTTCTACATCCTGCCACATCTTTGGGAGAATATCTAGGAAGTAGCCCCTAAAGAGGAGCAACCATAGGAAGAATCTTCCAGCTCGGAAGCTACAATTTTGGACAACATGCCCTTAAGAACTTTATGAAGATAACTGCAGCCAGGAAGTGCCAGAGGGATAGTGAATCAGCCTTCCCCTCACAGGTTGCTTCTGATGCCTCTGATTGGCCCCAACAATTTTGGACAACATGCCCTCTGATTGGCCCCAACAATAGTAGAGGGGAATTGGGAGTTTCCTCTTGGAACTGATCGGAACCGATCTATTCCCAAGGTCACTGGCTGACCAGGTTAACTTTTGCTATTTTTATTCGTCTGTTATGTCGTTTTTGCTTTTAAATGTCTGTCTATTAATGTTTTCCCATTACTTTGTGCAGTACCCAAAGTTTTTTCTCACCCTAATGAGTGGGAGGATCAAGTAAATCTTTCTCTTTTGTAACAAGTTTGGTAGTACAAAGGGTCAGCAGAACAACAAGACCAAGGTTGGGTAGCTCATGTGCTACTCTTCTACGTTCCTTACTACGACACTGTGATCTCGACTAACGGCATTGATCTTGGTGCTAACAGAGGTTTTGATTTCTACATCCTGCCACATCTTTGGGAGAATATCTAGGAAGTAGCCCCCAAAGAGGAGCAACCATAGGAAGAATCTTCCAGCTCGGAAGCTACAATTTTGGACAACATGCCTTTAAGAACTTTATGAAGATAATTGCAGCCAGGAAGCACTAGAGGGATAGTGAATCAGCCTTTGCCTCACAGGTTGCTTCTGATGCCTCTGATTGGCTCCAACAATTGCCCATCGTAGTGGTGGATGATTCTTTCCCTCCTTCTCCTGCGAGTGCCATTGCGAGCACCTTTCTCCAGCCACTAAGTCAGAGATCGGGTAAACATCCCGTTGACTAGTCAGCAGAAGTCCAGAAGAAGATCCGATTAGATTCTCCTGCTTTGGCTACTACTGGTGCTGCTTTATCACCGTCATTTGCCTCCGAGGCAGGAGCCTCTGGCTTGTTGATCATCCTTATGCCTGCCCTAAAGGATCGACAGGTAATAAACACTGACACTGCCATGGGTAATGCTAAAGTGGCGTCTACGATCATTTGAAGATCCATTCTCCCCGCCGATGTTGCTCGTCTGGCTGAACAGACAAACGTGGCCATCTTCTCATAGGCCTTGCACTTTTCTTTAGTGGTAAGTTTCTTACTACACTGTTTGTGAGGTGTTTGCTTGTTTGCAAGAATGTTTATTTATATGTTATTTGATAGCTTCTCTTTTTGTTGGTTACGGAGCCTGTTCTCCTGCCTATGAGGCCATGGTTTTCCATGACAAAATTATAGGGCGGTAGACAAACTGAAGACAATAAACTAAAGGTAAGGCAAGAGGTTGAAGGAGTTAGAGCATCGGCTAGCGGCTTTGGAGGGGAAGGTGGCGGATGCCAAGCAGAAGCTGCAGTCAATGGACTCCGCGCTAGAGTCTTCGGCGTAGAAAATCAATGTTTTGAAGGAGAGGAAAGAACACCTTGCTTCTGCTCTTGCTGCCTTTAAGGCAAGTCTCTCAGATATGATCCAGGCAGCCGAGGATGAGAGATATAATGAGGCCACGACGATTTATGAAGAGCAGTTCACCAAGCTAAAGAACATGCTGTTCGAGAACGGGTGGACATTTGCACTTCAAGCTGCCAATGTGCCGAAGGATTCCGAGCTAAGGAAAAACATCCCCTCCCGTGCCCAGATGTCTTAGATAAGCCAAGAGGAGAGACTGCCGAAGGGGCAGGAGCAGAGCAATGAAACTAAACACATGTTTTTTTTTTTTTTTTATGTTAGTTTTATATGCACGAACTCCTAGTAATTATATGAAAATTTTCGTTGAATTAGTTGTTTGTTTGATTTGCAAATGGGTTTTGATAATGTGAATATAGCAGGAATTTTTGTTGTTAACTAGTTTTGAGTTGTCGTTCGATTCAAAATGTTTTGTTGTTGTTTGATTTGCATGTATAATTGTGTTTTTTTAGGAGAATTTTCAAGGGCATAACCCTTGCCCCCCAAACAAGAGATCGGCATCGTTTGAGCTAATCTACTACCCCTTATGATAGGTTTTCTAAGAGGAACCCTCGTAGGTCCATTCCTTATAACCAAGCAAGAGATCGGCATCATCTGAGTCGATGTACTATCCCTTAGGATTGGTTTTTTGAGAGAAACCCTCATAGGTCCATCCCTTACCCCCAAGCTAGAGATCGACATTGTTTGAGCCGATGTACTATCCCTTAGGATAGGTTTTCTGAGAGGAACCCTCATAGGTCCATTCTTTGCCTCCGAGCAAGGGATCGGCATCGTGTGAGCCGATGTGCTATCCCTTTATAGCGATTCCAGTTTTGACCCAACATTTGTTGTATTCCGGACTTGGGTTTCGTGTTTTAATATTGTTATTCATGTCTCTTTCCCTCATTTTTCCTTTTGAGTTTGAGTATTGGAGTATCTTGGGCATGTTTTGAACAGGTTGGTTGTTAGTTGTTCAAATCGTTGTTGTCCAGAAATTTGCTTCTTCGCTCGAGTAAGGCTTCTTGCGATCGAGCGAGCTTTGTGAACTCCTAGTACTTTTGCAAGCCTGAGGAGATACTAGGAGGGTAGTGTTCTTCGCTCGAGTGAGGCTTTTTGTGCTCGAGCGACGGTATATGTTTGTAAAACTTTTGGGAGTATGTATTTTGTGCTCGACCGACGTATCTCGCGCTCGAGCGAGGCCACTTATTATGTCTCGTCGCTCGAGCGACAACTTTTGCGCTCGAGCAAGCCTCATGTATATCAGTTCACAGCAGTACTTTTTACATCACTTTTTGATATCTTTTCACTCAAAAACCCTAGACCAGCTCTCTGTCTCTCTAAAATCCACCTTCTTTTTACATTTTAACCTAGATCCCTTGGGTTTTCTATCCTAGTGTCTTTGAGAAGAAGTTAGAGCCTTCCAAGAGCTACTTTTTCATCCGAACAGAAATTGGTTTCGGTGTCGTTGGGGTTTCCCCTTGGGGTTTCCCCTTTTGCTTTGCTCAACTCCTAACTTCAAGGTAGGGATTTCCTACACTTTCATATGGGTTTTAAGTTAGTTATTTGATTATTGTGTAACAATGGTGAGTTTTGGGTGTATTATGGGCAAACCTAGGGTTTGGGTGTGAAATAAAAAGGGGCTTTTCATGTGTATGTTATGAAAATGGTTATGTGGTTAAATGTAAAGTTGTGTTGTGGCAAAATGGTTGATTTTGGGCACTTGGAGTGATATTTGGGGAAAATGGGAGTTTGCCCCAGAATGGTCCCAATTGTTATTTTTGTATAAAGGAATGGAATTGGTATTGTGAATGTGAAATTGGTTGGATATATATATATATAGATAAATGGTGAAGCTAAATATGTATTATCTCTCACCCGTGGAATTTTGAATAGTTTATCTGTCATGAGATTGAATATCTGTTTAGAAATATCTGTATAAGGCTATTGGTGGAGGATAGCTATGATTACCGTAGAAATTACATGAGGATTAGGTGAATTGAAACTAATCTCTTGTTGGTTGTCACTGAATATGACTATGTTTTAAATACATTGTATATGTACTATGTTTAGAAAGAGAAAGAGGATATACTCCATGTTTGGGAGGAGATAAGAGATGGACTCCATTGAAATTAAGTTGGCCTGTGTGTCTTGGGTGAAAGTCTCAAAACCGCGCGTATACATGGGTGCCGATCCCGCAGACGAAATTTTCATAAAATGGTAAATTTGAAGTGCTTATGTGATAGTTGTGTTGATTTGACGACTACTGAGTTGTAGTCTCAGTTGGGTTGTTTGAAAGAAAATGAAATTGGCTCATGAATTGGGATTAAATGAATTAACTTAAAGTGAATTGAAGGAATATGGGTTGAGGTATGAGATTTGGTACTTATTGACCTTATAGACTATGAATGTTTTGTCATAAGCATTGTATATGCACATTGCACTTATATCTTTGTAAAGATTCATATATTGTGTTAGATTGTTCCTATTGAGCTTTGGCTTACCCTAGTTGAGAAAAATCATTTTTAGCTGTTGGTGATATGCCTCTACCAAGGCAGTCGCTCGGAGGGACTTTGGAGCAAGAACTCACTTTTGTGTTATATTTTCTTTTGTATAGCCAAGGGCTTTACTTGTATTGAGCTAGTCTCACTCTTGTTGTAACCAAGTGATGACTTGAAAAGATGTAAGCCTTTAGGGCATATAGATACCTGTTTAGCTTTTATTCTCCTTTATCAACTGTAACACATGTTGTAGATTCAGAATGAATCATTTATGAATATATATCACCTGTGTCACCTTTTGTATGCGAACTCTGATGAATGAAAGTATATAGCTTATGAGTTGGGATTTATTGTATTTATTTGGGGCGTCACACCCTTAGGATAGGTTTTTTGGAAAAAAAAACCCTCATAGGTCCATTCATTGCCCCCCTCGTAGGTTCAGTCCTTGGCCTCAAGCAAGAGATCGGCATCATCTGAGCCGATGTACTATCCCTTAGGATAAGTTTTCTGAAAGGAACCCTCATAGGCCTATTCCTTACCCCCAAGCAAAAGATCGACATCGTGTGAGCAGATGTACTATCCTTTAGGATAGGTTTTCTGAGAGGAACCCTCGTAGGTCTATTCCTTGCCCCTAAGCAAGAGATCGGCATCATCTGAGCTGATGTACTATCCTTTAGGATAGGTTTTCTAAAAGGAAGCCTCGTAGGTCCATTCCTTGCCTCGAAGCAAGAGATTGGCATCATCTGAGCTAATGTACTATCCCTTAGGATAGGTTTTCTGAGAGAAACCCTCGTAGGTCCATTCATTGCCCCCATCGTAGGTTTATTCCTTGCCCCTAAACAAGAGATTGGTATTGTCTGAGCTGATATACTATCCCTTAGGATAGATTTTCTAAGAGGAACCCTCGTAGGTCCATTCCTTGCCTCCAAGTAAGAGATCGGCATCATTTGAGCCGATGTACTATCCCTTAGGATAAATTTTCTGAGAGGAACCCTCGTAGGTCCATTTCTTGCCCCAAGCAAGAGATTGGCATTGTTTGAGCCGATGTACTATTTCTTAGGATAGGTTTTCCTAGGGTTTCATAGGGTTTTGGAGGCTCTAGTTTCCTACGCACTTATGTCACCTGGGCACACATCAGTGATTCGAAACATCCATGAGTGCTCGACATTAAATAGGAGAGCACATTATTCGAACAAAGCAACATGCGCATCGGAAAGGTGTGTCGCTTCTTCTTCCTTCATACATTTCCTTTACACATATAGAGATATAAATCATTAGCATTGATAGTTGGGATGTTTGTGTCAATAGTATTTTTAGCTCTCACGTCATCTGGTGCTGACACCTGTTCTAGTGCCATCGTTCAACCATAATACCTTCCTTGGGTCTTCGCCTCTATTTATCATAAGTGTTCTCATTCTTTCCTCTAACTATTTAGTTTTTATAAAGTCGGGTAAAGATGGGGAAATATGTGTATCTGCTTAGTAGCCCAGAGAGTATGGCTCATTTTCGAACAACTGGTGACATTCCTGATAGTATAAATGTAGAACCTCCTCGCCCAACTAATAATTTCTTGTTTCCTAGTAATGATAGGGTCCCGTGGTTGGTGTCGGCCATAGTAGACGATGGGATTAGGTTTCCTCTTCATCCCCGTCTTCACGAAATCTTATCACATTATGGAGTTCCCCATCATTTTTTGTTGAATAATTTTTTTTCCAAAATTGTGAATGGAAGGCTTGCCTTAAACAACATGCTAAACCTAGATTTAGGCTTGAAAGAGCTCCAGTCTTGTTATAGCCTCTACCACGCCCATTCGGGGGCATTCTTTTTTGCATCCAAGCATCGAGATCGGGATAGGTCACTTGTTCGACTACTTCTTGGGACCTACAATGTAGAAGCGGAAGACATCGCTATGGTGTCGAGGGGATGGGAATTTTCATCTCCTTTTTTTGATGATAAGGCTGCTACTGTGCCCCGAGTGTTGGGCGTAGGTGAGCATCATGTGGAAGAGTTTTATAATTTACTACGTTATAATTGGGTATATTGTACTAACCAAAAACCTGTGTGCTTGTAGATCGTTGCTTCGTAAATACAAATCAGCACAATGAGTCGTAGGGGGTGAATTTATGAGCGCTGCAAACGATTCGAAAATGCACCGCCGCGGCTTTTCGATCAGCCTTGATTGATCAATTCTTACCTCGAGTGGATATTGTTCCACTTCCTCCTCCTGCCTCCAACCTTGCGGTGGAGGCGTGTAAAGAGCCTCAAAAGGAAAGATTGTTGCTATCCCTTTTTTGGAAGTCATGAACGGAAGTAATCAATGACCAGAAGCGATCCTTGTGCCAACGGAGTCATCAGAGTCGTCGGCACCATAAATGACTGGAAGGAGTCAATCGAAAGTTGCCCAAGTATCCCATCAGGAAGCGGGTATGCAAGGCCGACGTAGATCGACAAAGTGTCCACTTGAGGAAGCTCCGTCGTAAGTCATTGACATAGATGATTAGGCGAACAGCAAATAGAACATGCTGGGGAGGGCCCGATCGAGTATATTTTGCAACCGATAATAAGGGATCGATCGCTCAACACCAAAGATTTTGTTTTTGCAGACGCTGAGGTGACCTTAGCCATGGCGCAGGGTATGCGAATTTTGAAGATATCCATTGAGTGGAGGGACAGTCTAACCAGTAAATCCTAAGTCATGAAATCCAAAATCTAGTAATGGTAAGTTGGTTTTCTATTGATTTTTAATCGTAGCTATGTAATGGTAATTTGATAACCAATTTTTTGTAATATAGTTTGTTAATCAGTTCATGGAAGCGGGAGTTAGGCTGACCAGTGAGAGAGATCGGTAAGAGGAGGAGAGGTAAGAGATGAATGAAAAGAGGAGAAAAATTACTGAAGAGAAAAAACAAATAATGGCCGAAAGAGAGCACTTTCGAAAAGATTTGGTAAGGGCCGATAGTAGAGTTGTTGTGGCTAAATCTAGTCAGTTGTCAACTGAAGAGAACTTTGAGGTTGCAACTCATCAGTTAGACCAACTAAGGTCGGATCATAAGGTACTAAAAGTGGCCATGGAAGCAATGAAAAATGAACGGGAGATCGAGCTAAAAGCAAACACTAAAGCAACATAAAATGAAGCAAATGTCGTATATATGGATCAAATGAATAAACTAGAGAACTTTTTCTTCAGAGAATGATGGAGGATGGCAATGAAGAGAATTGAGGTAGCTGAATCATCTGCGTCATACTCCTAGATGCCCTTCCCAAACCCTAACATCCTAATTCTTGCCAAACTGGACAGTTTGTGAAGTTGTAGTTGACTCTTCGTTGTTTGTTAACAAGTTTTTATTTATTTATTTTTTTTTTTTTTTGATCGGTGACTAGACTTTTTGTAAAATGTTGTTCGTGCTCAGTTGCAATGTTTATGTTTTTTAATTAATGAAACAATCATCATCTTTCTAGACATGTAAACTACATTGTATTTATTCATTATGCTTTATGTCCAAGCATTATTACATAATAGCTATAAGATTAATGATAATACTTCTTCAAATGCATCGCATTCCAAGGCTTTGGGAGAATGTTTCCCCGTTGATCGGCTATTTCGTATGCCCTATCTACTGCCAAATCCGTGACTTGGTATGGTCCATTCCAATTTGGTCCTAATTTGCCTTTGGCTGCCTTGTGGTTGCTCGACATGACCTTCTTTAGGACTAGTTTGCAGATCGTATACCGCCAATGCTTGACACGCTTGTTGTAGGCTCGAGCTATTTCTTATTAGTATCTCACAAGACGAAGTGATGCCCTTTCGCGTTTCTCTTGGTCAGATCAAGATCCATTAAAATCAGATTTTTATTTGTGCCGTTTTCTACCAAGTTAGCTCTTCTTGTCAAAAAAATAATTTCCAATAGAATGACAGCCTCCATTCTGAATGCGAGTGAGAACGGTGTTTCTCCAGTTCCGCGTCGAGGAGTAGTTTGGTATTCCTAGAAGACCATCAGGAGTTATTCGGCCCATCTCCCCTTGGATGCTTCTAATCATTTCTTAATCTCGTTTAAGACGGTTTTGTTCAAAGCCTATGCTTGCCCATTGCTCTAAGGATAAGTCGGTGTTGAGTAGTAAGCTTTAATCTTATATTGGTCTCACAATTTCTTGTACAATCTACAGTCAAATTACGTGTCATTGTCAAATATGAGTGTCCTTGGAATTCTGAACCTGGTGATTATGTTGCGCTAAAGAAATCGTCTGATATTTACATCTCTGATATTGGCCAACGGCTCGGCCTCTATCCATTTCACGAAGTAAGCTATGGCTACAACTAACCATTTTAGATTTCCTAGGGCTCTTGGCATTGGTCCGACCAAATCCAATTCCCATTGGGCAAATGGCAAAGGACTAGCAACTGGGTTGAGCTCCTCAGGTGGTTTCTGAACAATCAGTGCATACCTCTGGCACGTTGAGCATCGCTACACAAATTGTTGGGCATCTTTATGCATATAGGGCCACCAATACCCCTAGGGTAAGGGCCCGATGTGCTAGAGATCTCCCTCCAGTGTGAACTTTGCACGACCCTCCATGAACGTCCTCCAAGATGCTTCCTACCTCGCTTAGATGAATGCACCTTAGGTAAGGGCCTGAATATGATTTTCTAAACAGCTGGCTCGAGCCATTATTCCAAAAGCATGTAGCCTAGAGCCTAATCTGACGTGCCTTTTTTTTTGTCGGTGGGTAATCCTCCTTCGGACAGATAACGGAGTCATCCAACTTTCAACTTTTTGGATATGCAACACAGTTCCTACTTCAGCAATGTTGGAAGAAATAATGGTTCCGGCCTCAATTGTTCAGGTATTCATTTGTTCAATTGTCGTCGCTAGGCTAGCCAATACGTCTGCATGGCTATTTTGATCTCGTCCTATCTACTAAATCTCGAAGGAAAAAAACTACTCTGCTATGTTCTTGGCCGTAGATAGATATTTCATCATTCTTTTATCGCATGCTACATATTCCCCGTTCATCTGCTTTACGACCAACTGCGAATCACATTGAACGCTCATAGAGTCTGCTCCAAACGATTTGGTAGTTGTGAGTCTATTAATGAGGGTCTCATATTCACATACATTGTTGGTGGCCGAGAACTCTAGCTGAGTAGAGAATTCTATGGCCTCTTTTTCAAGCGTTGTTAGCACAAATCCTATTCCTGCACCCTTGTTGTTGGAGGCCCCATCGCAGCACATGGTCTATGTTTTACCCAGCGAGTCCCCGTTCTCCCCTCTGGCTCCATCTTTGGGGAGAGTTCTGCCATAAAATCTACCAGAACTTGTCCCTTGATCGCAATTTGTGGTTTGAAGTGGATATCATATTGCTCAAGTTCAATAGCCCATTTGGAAATTCTTCTCGATGAATTTGGCTTGTGGAGGATTTGTTTAAGTGGATGTTCAGAATAAACGATGATGGGATGGGCCAAAAAATAATGCCGTAGTTTCTTGGACGTCACGACAAGCGCCAAAATGAGTTTTTTTAAAGGCAAATACCTGGTTTCTACATCGAGCAATGTTTTGCTTATGTAAAAGACTGGTGATTGTCCATTTGATAGTTCCATAATAAGTGTTAAACTTACAACATGTTCAGATAGAGCTAGGTATACATACAGTGTCTCTTCAACCTCGGGGCTTGTGAGCAAAGGCGATTTGGCTAGATAGGCTTTTAATTTTTATAGTGCGAGATTGCATTCGGGGGTACACTCAAATTGAGATTTTTTCTTCGTTAATTGGAAGAATGGTCGATATCTATCTGATGATAGATTGATGAATCTATTGAGCATTGTTACCATCCCAGTGAGCGTCTGGATCCTTTTTACGGATGTGTGTAGACACCCCATTTTTGAGTGTTCTTAAGACTTGAGCACCTCAGGTTGGTCACTTGATGATGAAATGTTGTGCTTTGTATGCTCAAGTTTCTCAGCAAGAGCTTCAGTTTTCCAAACTCCAAAGCCTAAAATTGTACACGTCTTTGCACCAAACCTGTCTTGGTTTCCAAAAACCTGTTTGTTTCATGCCTGACCATACCTAACCATACCTGACCATCCAGAGGCTTACAGGCCAACAGATGGTCGGCAAGCCAAAATATAGTGGTCGGCTGTCCACTTCATGGCCGGTAGGCCATGCTTTCCGGCTTGTAGTTATTTTGTTACTACCTGTTTCCACAGGTGCATGCACTACACCAGCTGTCTCTATTTGGATATTTCTGACTGAGGTTTATGTTTTTCTATATATACATGACCACCTCTCTTGAAAAAAAGGTTAGAAAAATTCCAAATACTCCAAGACTTGCATAGCACTCTTTCTCTCTCTATCTTGCAACCTACATCCTCCCTCTTTACACTTCCTAAACCAAAAATTTAGCTCTTTTTGCTGAGGTTCTTGAGCTCAAAACTGAGCCCTTGAGAGTGAGGACTTGTGGGTTTGTTAACAAAAGAGTTACTTTGCTTCAAGAGGTATAATTTTGAGCATCCTTACACTATTTTTCTCCTATCTTTTCTTGCTGGATTTGAACTGTTTTTGTACTATTTTTATGGGCTGAAACTTGTGGTTTAAAGCTATCCAAGGTAGAGGGGTTGACCACCCTTCTTTGAGCCTTGTCTTCCAAGCTTTTGCCCTTGTGTTTCTCATTTTTTCATATACTTTTTTTTTTAGATTTTTACCACTTCAGAAGTTTTTAGAGGCTAAACATGTTATTTTGAAGTCCCAAAAATAGAGTGGTTAGCTTCCAATCCTTTTGCATGTTTACTAGCTTAATTTCCTCAATATTGTAGCTTGCTTTTTCAGGCCTTTCTATGTGAATTTCAGTACTATTTTTGACTGTCTTAGGACTGTTTTAGGTCATTCATTTCATTTATGCTTTGTATAGCATGCTTGTAGTGCAATAGGTTTGGAGATTTAGGCCCTAGCCACCAACCTATTTAAGTCGATAGCACTTCTTTCAAGCTTTCCATACTTGTGTTCATCTCTACAACCTCCCTCCATTCTTGGCTTTTTATTTCTTTGAGAGTTATTTTAACCAAGTGTTGTTTAAGCTTGAGAAAGAGCTCACTCCATGCTTAATGGTTTAATCTCTTCGAAGGTTCATTACCAAAGGCATGACCTCTCTTTTATGCCTAAACAACTTCTTGTTTGACATTTCGCTCCATTAGTGGACTTAACTTCCACTTTCGGACTAAGATGACTAATGAATGGAAAGGTAATGAAATGAAGTAATAAAATTTGGACTAAAATGCAACAAGATAATAAAATCAACTTGGGTTCAATCGGACATTAATTGAACCTCTCGAATCTTGAGTCATTTCATACTTATTAGTGATTAAAACGGTTCAAGATTCGATGTCAACCACTTCCCTTGATCAAACATGATAGGGAGGGGGTTTTTGTTGGTCTTTGCTTTTCATTTATTAAACTTTGTCCCATCGACTCATTGATTATCACGCGATAACCTTGCGTATTGATGGTTTGTGAATCGATTCTACCTCTCCTATGGTCTGTCTAATGATTAGGAAAGGCAGAATGGGCAAACAGCTCTTGAAAACACTCTATTTGTACTATGTCTCTTTTCTGTTGCAGTAGGGCAAACCCTCAAAACAGTGGCCGGCCGGCCATTAATCAGCTGGCCGACCATCTTTTCGTAGCCGGCCGACCACTTATTTTAGACTAGTAGTGTCCTCTTTTTGGCAGAATAGAGCAAAGGTTGGAGGTCAAAACAGATCCTTCTTTTTTACTACAAAACATAATGGTTCCAACAACAAAACAGAGAGGTTTTCGGGCGGAAATCTAGATTCATGCACATGCACTCCATTGCTTTTCATACTCTTGGTTTAAATGCTTTAGTAGCAATACGTTGTCATTTAATTACTTAGCTTTATTTAAACTCATCATACTTAGTTAATTTAGCTCATTAGTTGGATTTGTAATAATTAGTGAGGTAGAATTAGTTAATTGATGTTGTAATAAATAGTATTAGGACATTTATTCGAACCCTCCCGCGTGAGGGCAAGATTGTGATAATGTGTGTATGTCTTCTAACCCTCATTGTTTCTCATTTTTATTTACTTGCTTATGATGGTTAGTGTAGAACGTCATATTTCAGTTAGCATTTTTCATGATTTGCATCCATTGTCTTTCATGCATAAAGGCTCGGTTCATCATTCCAACCAACATTGTCGGTTATTACTTCGTTGAAAACGTGCATTACCGCATGCTATCAAATTGATTCATATGCTATGTTAATAAACTGAACCTATTAGTTGCATATTGTATGCGTTGCATTAGTCATATTTCATTGTTTAAGACATTCATTTTTTTAAACTATTTTATCTACTTTGGCTCGCCTCGGAGTACTAGGTGAGCATATTTTGTTTTAGCATATTGCATTGCATGTTAATATTGCCATTTCGAATATGTTTTTTTCATGAGGCTAAGTGCTTAAGTGATATACCTGTTTGAATGCCGGTGGATAAAGGCCTTTTTATTTAAATTGGAATAAGTTGATTAAAGTAAAAATACGAGCTCGCTTTTTTCCAAGTGACATGTATTCAAAACACTTTTTCAAAAACAAACATAAAATCAATGCATTCCAAATTTTGTGAATTGGTCTATACTTGTTTGCAACACATAGTAAAGGTAGCCAAATAAACGGGACAAGAGCATGTAATGTAAATAAGAATCACTTCATGATTAGTAGAGGCCGATTTTTGATCGGGTGAGTGGGGTGCTTAATTTATGACATTCCCCTCTCATACCTAAGTTCCCGAGCCGAGACACTTTGGTGATGATGGATAAGTGGCCTTTGGCACGAGTCTCGAGTTTCCTAAATTTTTCAAAAAACATTTAGGTGACGACTCTGTATCTGGTAATGCAGCCCATTTTGATTCAAAATTGATTTTTCAAAAGGTTTGCCGGATTTGGACTCATTAGTGTTTATCTATTTTCACATTACACTTGTGAAATCAGATTCAGAACCACAGGAGTTCGAACTGTAGGGCTAGTCGTATCTGAAAGGAACACGAAAAGCAAGCTACAATGTGGGAGGAGACAAATCGAACAGTGCCCTGAATTTGCTCGTAATTGGCTTCTATTCCTCGATGAGTAATAATATACCCAAAAATTTTCTAGATCCAACCCCAAAGGCACATTTTGCTGCGTTGAGCTTCATTCTATATTTTCGAAGCACCCCAAATGCTTCCTAGAGATCAGCCAAGTGGTCTTTGGCGTCCTATGACTTGACCACTATATCGTCGATGTAGACTTCACGGTTACATCTGATCTGTTTACCAAACATCTTTGTCACCAACTGTTGGTGTGTAGCCTTTACGTTTTTCAATTCGAACGGCATTATCGTGTAATAGAACAATTCTAAGGGGGTGATAAATGACCTTTTTTCCTGATCGTCCGGATGCATAGCTATCTAATGGTTTCCCTCATATACATCTAGGGAACTCATCCTTTCATGTTTGGACGTTGCATCTACCAGCTGGTCAATCTTCGGCAATGGAAAACTGTCTTTGGGGCAAGCTTTGTTTAGATAAGTGAAATCCACACAGACTCTCCATTTTCTATTCTTCTTTTTGACAACAATAATGTTGGATAGCCACTTCGGGTATTGTACTTCGCGAATGGCGTCAGCTTCGAATAACTTGGCAACTTCCTCTTTTACGGCCTCTGCATGTTGTGGTGCCGACCTTCTACTCCGCTGTACCATCGACTTTAAGCCCTGACTTACATTGAGCTTGTGGCATACCATACGCGGGTCGATTCCTTCCATTTCATGGGGGGTCCATGCAAAAAATGTCCTTGTAACAGAGTAGAAAATGAACCAGTTACTCTTTTTCTTTTGAGGGGAGGCCTTTTCCTACGAGAAAGAACCTTTTTTCGTCAGTGGGGTCGATCGGTATCTTCTCAAGTTCTTCAGCACTTTTATCACCAGGTCGGGCATCGTCATTCTCCTCGGCCTCGGATTCTCACTTTCAGACTTCTTAGGTTATTTGTTTCGTAGTAGACATAGCTATGCATTGTCTCACCATTGCCTGATCCCCCTTTATTTCTCTTATATCATTTTCCTCAAGAAAGGGTATGATCAGGTGAAATGTGGATGGAACTGCCCCCATTTGGTGAAACCATGTTCGTCCCATTATGGCATTATATAGGAAGGGCACATTTACCACTTGAAATTCAATGCGTTGAACTGTTGCTCCAGCTTTTACTAGTAAAAGGATTTTTCCCAAGGGAAATACTGGAGTTGAATTGAAATCATAGAGTGGAGAGTCTATCGGGAGTAGGGCTTTTAGGGATAGCCCCATTTGCTTGAAAAGCGCATAGTACATGATTTCTGAAGAACTTCCCTAGTCTATCAGTGTCCTTTTGACCTCGAATTCCCCAATCCACAGGGTTACCACTAGAGCATCATTGTGAGGCTGATGAATCCATGCCAGATCGTCATCAAAAAATGTGATATGTGAAGTTGAACAACATGCTCTTTTGGTAGGGAATTCGGATAGAGTCATTATTTCTCTATGACATGTTGTCCTCCTTCCATATGCCATTTTCGAAGGATTGAATATATTATACTAATGACCACCATTGGTTGTACATCGCTACCCTTGTCCTTTCCTTTCTCTTTTCGATCAGGGGAGCAGTTGATGTAAGATTGTAAATGCCTACTTTAAGCCAGCTCTTCCAGAAATTACTTCAATGCCTTGCAATCTTCTGTAAGGTGCGCATAGTCCTTATGGTAAGAACATCGTAATCTATGATTTCAGAGAGATGGGTCTCCGATTATCTTTTGCGGCCAAGAGAAGTAGGGCTCATTCTAAATCTTTGCCATTAGATGGTGTATGGGTTTGGTGAATATAGTGATGATCGCTTGAAAAGCCTCCTTTTTTGGCTTTGGTTGTTCAGTGATGGCATTTGATTCTTTTCTTTTGGTGACATTGGACTTTTTCTCATCCTTTCTCAAAGCTCTCAATGAGAGCCAGGTAGATTTTGGCTCTTCGCTCCTTCGTAGGTCATCTTCAATTTTGCAGTGTTGCTCTACTTGACTCATTAGGCTACCTACATCAGTAAGTGGCTTCTTGGTTAAGAACTATCGAAGTTTACTTGTAGGCTACAATCCCAATTTAAATGATGCCACTGCCAACTGTTCATTACAGTTATCAATCTCGTTGTAGGCCACCTAATATCGATTTGCATACTCTTGTAGGCTCTCCGTATCATTTTTCTTCATTGTGAGGAGTACATCTACCTCTTTTGGTGGTTGGTTTTTGGTGATAAAACGTGAAATAAGCGCTTGCTGCAACTGCTTCCAATCATTAATTAATCGGGCTCCAGTTTATAATACCACTGAAGTGCCATTTCTCCTAGGCTTAAGGAGAACATTCGACACATGATTGGACCATTGCTACTCCATAACGTCATGGCTTGGGTATAATGTTGAATGTGGCTAGTCGGATTTTTTTTTCCATTGTATAAATTGAATTTTGGTGGAGTAAACCTCTTTAGCAGGTCGGCCCACTTTATCGCTCGAGAGAATGGTGAAGCTAGTTCTTCTGTGAAGAGCTTTCTTCGAGCGAGTTTAGGATCATCCCTCGTTCGTCCATCAAGCCAGCTCCACAAGTCGTCATTTTGATAATCTTGGGAGTCTTCTTTTCTAGTGATCGGGCACTTTCTCTGCATCCGATCTGGGTGGCTGCTAGTCGTTTGGATGGCAGTTCTGTGAGGACCGGTCTTCTTCTGACCATTGGCAGTCCCTATTCGGGGATCATCTTTTCTTCGGGCCGAGCGTAGTTCTTCTTTTAGGGCTTCGACTTGTGCCACCAACCGATCTATGAGTGGATTCCGGCGGGGGAATTAGCTTTTCTGAGTCTTCGAACACTACTTCAAAATCATGGTAGAAGTTTAGGCTGGCCATGTTCTCGATTGGTGCGTTTAGGTGACCGTTTGGTATTTCTTCTAGATAAAGATGGTTACTTATCTTTGTGACTTTCCACAGACAGAGCCAATTGTGGAAGGTAGAGGATTCTTTGCAGGAAACGTGAGATGAGATGGTCCTTCCTATACTCTGCAAAGAGAAACCAATTGGTCAGTGATTACTCCTAACTAGATTTGGTCGGGAGAACCCTCCGACGATCAAGTTAGACATGAGATCGGCCGTATAATATTTATTTATGGAAATAGGTTTTATACTTCTTTTCTTTCTTTTTTTTGCTTACCATTTGCTTTTCTTTACTTTTCCTTTTATAGTGTTATAGTCCTAGCCATGGCCGTTGGATCAGCATCTTCATCTAAGGGTTTTGGTTATTGCCATACTTTGGTCGGACAAGTGGCCAGGTTACTTTGATCTTTTGCCGTTGGATTGCTTTGCTGTGTACGGCACAGATTATGTCAGACTTCTTAGGGACAGCCCGTCAATTACCTCATTCGTTTGATCATGTTCATCGGACGACCATTTTGTTTATACAGGCTAGGTCTATGCACCTATCTCTAGCGATTATAATATGCGTCGTTTGTTGTGGATTAATCTAACAGCCTTCTTGAATTTGGCAGATCCTCTTCTAGAAGGCGATTTTGTTCAGACTTTAGTCACGTGACATTTTCCCTTTCTTTGTTGGACCCATCAATGGTTTGGGCCTCCCATGATTTCAGGTTGTTAGGCTGGACTTGACTTTTGGGTTTTTGGGTTTTTGGGCTTAACATGTTTGGTCCGTAGGCCAATACTTTCATCCCTCCATAAATATCATTAAAAATTATTAATTGACTTAATAATTTATTAATAAAAGGGTCATTTATTATGAAATTAGAAATCTTAAGATAGAGAATATAATTTGTAAAATTATAAAGGATGATTCATATTTTAAAAAAAATTCAAAAGATATATGTATAATTTATCCTGATTAGAATAATAATAGATATATAATATTCTATATCAATCTATAAACAATAAGAATATATAAAAAAATAAAATCAATTTTTAATCCAATTGTTCACTCATGGTATCCATGTGTGATCCGTAGGCAAGTTATATTATTTGTGATTTTAAATATTATAAATGATATAATTAAAATTATAATTAAAAAATTTAAGTTATAATCACACATCATATGAAGTTTAATTAAATAATTTTTTAACCAAAATTAAAATAATAATGTAATTAATATAAACAAATTGTTACAACTAAGAACACAATAAATTAGGATGATTAAGAACACAAAAATCATAATTGAAAATGAATGTACACACCCTAGAGGGGTGTCTGGTTTGGGGCCATTTGGAAACATCCTAAAAAAAAAGTCAAAAGTTATTTTTTAATTTATTTTAAGCAGTATCACCTCTCATATAAAAATAAAAATCAAAAATCAAAAAATAAACTTCTAACCATATTCCAAAAAAAAATAAAAATAAATTTGAGAGTTGTTTATTATTTTTTAGAATAGAAATATTGGAGTATGAAAATTGAAGTCTAAAATGCAGTTTAGATTTGTTTATTTGATCTTGGTAAGCATTTGAATTGCTATGTGTATTCATATGAAGCCGCAAATCATTTGAGTTACACTAGTAATGTAAATATTTGTTTGGTTTGGCAGTGAATGCTTTGAATACCATATTCGGAGAATGGGGTTTATCGGCATCGAATCAATGGAATATAAGCGGAGAACCATGCAGCGGAGCAGCCATAGACTCTACAAGCATCGAGTCCACGAATGGCAATTACAATCCCGGCATCAAATGCGATTGCGATGGGACTACTTGCCACATTACCCGTCTGTAAGTAACAAACACTACTAGCACCACTTTTATCTATCTATCTATCTGTTTCACATGCCTTCCAAATGGAGATTAGATTACCTCAAAACAAAGCTCTGTAAATTTGTCCAATAGGGTTTTTATAGAATGTTGGAGAAATTTATGTGTGCACTCCCAAAAAGAGGCAAATTCTTATTATTTTTTAGGATAAATTACGCTAATCCTCTTTTATGTTTGGTCACTTTTCCGTGTAAAGTTTATTTTTTTTCTAATTTATTCCTAAACTAAAGTGTGTATCAAAATTAGACAAAAAAATACCAACAATAACTATCACATAATATAAAAAAAAATATATTTTTATATTAGAATTTAAGTTTATGTCAATGATGTGAATCATATATAATAAAATATTTTTATGTCACGTGATTGTGATGTATTTTGTCTAATTTTTAACATAAATTAGTTTTAGGATTAAAGTGGGAAAATTTTGAAAAAATAGACTTTAAGGGTGAAAGTGGCCAAACATATAAAGGGCAAAGTGTAATTTACTTCTTTTTTTTCAGGGAAATTCTACCTACGCTACAATTTTATCTTTTTACACTTAGTTTCTCATTACACCTTTGCGAAATAATTGAAATTTTTATTACGCCCTTTATAATACTAAAACTAACCCTAAATTAAACACTTTTCAAACCCTTACAAAATTTTCTTATTACACTTATTCCTTTTGAATTACTCTAATGTTATGTTACCGAACAAACTATATTTGTCCAGTCATCTATTATCATTATTTTTTTTCTAAATTTACGACGGGCATGTTCGGTTATACATTGCTAAAAAATTTGGATTATTTCGATATCATATTGTCGAACAAACTAGATTTTTTCAGCCATCTGTTGCCGCACGTTTACAGATTCATTTTCCTTAAAACATTAAGAATCTATAAAAACATGAAGTGTGCAAACATCCATAAAAATATTCATAAAATTTATCAATACAAATATCTTCAAATTTGTTAATACAAACATCTATAAAAACATACTGCTATGTTATCACAATCCATCTATGTTAATAGTTTTGGTAGTTATTACATCAGGACTGACAAGCGTACGGAATTGATCAATACGGGTAGTAGATGTTTTCTCCCATCCATTAGTACACAAGTGATGAAAGCGAATCAAACTACTTGCATTTGGAGGTATTGGATGACTAGGAAGCAGATAAATCTAACAAATCTCGCCTGTAATGAATTCATAACGGTAGTCCATTAAAAATGCACTACTAGCCTTACTACAATAAATAGAAGCATAATCCTTTAAAACAAAAAAAACAAAAATGTCAGAAAAATAAAATTGAAAATGTTTAGTGGTGAGTTAGTAAGTTACCGGACATGTGCTTTTTGTTAAGCAGTAGGTTACTAAACTAATATTTTTTGTTCGGCAGTGGATTACTGGATATATATTTTTTGTTCGGCAGTGTAATTCCGAACTATTTGATTTTGTTCGGTTTTGGTACACCGAATAAAAGTCAAACATCCCTCTTAAAAAACGAAATGAAAACATAAAAAACAAAGAAAAAAACTCACAATTTTACCTTTTTTGCTAGTCCTTCATCACCATTTATTCGTCCATTACTTTACTTTATGATCAAAACACTATGATTCTCATTTTTTGAAAGTAGATGTACGGTAGAGAAGAAGAAATGAGAAAGGAAGAAAAAAAAGTAGGGATTGAAGTGTAATGGGTGTAAAGAGATAATCAAATCTATTTAATTTTGATCTTTTGTTCTTAAAGATAATTTCACACGAGTAAAATTGGAAAAAAAAGTTCTCAAATGGAGGTTGTAAAAAGATAAATGTGTTGTGTAACTAAAATTTCCTTTTTATTTATTTATTTATTTATTTATTTTAATGGTTTAAGTGACACGAATGTTTGTGGTATGTTATGTCATTCCAATAAAGTTACTAACTACTACCGAATTTATGGTGTGCATCTTCAAGTGATAGTTATCAATGATTTTGTGGTTATGTTAGTATAATAGTAATCTTGTGGTGTTGTTACGAACTGAGAAATGTGACTAATCATTTTAGTTTTGTGTGAGTTTTTTTTTCGGTTACAGGAAAGTCTATGCATTGGATGTTGTTGGTGTAATCCCAGAGGAGTTATGGACTTTGACTTTCCTCATCAATTTGTATGGTTCATTGATATTTGATTTAATTAATAAACTTGCCCTTTTCCTTCTTCCGTTTTATTTTCTCCATGTAAACCACTATCAAATTGCAACCTTTGAAATTATGATTCAGAATCTCACCTTATTGAAATATGTGCTGTGCATGATTGGGTAGTTTTCCTTTATAGGCCCTCTAATTTTTTCAGTCATTGATGATGCTAAGTTCCTTTCATAATGTTGCAGGGACTTGCGCCAAAATTACCTGACAGGTAGCTTGTCTGCATCCATTGGCAACCTATCTCGCATGCAGTACCTGTAAGCCACCTTATTTTTTATTAAAATTTTGCTGGTTGCTAATATTTTATCCATGTGTAGATACACTCCTTTAATGTTTTGGCACCTCATTTAAATGTTGTTAGGACCGTGGGTATTAATGCATTATCGGGGGAGCTTCCAAAGGAACTGGGAAAACTTACTGATTTGAGATCACTGTATGTTATTTAATTTTTGTACCTTTTTAAGAGGCAACTTAATGCCAATGCATAGGCATATATGCAAATATGTACATGTATGTTCGTGCCAATAAATATTCTCTTAATAATATATTTTTTTTTATTCTTTGTAATCTGTCTTTCGCTATAGTGGGTACTCTGGACCTCATTCAAGACATACCTCTTTTGTGCATACCATTCAAATGTTACCTTATTTGAATTATTTTGATGCTGTTGACTTGCTACTTTTCCAGGGCCTTTGGTACAAATAACTTCTCTGGCGCTCTACCATTAGAGCTTGGGAATTTAACAAAATTAGAGCAACTGTAAGTGCTGAGACATTTGCTCACTTTTTCATTTTGTTATCCAGAAAAATGCTGCTTCTCTTAGAATTGGGAAATGGTGCAAGAATACCACTTCCATACTATTGTGCACTAGATTCTAGTAGCAAAGAATTCTTGTGTTACTGCAATTGTGCTGTATATTGAAGATATCCCTAATTTGCTCACTGCTTAGATGAGGAAGCTAACCAACTACTTTTCCCTCGACTTTTCACTTCTTCCCTCGTAAGACAGTCCCTTCCGTTGACTTTAATCAGAAGAGAATTCCTGCGGAAGCATAGGGAAGTCTTCTACTCTCTTCTCTAATCTTACATTGGTAAGTCCAAAGGAAGACTGCAACTTGCTTGTGAGTGAGAGCAGAGACAAAACTGAGCCAACCAACCAATGCTAACCCATAAAGAATTGTTAAAATAATAAAACAGGCCCACACATTGAATACAGAACTATACTAATGCCCCTTGTTGTATCGCACAGGTAAGGTGCACCAGACTCGTACAACCTTAATTATCACGATCTATAAACCAGTGTCATCCAGTCTAGTCTGAAATAAACATTTCATCCATCTGGCTATTTAATGAGCTATGCTAGTTCACATCACATAAAAATTCTAAAACACATATTGGAGAGCCTAGATTTCTAGGCATACTAAGCAGTAAGCACGATCCTTTTTTATAAGAAATGTCAGTCACTAGATATAAAGATCTGTTACATGTATCATGTACCTTTCTACTGATTAGCTGATTGCTTGCAACCCATCTCATGAGTTGTCACCTCGGGATTTACCATCAACGAACAAACTTTAAATTTAAATCTAGTGTTGAGGACAAAAAAATATTGCATTTGTTTCTTGAACATTATCCACCTTGACAGTTACTTTGTTAGCTCTGGAGTTAGTGGTGCTATACCTTCAACATTTGCTGCTCTACAAAATCTGCAGACAGTGTAAGAGCTTTCTGAACTATCCTTTTTGCATATCTGAGAAACTAAAATATTGTGTTCAGATTAATTGTTTTTGCTATCAATTTTACCGAGGAAGAATTTTGGGGATGTCAGGTGGGCTTCAGACAATGAACTCACTGGTAGCATACCTGAATTCATTGGGAATTGGTCAAAGCTTAAAGCCTTGTAAGCAATCTTCTATGTTGTGTTCTCTTTATTTTGACAATCACACTCAAATTATAGCTTTACTTTAAAATAGCAATGTGTAGTAACTGAGATGTATAACACTCTTCAGCAATCCACTTCATTTTTCTTCTTCTTTTTTTTTTTTTTTTTTTTTTTTTGGTAGGAGATTTCAGGGAAACTCCTTTGGAGGTCCAATACCAACAACATTTTCCAACTTAACCTTGATGGAGGACTTGTGAGCATTAACTCTTTCAACAGCTTTTGTTCATATTTAGCATATCAATAAAGCTAATATTCTCTTTTATAATATACCCATGCTCATCTAGGAGAATAAGTGATTTATCTAATGGAAGTTCTTCGTTGGTGTTCCTTAAAGATATGAAGTCTTTGAATCTCTTGTAAGGCGATATGATTATTGCTGGCAAATCTATTCTGTTTTAATTTTTCATTTTCATGCTCCTTAATTGCTCTTCTACAAAACTAATATTGCCATGTGGTTTCATGTCTTGCAGAATTCTGAGGAATAACAATATTTCTGGTTCTATCCCATCCAATATTGGAGATTATCAAAGATTGTTACAACTGTAAGTTATTGCTATTAATTTCAGGCCAGCTCCCATATACTTCAACCTGAAATTTGGCCAGTTCAGAGTCAGATGGGGGAAGATGGGGTCAAAACCAGACAGCCAACTCTATGAAGCAAATATTTTTAATGTATTTACATTATTATATAATGAATTTACTTGACCATGGTTTATATAATTCTTCAGGGATTTGAGCTTCAACAACTTAACTGGACAGATTCCTGATTCGCTGTTCAATTTGAGCTCTCTCTCTTACTTGTAATAAACATCTTGTGCTGTATTATTTTAGAATCTTTCCAACAAATACTGTTTATTGCTTGAACTAATTTCTTTATGCCCAGGTTTCTTGGGAATAATAAATTAACTGGTACCCTTCCTGCTCAAAAGAGTACATCTCTCCTGAATATGTAAGTACATCTTACATGACAACCCACAGTTTAATTAGAATGTAAGTGCTGTTATTGAAAAACTATATGTAAGTTGAGAAGTTCTTTTGTTTTCTGGCACATAATGATTATCAAAAATGGTTTTCTCTTCCCAAATATGAAGGTTATATAATTTCTGAAGCATAATGTACCTTCGAACAGGTCTATGATGCAGCACAGATTTTATCCATTTTGCCATGAGTATTCTTGACAGCAGCATATTTGTCACACAACCCTGCTACCACATGCTAGAAAATCATGTATTAAGCAAGACAAAGATTCAAGTATAAATGTATGTGTAAATGTAAATGTAGAGATGTATACAAAAATACCCAACATTAGGGAACACACTAGGGGAGGTAAATATTAAATATTTGGACATACACTAGATTTCTGTTTGCATCTTGATCTGCCTGTGATGATTCTTTTCTCTTTTTTTTTTTCTTTTTTTTTTAAATTTTATTTATTTATTTTTTCTTTGACGGACAATTTCATACACTAAAATCAGGATACCATGTCCTATTAATGCCTCTATTTGATAGAAAAGTGGCAGTGAAAATGTCGTGTTATATAACTATAAACTTCTACCTACAAAATACGAATTTAAAATTTTTTTTTATTTTTTTATTTTTTTGAAAAATCAGGCAGTACTTGATTCTGTGAATAGGCAGAAAGTATATGGAAGTCATGTTATCTTAAAGTTGATATGAAACACAACCCTTGGTAAGCCATGTAACATGTGAAGGTTTAGTGCGACCCACAGAAGTTTACGAGAATCATTATGGATTCACTGCTTTCCAATTTCAAGGTCACAATGTACAATTTCTTTAAACATTAACGAGATACAATTAGGAATGTAAATAACTCTATTTATTGCTTAGAAATTTTTTTATGTTAATAGTATGCTGCTACTGTGTTTGGGCAGACATGGAGAAACAATTAATGAGTCTATGTATTTGAACAAAGTTGTTTTGGAAACTGGCATGTAGTGATACATGCAATCATGGGAGTATGTAAGGCTATTGACTAAATCCATAACTTCAGTGCCTAAATTTAAGACTAACCAAGTTATCAGGCATCAGTAGGATGGAACATCGACTGAACATTCCCATTATGTTTTTGCCTGCAGAGATTTGTCATACAACGAATTATCTGGGAGCTTTCCTTCTTGGATCAACCAACAAGACTTACAACTGTATGTAAAATAAATAAATAAATAAATAAAAATTGGTCCTTCTCTCTGCTTTTATTTTCAGATTTTGTGGTTTACCATCCTGGCATCCTGTAATAGTTTTGAGTGCAAAATATTTGTTGTGATTGCATTTTGTACCTCATCATATCTTCTGCATTGGTTTTATACTATTGAAACTAACAACGAGATTTTTTGGGATGTAATATGCAGTAATTTAGTTGCCAATAACTTCACAATAGAAGGTTCGAACAACAGGTGATTCTCTCCCAGCTGTATCTTTTTAACGTTATTCAGTAGCCTTTGAACATTCAATGTTGCTAAAGGAAATTTCAGTAATTTTCCATTATATTGTTTAGTGTTTAACACCATAAGCTGGTAACCAGCACCTTTATCAGCGGTCAAACATGCATGTGCTTAATCCTGCTTAGATTCACCAGATATAACACCTTTATAATCAATTTGCATTCTTCGTCTGCTTTTAGTGTTCTACCTTCAGGATTGAGCTGTCTTCAAAGGAACTTTCCCTGCTACCGTAATGTTCCTGTCTGTAAGTGCCTTCATGACCTTTTGTGTGTGTGTGTGTGTGTGTGTGTGTGTGAGAGAGAGAGAGAGAGAGAGAGAATCAGTAGGAATATGGGAGTCGAACTCAAGCCGCACCAATGGATATAGTAATACTATTAATTAGATGTCGTTCTGTTGAACGGCTATCAACATTTTTAGTGAGGTAATGCATAATTGAACCCATTAAAATGCGTTGAACCCATATAATCAAGGTTTTGAAAAACAGTTGTGATCGCCATAATTGTTGCGGTGATGAGGTAGCGGTTTGCGAGATGTAAAGGCCGTAGTGTAACGGTTGTGGTAACCAGAATCGTGATTTTTCTTATTTTCCACACTTTGAAGAAAACTTATCAATAAACATTTTTTTTTTTTCAGAATCACATTTATTGGGATTTAAAATAAATTTTGATCAATTTTTGTTAATTTTTAAGTATGATCAGATATATTTCATATTTTCAAATCACTATAAAAGGAACTTTTTACATTTTATTTCAATAGTTAATGATTTTAAGAATAATTAATTTTAAATATCTACAAATTATTTTTTACCAATACCTGAACTAACTGAATAAAAAATATTCACAATTATTAAATGAAAGGATTATAAAATAAAAATTGTGCCATAAATTTTTTAAAAAAAATTATAAAGAAAAAAAAAATCATATAAAACTTTTTCTTTAGGCTTGGATCACTTGAGTATTTGTTAAGTTTTTGTGTTTTTTTGGGAAAAGGAAACTATTTAGAATATTGTAAAAAGGTGTAACAGTGTCTAACGGACCGTTACGGCTATTACAGTACCACTACGGCTGTTATGTTACACCGAAACGGCCGTTACACATGCGAATTTCCGTCACACCGCTATAGTGGTCGTAACGGGTGATGGTAACCACTACAATCGTTACATAATGGCGTTACGTTACGGTTGCGACCACTTTTTAAAACCTTGCATATAATGCATATGAATAAGGAGTTATGCATGGCTGATTTTGATTTTTGTTAATTGAAAGCACATTTCCAAGCCCAAATCTGATGAATTCCTCTTTACCATTGGCTTACAGATTCCAACTTTGCAGTCAAGTGTGGTGGTCCACAGATTACTTCTAGTAAGCAGATTATATATGAGAGGGATAATGAGACTCTGGGTCCTGCTACATATTATGTGACTAGCACAAACAGGTGGGCAGTTAGTAATGTTGGACGCTTTGGTGAGAACAACAATGCCCAGTATACAAGTTTCTCTTCATCTCAGTTCACAAATACTTTGGACTCAGAGCTGTTCCAAACAGCACGAATATCTGCTGGATCACTAAGATACTATGGGTTGGGGCTTGAGAATGGTAACTATACTGTGAATCTACAATTTGTAGAGCTAACCATCGAGAATCCTACAACTTGGAAAAGTCTTGGAAGGCGTGTTTTTGATATATATATCCAGGTCTGTGCTGAGTTGTGGAATTGGATTAGCAATTGTGTTTTCCCTGTCCTCTTTTAGACTGAACTTTTTGTTATCAGCTTTCGTTATATATGTGTGGATGTCTAGATGAGGGGTATGTAATAAAAAACAGTGGTGCTACATGCACCAATTAGTGTACTAACTAATGTACCAACACTAGTTATGACATTATTATTGACCTCACTCATTAATCACATTACAAATAGCAAAAACTTCTTAAATTATGTCACATCATCAATTGGTATACTAGTTAGTACACTAATTGGTACATATAGCATTATTTAATAAAAAAAGGTAGGTAGTTGGAATGATGAAAGGGTTTCACATCCATTTTCCATGTCATCATGTGAAAACTTTTTTCATACCAAATAAGAGATGGTTTAACATGGAATATGTATTACTGCAGTATTCTGTTTTATTAAGTAGTATACTTCAGGTATTTTCAAAATTTGCATATTCTATCCAACGTTTTAAGCTAAACTGGTTTCCATTTTGTTGTTAACAATTAGACTTTATGATTTATGTGGGCACATACCGTCAAGATTAACAAAATCCTTGGTTTTTTTTTTCTTTTCTTTTTTTATTCTTTTTCTGAAGGTCATAAATGTCTTGAAGTCTTTTAAACATTTATTCGACTGCATATGCACATTGAATTAATTTCATAGGACTATCATGATGTTATATTAGATATTGTTTCAAGTATATGATTCATTTTCATTAATCACCACCTAGTATTTCAGACCAATATTATTTGTTATCTTGTGATCATTAGTAGAACAGTTTCTCCAGATTCCCATCTCATAATGTATATGTCACACAACTCTGAAGTTTGTTATCAGAGCAACTCCAAGGCTGCTAGGCACAATGTCTTCTAAAAGTACACAGAAAAGGACAATATCTATTTTTCCCAACTAGTTTAGCTGGTGTGCACTTCAAACCATACTCTTTATTTTAACTAATCAATCAAACTAACTTAGCTAATTTTTAAAAGAAAAATACTATAAACATAAATAAAAATATATAATCTTTTTATGATGTGTTGTTAATGTAGCTAGTGTTGACATGACATTTACAAATATTTATTTACTTTTATTCACCCAAAAAAAAATATTTATTTACTTTTAAATATATAATTAATTATTTTTTAAAATAATATTTTTACACGATCATATTTTAAAAAATACAATGGGTTAGAACAAGTAGAGATGCAACAAAGATTGAGGGAGCAAGCAGAGATGGAGACCTCAAAACAGCGGGAAAACCCTTTTGCCTAGCAATGGAGGCTAGCTAGATGTGGAGAGCGAAAATGAAAATGGACAAAATGCCTCTTGTGATGCAGAGCGAGGAAGAGAAAACTAACTTCACTAGCAAAAATGCCTCATGTGGCCCTTTTGCCTCCTCCCTTGGAGATGCTCTTAATCAATTTAAGAGCTACATATAAATAACGGTGTGAAAAGGTTCATAGGCCATCACCTATTATTGTACTCGTCATCCCAGAGTGTTGGAATGGGTGGGACTGGGTATAGATCTATCTTTGGTCCTTAATTAACTTAAACCATGTTGTCTCCTGTTACAGCCCCGGCCTTGCCCTTTTCTGCCTTATTTTTACCTTTGTACCAGCCACTTATTTAATTCCCTGAATGTGTTCCCTTTCTCTGATATAGTTATTCTTATATAAATGAAATTTTGCCAAAACGTGGGAGACAACAACTGCCTCTGTGATTTATTCTCAATGTTTTATTAGTTAATTTCTAAAATCATGCTGTTTTTAATGATACATAGTCAAAGACACCCATGTTTTGTAGCTGCCCATCTTTTAATTCTTTTTCTTCTTCTTCTTCTTAAGTTCTGAAGTTCTTTTACTTCTGTTTCTTAAGCTCTAAACTTGTTCATTCTAGGGGAATCTGGAGTGGAAAGATTTTGATTTACGAAAGGAGGCGGGTGGGGCCTCTTTGCAACCTGTTCAGAAGGAATTCAAGGCTCAGGTATCAGAAAACTACCTTGAAATCCATCTCTTTTGGGCTGGTAAAGGGACTTGCTGTGTACCTACTCAAGGTACATATGGACCTTCTATTTCAGCAATCAGTGTCACCTCAGGTAATATGATTCAAAAACATTTTATGTGAGTTTAGAAATTTAAGTCTTATATTATTGATGCCAAGTTTTTGACAATTAAGCTTTTGTACAGACTTCATCCCCACTGTTAGTAACAACCTTCCGACCAGTAAGAAGAATAAGACCAGTTTGACTGTAGGGATTGTTGTTCCTATTGGAGTTGTATGCCTTCTGTCTGTACTTGCGTTATATTGCTTCATTCAACAAAGAAAAAGGTCACACAAGAGTGAGGATGAAGGTAAAAATAGAAATGAATTAATAAATAAGCCAGGTTTATTATTGCAATCCGACTTCTTCCCATAACAGATATGTTTCGTTTGCTACTTGTGGATCTACTCTTTTAGTGGAAATGCTTTCTAAATGGAACTTTAAAATGAATTTGTCCATACCTGTATATTTGTGTTAAACACAACATCAGACTTGCTAAATGCTGTTTGTGCTTCAAATATTGTTCATACATGATGAAGATTTCTTTAGAAGTCCTACTATTAAACAAACTCCCTTACCTTTCTCGCCACCAAACACCTGAACCCTTTGGTTCTTTGTAAAGTGAGGGAGAAGAAGATAAACTCTTACAAAAGGAACACATTATGGCATTTTTCTTTAGTTTCTTCTCCCCAAACAATTTTTTCATCTTTAATCAAAGACCATTTTGGATTGGAACTACAATTAAGATTAGTATATTTGTGGTTACACATTTACTTGTATAATCTGGTACCTTTCATTGATCAATGTGCCAGAGAATGACCATATCATTATAAGCTTACTAAATACATAAGTGAGTTATTAATGACTTCTTAAATATTCACTGCCAAGTGTTTTTATTGAACTTGTAGAGCTCCGAGGGATGGATGCTAAGCCTTACACCTTCAGTTATGCTGAACTAAGGGCTGCAACAGAAGATTTCCATCCTGCAAACAAACTCGGGGAGGGAGGCTTTGGACCTGTTTATAAGGTAAGTCACTCTTCTAATCAAGGACAAGCAGTTATCAAACATTTGATATTGCTTCATAAATAATACCACTCATCTGACTTGTAAGTATTCTAAGTTTTTCTATAATTAGCTTCACAGTTAATAATCATTCTTCCATATCACTTCTTTTTAAAATTTTTTCTGATCATTGTGTATAGCAGCAGTACACTTTTACCATCACATTTTGTGCCATTACTGGACATGTAATTTTTGTAGAAAAGAAGATAATGGAAAATCCAACCCTTGCTATTATAGCTATTTTGTGCATAAAGAACAGAAATTTATCGGTCCATATCCTTTTTCCTTTGAAGTTTCACAAATAGAACATGAGAAGAAAAAAAAATCCATGGTTGAGACTAGACAGTTTATCTCATGTTTTTAAGTTTTGTAAATAGGGAACGCTCAATGATGGGAGGGTGGTTGCTGTTAAACAACTTTCTGTGGCATCCCGCCAAGGAAAGACTCAATTTGTCACAGAGATCGCTACTATATCTGCTGTGCAGCACCGAAATCTTGTGAAACTGTATGGATGCTGCATTGAGGGAGATAAACGATTGCTTGTTTATGAGTATCTTGAAAATAGGAGTCTCGATCAAGCATTATTTGGTATACGGATATCACCTTTACAGTATATATATATATTAGAATTTCTGAATGTGGAGAATACAAGAAATAATTAACTATTTGGTATTTATGAAGTAGGAAACAGAAGTTTGTATCTAGACTGGCCCACTCGTTTTGATATTTGCTTGGGAGTAGCAAGGGGTCTAGCCTATCTTCATGAAGAATCACGGCTTCGCATTGTACATAGAGATGTGAAGGCCAGCAATATTCTTCTTGACTCTGGTCTCAACCCCAAAATCTCTGATTTTGGTTTGGCCAAACTTTATGACGACAAAAAGACCCACATGAGTACCCGTGTTGCAGGGACGATGTAAGATTTTCAGCCGGCAAGCTCCATATATTCTTTCATTATATTGGTTAATTTATAATTTTTTGATATTGTTCATAGCCTATGAAGCATGGGTACTTCGATAAACATGCCGTACCCGTATCGAGTACTTATCGGCGTAGGGTACATCGTATGATACTTCTACATACGTACTGGATACATGAAATACGTATCCAAATTTTTTCTTTTTAATTTTTGACATATCCAGACATACCTAGTGTCTACCCAAGCCGTACGGTACCTTAGTCAAAACAATATTTTCTTCTACTATAGAGATAAAATTCCTTTCACTAGACTTCTTTTCTATTTCAATTTTATGCTTAACATGATTTTAAAATTAAGTTATGGTTTGTAAGTTATTTAATATAATAACATTTAATTTTGGTTTATATCTTTACTTTTGATATTAAATATTAATTGTTGGTTTGATCTTAACAAATTAAACCATACAATCAATTTTTGCATTACTCTAAATTAAAAAGAAATATTTTTTTACAAACGTACCAAGCCGTACTCATATGGTACCAGTACTCGTATCTGTACCTGTGCTTTATAGTTCATAGCTGAAGTAATATCTAAAAAATTGTGACGTTTTCTTGGTTGTTGGTGTAGTGGATATCTTGCACCCGAGTATGCCATGCGTGGGCACCTCACAGAAAAGGTCGATGTGTTTAGCTTTGGTGTTGTAGCTCTGGAGATCGTCAGTGGAAGGCTAAATTCTGACTCAAGCTTGGAACAAGAGAAGATTTATCTTCTTGAATGGGTATGATTCACTTTTTTTTGCACTCAATAAACGTTAATTCTTTGAAACATTGCCAATTGCATGCATGGATATTCACTTTAGCTATGGATATAGTATTTGTTGTCATTGGTTGAACAACACCTATGTGTAGTTCACTTTTGAAAAAAGAAGGAAACATCACTATATCTAGAAAAATTTAGGGGTTTTTTCTGATGTCACATGTTTGTCATCTTATAATTGGATAGCCACTACATATTTACATGTGAGTGCCATTTGCTCATGGGATTATTGATAGTCACCAAGATGGATACTGGCTTAATTTGCTTGAAAATTTTGCTATTCAAAACAAGACAACAGCTTCCAGAAGCTTAAACGGCTATAAAGTACGAATATTTTAAAAAGGGAGATGTATCCATATTGGATATGAATCGGATACTGATACTCGTCGAGTACTCGCGGATACGTGTCGGATACTTTTTAATTAATTTTGGAGTATCGGATACTTAATTTTGAAGTATCGGATACTCGAAGTCACATATAGTTGGTGGAGTGGTAGTGGAGAGATTAGCATTATTCTAATAGGAATGCATGTATCAAAGAAATTTTTTATTTTTTATTTTTTGTTGGTTAGGTTACTAATGAGGTGATCCCACTTCAAAAAAAAATTAAAATTAAAACATCAAGTGTAATATATATATATATTTTATGATTTTTTTTTTCTATTTTTTTCTTTAGGTTTTATTTTCATGCATATCACATTATTAAAATTATAAAAATAAATTTTTTTATGAACGTATCCCCACCGTTTCCATACCCTACTTTTTTAGATTTTGACATGTTGTCATATCCGTATCCGTGCTTCATAGTTAAATGGTGTGTTTTTCTGGACTCTAAATTGTTTGAAAGAAATGTAGGAAATGTAATGAACTACATTCTTGAAACTTAGTTTGTTCACTCTTTGGGACCGAGAAATAAAATTTTCACTTAACTTACTTTTTTACAACAGTAGGGACGAAAATAATATATATAATATTAGTTCTAAAGTTTGTTATGTAATTTTTGAGAAAGCCTAAGTGCACATAAGAATTTCACAAAATGGAACACAAATGTGAGATAAAAAGATGGGCTCCATATGTGGATCCACTGTTATTATACAAGGCGAGGCATGGGCTTCATCGAAACGAGGCTCATGTTAACAATAAAAAATAGATAATTTAATATAAAAAAATAATTCAAGGTTCAACATAAGTAAAATGTAATATTAAATATTTTAAAACATAAATACCAACTAACCCCAATAAAAAAATAATTCAAGGTTGCATATAAACACAATCATCTAACTCATAAATCATAAACATTTGAAAATAGTGACAAAATCGAAGTGTCTTAAAAGATAAGCATAGAGGAGGAGGAGGAGAAAGAGTAGAAGATTGAGGAGATGAAGAAGGAGAATAATGACAACTGTTAGTTATGTTTAAGAGTTTAATCCCGTGTAGTAGCGTGTAAAAAAAAATGAGATAGTGAATTCAAGGGTAATATTTGTAATAAACAAACATTTTAAAAGAAGCGCACAAGTCGCACGCCTTGACCCTAAGCCTAAATTGCACGCTTCATGCACTTTTATGGCGCCTATTTTACATCGTCTAGTCTGAGATGTTCCGAAGCACACTGACTGCACCTTGATGAGCCTTGGGCCTAGGCGGACACCTTTAATAACACTGTGTGGACCCCACTTATGTGGTTCCCACACCATTGGCTCACATTTGTGCTCCATTTTGTGAAAATCTTGTCTTCCTAGCATCGTCGGTCATTTTTCTTAATTTTTCTTGCTAACCAAATAATTTTGGGAAGTGCGTCAAGGAAAACAAATGTGTTGGTTCAATGCTTTGAAACAAAAGCTACTCATTCAAATTCTTTGAAAGAGAACACTATGTCACTTACCATTTTCATATTTCTCCAAATCCAAATTTGAACACAGTATAGCTCTGCCATTATGATTTGCATCAAATACATTGTGTCTGTTCCAAATAGCCAGTAGCATGGGCTGCCCACCCCAGTTATGTGATTCAGAATTCATGTATGATTCCTCCCATCTTGAATTCTCATGACATATTTTAAATTTTCTCCTTTTAGGCCTGGCATTTACATGAAATAAACCATGAAGTTAAGCTAGTGGATGCTAATTTATCTGAATTTCATGAGGAAGAAGTAAAACGAGTGATAGGAGTAGCTCTCTTGTGCACTCAGACATCCCCAATGCTACGCCCATCCATGTCGCGTGTAGTGGGAATGCTTTCAGGAGACTTTGAAGTTAGTGCTATTACTACACGGCCTGGATATTTGACCGACTGGAATTTTAATGACACAACCAGCTTTATGAGTAATGATACTCCAACTGTGAAAAAAGAGCATAGCCACTACAGCTCATCAACTAGGACAAGCATGGTGGCTGATCCAGACCGGTCACCAATAAATGATGCTAAACCTATGCTTCAAGAGATCATTGGAGAAGGTAGGTGAACGTTGGTTTTTTTTTTTTTTGGAGAAACAGAGATCAATTCTCCTGAAATACATGACATGAGATCGAACTTTGTGTGAATTTATTAGTTTCCTTTTGTCGCTGCAAATGTTAGTTAAATTTCAAGCATATCCTATTGTAATTAAGTTTGCTATTCAAAGCCTGGAATGGCTACATGGTCTTGGGTAAAACAACTCAATCTCAAATGCTAATTATTGAGGAGAGGGTGTCTTCATGCTTATATACTGCACATTACTTTTGTACCAGGCAATGTGAGACTTCACTTCATGGCCTTGCTCACACACAGCATGCTCACTCAGCTACACCTACTGTGTGCAAGTAAGGGACACACACCCTATCCATTTTTGGGTATTTTGTTTCTGATATCATATTATACGATTTTGAGTAGAACTCAATCTCATAAGTTAGTCATTGAGATGATGGTGCTCTCATGATTATATACTGAGATTTTCCTTATTTTTACATCCGAACGATGTGAGATTTCGCTTTAGAGGAAGTATGTCGAGGTGAAGAGTCATGATGAGGTCTGGAGAGTATGGCCCCAAGAAGATTGGCCATTGCCAATCATGGTATCACTTTTCCAAGGAAATTGTGTTGCTGAGCTTAAACGGTACTAATCAGAGAAGGGAAAAGCTTTCCCCTACAAAAGCATTTATGTTATATTGGAAACGCATTCCCACAAGCCCATCTAATCCTTGTCCCCTGTTATGAAGATAGAATTGGACTGTGTCACTTTACTTCAATCATTTGCATCTTTGTCATACTCCAGTGATTAAGTTGTATAAATAGATACCAACAAGGCATGGAATCAGAAAAAGTGACACTGAAAGTAATATTATTTAATCAATAATAAAGTTGAGAAGGTTGGAGAGTCAATGTCATTTATTCTATGTTGTTTTCACCATGCAAATGTGGATGCTTAGCTAAACTAGCTAAACATCATAGCTAATTCCAAAAGTTCTTTCAAAATATTGAGCTACATAGCACATGTAGGTCCTCTTGATGATATGTTCTTCTCCATTTGCTTTTGAAGTCTGCTGCTAACTATCCTCAGCAATAGCTATCCTTTCTACACATTACATGGTAAGCTTCAGAATTTTTTTTTTTTTTTTAATTATTGTCACTGAACAACCCTTTGGTTCTCATCCCATTTTAGTGAAGCTCTTATGCTGTCCAGGAAACCAAATCAGAGCACCAGAGGGCCTCATCTCTTGTGAGCTTATGTTTGTTCACCAACAATCACAGTAGACTGGCCACCAGTCATTCGGATAATAGGGCCAATCCGGCCGGGCTTAGGACACATTTGGAAATAAGAAGGTGCTGGTAGAGCCAATAGTAATCATTTTTCTATTAAAAAAATCCAAATTTGTTTTGATACATTAATCAAATGAACAAATTCCAAATCTACACGACTTCAATAATTCCCAAAATTTTCAAGCCTCCAGAATATTATCAATAGCTCCTATATTTTTACAAAAAAGGTCTGTTTGTACAGAATTTAAATACAAAAAGTTATATTATAAGAGAGAGTTTAAGAAATGACCCTTACATGAGTGGATCTTACGGGTGGAAATTTGTGATACGACACGATAATACAACTCGAACTATATACGAAATTAATGGATTATGGTTGACGATTTCCTAACATGAACATATATATGACACGACCTAACAAGATAAATATTAAACAAGTCGGATTAGTGTCAAATCTGTATAACACGAAATTAACACAAACAACTTGTATAATGAATAATTAGTTATATATTTAATATTATTCTAACTAGAGAGTATCATGACATTTTTTAATCTCTTACGTAGTTACATCCAATTTATTAAGAAGTATGTAAAATACAATTTTAAGTTTAATATAGGTTTTGTTTTTGCTTTTAATTGAACTCAATGTATCTTTTTTTTATATCTATTATTTAAGTTAATCTAGTAAAAAATATAATAAAAAAATATTACATTTATAAATTAAGAAAATAAAATTAAGTTGAAATCAAATATTTTTACAAATATTTTCATTTAATAGAGATTAGTTTCATTAAATTTAACTTGTGAATAAATTTTTAAATTTTTTTCATACATTTGATACTTTTAGTTAATAGTGAAATTTTTTGACATGACACGTTAACACAACACGAATCGGACATGAATAAAAAATGACACGACACAATAACACAAAATAATAAACGGGTTCAATTAGTATTAAGATAATTCTGACACGAACTCCAGATGACACAAACACGGCCTGGCCCCGGCCCCGACCCGACGCCCACCCCTGGATCCGCCTTACCTTTTGTCTGGGTTGTATGAAAATGAAAATTAATCACCTTATTTGGTTTAATTTTTGAAACTATTTTTTAATTTAAAAATCAAACAAAATATGTTTTATTTGTGTGCATAGATCACACCTATTTTCCATATATATATATAGTTTTCATGATAATTGTGGACATGAATACATTACTGTCAGCTAAGCGTTCTCAATTCAGAAATTAATTGCAGCAGCCTTGTTGATTGAAGGAAAGCAATAATGGGAAACGAGTTACGGACCCACTGACTCATCAAAGTTCAGGATCAAGTTTCTTGAAAGCTTGCTTCAACACCACAAATGCATTCCTTGGTAACTCTTAATCCCTCTCTCATCATAATTCATCCCTAATTGCTGTGAGATCTTTTGTCTCCAAATTTTTTTATCTTTTTATTTTAGTTTATTCTGAATTGCTCGACCACATATTTGAGATTTTCGTATTCCAAAATTATCACGTGTAAAGGAGAAAATATTTTGAAGACAAAAGAATCCTCATCTTCATATTTTTAGAGAGCAATTTCTCTCCAATTGGGTTTGTGACTGATTAGACTAGTCCACTCTAATTTTTAGGCTAGCACTCGCTAAGACGATCCAAACAATTTATACTATCCATTTTTTTAAAGACAAGGAAAACCAAATCAAGTCTTAAATCCTATCAAATAGGGTCAGTTATATGAATCATTTTTCTCCACGCGGCTCTATCAAATATGATTAAATTATACGATTACAACTATCTGATCAAATTTTTATGGGGATAATCAATATACATGGAGATAAAAGAGGAACGATTTGAATCATCTTAACAGATCCTGTTATGGACCCAAATTGCTAGACTGGAACAGTCCAATCACAAGACTGAACTGGAGAGAAACCATCCTCTCCTTCAATTATTTTCTTTCAACTCAGATGTTCTTTTTCACTGCACAAATAATTTACAAATTTGATAAGCAATGGTCTTCTGATAGTTCCCTATGCCCTCTCAAGTGGTGGTTGGTTAAGCTTCCTGTTATTTTTCGTCATCACCCCCATGACCTTCTACACTGGACTACTACTGAAGACTTGTCTTGATCCTGATCCATCCATTAGATCTTACCTCAACATTGCAGAACAAGCAATTGGTAAAACAGGCCGAATCATAGTCACAATCATCATGAACTCGGAGTTGTACCTCGTTTGAATGGGCCTCTCGATACTTGAAGCTGACAACTTACATAAGCTCTTCCCAAAATTCATGATCAAGATTGGAACACTAACTGTTGAGGGAACAGTCGTTTGTTTTTAATCACTGCGCTTGCGATTCTGCCCTCAATGCTGTTAACTGACCTCGGCATACTCTCCTATGTCTCAGCCACAGGGGTGTTCTCTTGCCTCATCATCTTCATCTCCGCTGTCTGTGTTGGTGCTTTCAATGGTAAGGAACCTTGGTTAATGTGGGTGCCCCTCGTACTGCTGTCAGCTTGTACATTGTTTGTTTTGCAGGACATCCAGTTGTCCCTTCTGTGTACACTTCAATGCAAGGCGTGTATCAGTTTAGTAAAGTAAACAAGTGCACCTGTTTAAAGTGTATCACTTCAATAATAGAAATGTCTTTTTCTTCAACCAAAAAAAAAAAAAAAAATGAACATAAAAATAAAAAAAAAGAAGGAAAAAATGTGGCATTTTTAGCAGTAGCAAAGTGGATGGGTTCTTTTATAAAAATGATTTATAAAATGCTTATTGAGTACTATTTTCTAGCCTGCAATGTGAAGGGTCCATTGTCTCTGCATTTTCTTTGAAGTCTTGTTCTCCAAATCCTATCACATTTTTCTTTTCCTGAGCATAACCAGCTTGCAGGTCTTGTTTTCAAACTTTACTGTCACAACAATAACCCACGTGTCAATGGCAATAGTGGGGTATCTCATGTATGGGGATGATGTCGAATCACAAATTACATTGAATCTACCAACAGGGAAAGCTAGCACAAATTAACGATTTACACCACTTTGTTTATTCCAATTATTAGATACGCATAGATGCGAACCCCGGTGACAAATGGCATAGAAAGCAGATTATCAGAAAATTACAAGAACTGAACACCTGTTAGGTTGCTGATTAGAATGGTTACTGTTGTTCAGCACCATAGTTCTAGCTTGTGTGTTTCCATATTTTGAGTCCTTGATGGCCGTTGTCGAATCCATCTTTATTGTTCTAGCATTCATTCGTGCTTCCATGCCTATTCTATTTGACAATTTCTAGTTCCTATCAGAATTGGAGTTACAACGAAGTGGGCATCATCGTAATAATTTGTAACTGTTGCCGGAATTTTTGAGACTTACTCATCTATTGCTGAACTTGTAGATGATGTTTGATTTTGTTGTATAATCTATAGCTATCTTTTAGCATTTCTGGTGGCAATTCTTCAAAGTTAGTTTCAATATCTTGTTTTTCTCCTCCTTAAAAGTATGGGATGTCCTGGAGGGTATCCGAGAGCCCCAATAGTTTAGGACTCTCGGGTCTAGTCTCACGAGTGCAATGTGAAATAGAAAAAAAAAAAGAAAAAAAGAGTGCAAATCCGGCAAATCTATAGAAAATCTACTAATCAATAGAAATGCCAAAAATTGACTACATTACCAGATTTAGAGTCACCACCTAATCTTTTGGGGAGATTAGGAAACCCATGACTGATGCAAAAAACCATTGTTCGTTGTAACCAAAGTGTCTCGGTTAGGGAACTTAGGTATGAGAGGGGAAGGTCATGAATTCAGCACTCCGCTCATCCGATCAAAGATCAGTCTCTACTAATTCATAATATGAGATTCATAACTAATATATGTTCATGTACCGATTATTAATGCTAAAATTACTATGTGAAGCAAACAAGTATAGACCAAATCACTTTTGTTGGAACACTTTGATCTCATGCATTTAGAAAAAGGTTTGAAATGCGCAACTCTAAAGAAAACAAGAGTCCACATACATAAAGATCAAAATCATCCCAAATCAAGAAAAAAAGCCTCCATCCGCTAGCATCCAAACAAATATATCAAGTAAGCAAGTAGCCTCATGATAAGAGTGCTATAAATAAAACATACACAATCGGGATGCAAAGAAGAAAGGAGCTCACCCAGTACTTCTCCGCGCCAAGCAAACAAGCGTTAGAAAAGCATGCATGATCCTAGATACAAAAGAGACTAATGTAATACTCACAAAATGCAACGAAAGACTTGGCTACTAAACATGACATGTGAACCAGCTCCAAACATGGGATAGCACACATAATCACGTAAGAGATACCAAATAATAGATAAGAAAAATAAGCCAAGTCTTATACATGAAAAATTGATGCAAGACATTAAAAATGATGAATAAAGAAAACATAATGCCAAGATATGGATAGGTATAAATAAAAGGGGATAGAGAGAGAGAGAGAGAGATAAACATGAATATATTTAAACTAAAAGAAAGCAAGATGACAAGAGTAGAAGCTAACTACACATGCAAGGCTACCAAGATGAAAAATATGAAAAGCTACCAAGCAAAAGAAGCCAAGAAATAAGATAATGGAAAGGAAAACAAGCCAAAGTGCTTCTCTAACATAAGAATGTAAGAGAGAACCAATAATTCTCTTGTAATGCCACTAGAAGCTAGACATGATGAGTTCATCCTCAATCATTATGAATAATGAGAGAATTGAACCCATCAAAGTCATAGAAGCTTCATAGTGAACATGGTAGAGAATCTCATTCTCAATCACCATGAGATGAGAGAAAGAGTAACAAAAAATGAAAGAATTACAATCTACCACTTCTTATCATGAGGATGATCAAGGAAGAAGTGGATTAAGTAATCAAACGGTGAGAAATCAAAATAAGCAAAATCCACCATTCTCATCATGGAAAAGATGAGATGATGGTCATCCATGATCATCAAAGGATGACAAATACAAGGTCATTTTCATGAAAAGAGAAGAAGAGTAGAGTTTTTTTTCTCCTTCGAATTTGCTATTCAAAAAAACCCATCTGTTCTTTAATTAACAATGTGCGATATACAATAACAATTAGAAATTCAAATTAGTTCAACCATGAATCATCTGTGCATACCTATCAATCATTGTGGTCCAAGAAACAACATCCCTTTCAGGACTTTCATTGAACACTTGTCTTGCATAGATCAAACACCCACCATTGGCATAAAAATGAATCAACCCATTTTGCACAACCAAATCAAAAGTAAAACCCACCTTCCAAATTCGACAATGGATCATAACAAATCCCCCAAACAAAGAAAGAGCAAAAAGGAATTAAAGAGAGAGAGAGAGAGAGAGAGAGAGATATAGATGACCTGTTCTGCAATGGACGCTCCTAGGTCGGCAATGGCAGATTCAACAGTTAGGGTTTGCGAATGGAAAGAGAGAAAGAGAAAGAGTGGTGGTGGTCGTCGATCGTCCAGGTGGTGGATGGTGGTCATCGGTGTGAAAATGGAGAGAGCCAGAAGCGAGGTCGAGAGAGAGGTAGCAAGACGAAGTCGACAAGCGTGTTTTGATTTTCGATTTTACTAGCACGTGAAGGGCACACACAAAAAGGGGCCAGGGGGTAATTCATGTGTGTTTTTATTTTTATTTTTAAATATTTTTTTCCCTCTCTTTCATGTAAGATGATGTTGGGGGTTGTGAGGGTGGAGTTTCTGTAAGGTTTCAATCATTACTCTTTCCATATTCAGGTAACTTGAGCTACCTTTTTTCAGTAGATATAGCATTATTTGAGTCATATTAACTCTTTATTTTTTTCATATATATATATTTTTTTATAAAAAGTCAAAAAGTACACTAAATAAATAAATCTCAAACAACCCCGGTCTTAAATGACATTAAATTTTTAACTATAATGACTAAATATGCCCTTATTAAAAAATAAATAAATAAATACAATGCATACACACATTGTTTTTAAAAAATTTAACTTTTCCTTATACAAATAACCAAATACCCCTTAATAACTCTAATACCAACAAAATTTTTAAAATTTATAATCATTGTCTTTCTTATATTCCTTATCAAAATTTTCACTCTTACCCAACACTCTCTCTTATATTCCTTATCAAAATTTTCACTCTTACCCAACACTCTCAAAGTCAACGAGACTTCAAGTCACCACTCTTTCTATGGGCCACTGCCTATTTTCACTACAGATCTAATAATCGTGACTAAATTGAGAGATTGGAGTAATTCTTCTTAACTCTCTCTCTCTCTCTATATCTCTCTCATTAGACGATGGTAAAACTATCATTCTTAAATCACTCATAGTGCAATGCATACCTGTTATTACTAAAATCCACCATCACCAAATTACAACACACCGGTGAACCCCATCATAACTATAACACAACTCTCTCACATAATGGCTATTGAAAAAGGAGAGAAAAAAATAGAGGTGTGACTATACAATATAAAATAGGAAAAGAGAACAGAGGAAAAATAAAAATAAAATAAAAGGAGAGAGGTGAACAGGAGTACTAAAAAGCTGATGGTGGCAAAATACGACTTATAGAACTAGAAGTAGATTGTGGGTGGTGATGTTGGCGGTCGTGGCGGAGATAGTCCATTGGAGGGGAAACAAAGTATATAAAGAGGAGAGACGTCGGTGGCTGGTATGGGGTGACGGGCTGTTTGGAAAGGGGGCTAGCAGATGTGCTTGTGGACTGACAATTTTGCCCAAGAATAAAATTGTAGAGATAGCAATCATACCAATAATACTAATGCTTCAGCAAAATGGGTGCATGCCAGTAGTGTGTCATGGCAAGTGTGTATTGATTGATGCTGTTAGGCCAATGCTTATCAATTGATCGAGAAAATGTCTATGAAAACGGTTAAATGCATGCATGTTTTCTCTCTCCATGCTATTTGGTTCAATGTTACTTGGGCTCTCAATCAACATCTGTGACGATGATACCTGAAATTTGTGCGTTGAAACAAAGCTAATAGTGAGAGCACACAAACAATACTATTGTTGTTACAATTTCTGTTTCGAAGAACTGGAAAAAAAATTGAAAAGATCAAATCTGCCCAGAGTAATAGGAACCAAATAATTTAAATGCTTATGCCAAGTGGTATCCCCGGTATCAGTTTTAAGTTCAGCACCACAGCACTAACGCAAGAAAAATTAGGATCAACCCCATAAACAAACTTCAAAAAAAATAAATAAAATCAAAAAATATTCAAAAAGAAAAAAAAAATACGAGTAAATTATACAAGAAGGAACACCAATTTATGTCATTTTAAAACAAAAATTTCTTAGGCCAAGTTTTTGGCATGCAAAAAGAACAAAAACATAGCCCAAGCATTGTCATTAGAGTCACTTGTCGCAGCTCATACAAAGCCTTAGTCCTCATCCATCCCTGCAGCAGGCTGTTCCCTCCTTGGTCCACCAGCTGGTTTTGCCATTATAATCTGCAGAATATATACAAGTCAAGACATGATTTAATAAAAGAAATGACACTGGGTGGACTCCATGGGTTTGACATTACACTTCCAAAGGATGAAAACTAAATATTGTAAAAACAATAAGCTCCAATAGATGGACCAAAAATCACTGGATAAATCATTTCTGTATTTGGTGACAGCTCCAAGTAGCCTTTTGATTTTGGCCTGTCAAACCAAATTCCCCCCTCCCCACCAGAACAAACAAAATAAAAAGTTTTGGAAACAGCAGTTCTGCTTTTTAAAACTAGCATCAAATCTACATTTCAACCAATTTCCTGTCAACACTCTAGTGGATCACCCGGGTCAATCTGTTATGGCACTGGCATCTCACCCTAATGGAGATTTTACCAGTGCCCAAATCATTTTTAGCAGTTGATTTAAGATTTTACCACATTTCAAATCATTTTCAGTGTGACACACCTAATTAAATTTTGGGAAAAATACAAGCCAGTGTAAAAAACAAGAAATAATTACAAACATATGGGGGCGCAACTTTTTCTGTGAAACAAAACCACAGCAAAAGGTGCACCTCGATCTTTTGGTAAATATTTCCCCATTTCCCAGTGTCTTGTAATTTCCGCTTAAATTTTTGTCATCTCCTGTCCTGCATATTCGTTAACTACATGTTTTAAAGTTCATTATTCATTTCTCTTTAATTCTCTTACTTGGTCTCCCCTCCCAAAAGCCAAAATATAACAGCCGTTTTTGCCAAAATGGACCCCTTGATTTATGTATTATTGGACAAATTTTACAAGTGGCTACAAAATTCTCAAGTTTAAATTCCCTGTATTTTTCTCTATATTTTGCGTACTCCAATCCTATAGTCTTTGATGATAGTTCATTGAACTTATTGTCCATCACAAAATAAAAATATTTCTTCCCTCTACGTATCGGTACTTCACCTATTGTTCAGTTGAGAATTTATTCTCTTCACCAACTCAGTATTATATTGATGACCTATTACTACATAGTGATTTGAACAAGTTTGCTCAAGGAGCCTCTGAATTCTTTAGTTCTTTGATTTGAACAAGTTTGATTTGTTCCTTTTGATTTGTTACTTTTAATGGCCCAAATAAATCCCATCATACAGCTGATTTATAAACTTTACCCCTCAAAATGAAATCATTAAGAAGGATGAATTGAACAGCCAGAGAAGAGGGATTCAATAGTCAATTCAAAGGTGGTATCTCAGAAGAAAGTAAACCATGAAACCAGTAGCTAATGGCTTACCTGATCTACCCGTAGCACAGTGCAAGCAGCATCTGCAGCATATTTGAGAGCAAAAAACCTGTAAACAGCAAAATAGTTTGAATCACATAAAATGAGTCAAAGTTTTAGCATGGCATGCATACCAATCCCTCATCTAAGTAACAGTGAACCCACAATTCCTGCCATGTATTTTCAGAACAACTCAGGCAGGGTATATTAGTGTTAAAGCCCAGCACAAGTCCGACCTTGCCTCAGCTTCAAAATACTTTGGACAAATACTTCAGGTGTACACATAATATGATAAAAAAAGATAGGGTTGGATCACAATAACCAAGTTAATATATGTAAATTACTTTAGTATGAAAATTTAAAAACAAAAAGCTGACAAACACACTAGTTAAAAGTCCCCCCAAGTTCATAGCCAATAGACTATTGATACATATACTATATACAAGCAAACAATGATTTTTATACCATATATACCGTGCTATATTTTGACAACAGCAAGCTTTTGACCATACCATTGAAGAAGCTCTTAGAGGGAAAGAATAAATGGCTGTAAGATAGTGAGAAGTTGCTTACTTGGTGACATGCAGGTCCCAAATATTCATGGGAGAGACATCCTTGCATACACCTTCCTCCAAGTCAATGCCTACCTTGGTGTTTCCAGATGCGTGTTCAGCATACAAAGAAGATATTATTTCCATTGCATTCAGGCCAGCATTCTCAGCCAGGGTTTTAGGTACCATCTCAAAGCTCTCGGCAAATTTTGCGATAGCATATTGATCCAATCTGCAAAGAAAGAGTGTCAAATCCTATCACCAAGCAAGTAGAACCACTACGCACTGTGAATATTTATGCAAAAGAAGGAAAACCCTAAGTTCACAATCATTAGTTTAGTAGAAGAAATATCCAATGCACAGGTAATAATAAAACGTACGATTTTGAAATATAGCCATCAGCAAAGATAAGCACTAATCAAGAAATAAGAAAGGTAACATCTATTTTGCAGAGACATTTTAGACATGGTTATCAAAATTGTGATCCAGATCGTAGGATTGTAAGATCCTAAATTGCCAAAACGATCCAAATCATTGTAGGATCGGTGTTATAGTAGGATTGCAAGTAGGATAGTGTGGGATTGTGTAGGATCATAGGTAGGATCGTAAGTAAGATGCTGGGTTTTTGAGTTTTCACCTTTTAATACACATCATCCTTGTTTGCATTTTTATCTTAGTTTTAATAGAAAGCAGAATCTTATGCACGAGATCCTCTCACCAATCCTACGTAGGATCCTGAATTTAACAACCATGATCTTAGAATGTGTCAAATAGTTGTCTCACATGATAAATGGGGGTGGAAATGACACTTATATGTGTTGAATAAGCCTGCTGTAAGATGAGTAACAACTAAGAAGAAGCACAATTTTGACAAACATGATCAAAACAGAATTCAAGCTTCTTCTTCGGAACCTCCCCAAGATACTGTAACCATCTGCCATAATGTGTTACACAGATCTCAAAAAAAAGTGATGCAACATGTTGGACATACTAAAAAGATGCATAAACACTTCACCCAACCCCGAAGTACAGGAGACATTAAATTAGGCACTCCCATATCTCATCAGCACCCCAACGCCTAAGGCAGATCCACACATAACCACTAACTTACCTAGGCATAAACATCACAAACATTCTCGCCCATGCATCACATCACAATATATAGAGCATAACATATCTCAACAAGGCATATCTCATAATATACCCATGCATCATATCTATCTATCTATCTATGGAGAGGAAACTACGTACCCTGTTTCCTTCAAAGAAAACTCCTTCAGTATTCTAGCCAACTCAATTTCAGTAGCTGCAGCTCCAGGTACGATACGGCTGTCCCTGCACATTGCCTGGCACAAAGATGCATAAAGCCACATTCAGATTAGCTCCTTAAGGACCAGTAGAAACTGATGCAACACTTATTTTTAAACATCAATATGCAACACTTTTTATGAAGTGAATAATAGATTCAAATAAAAATGACAGGTAACAGATGACCTAGCTAAAATAAGTATCATAGATGTGTTAAACAGAATTACCTTGTATGTATTCACACCATCATCAACTGCTCTTTCAAGGTCATCCAATATACTATCGGTACTTCCTCGTAGGACCACAGTGCATACAGAGTTTCCACCTTCTTCATTTCTCACAATGGTGACCTATTATTTATTAGATATAAAGATCATGCTGGGGAAGAAGAAGATGAAGAAACATAAGGCAAAAGCCCAACAAAATCAAAACCAAAAGCAGCTTGATCATACCCTAACACCACCAATTTCCTCCACAGACACAGAATCAACGTACCCCAAATCATCTGGATTTGGTGGACCAAGCTTCAACTGTTTCCAAAATTAATAAGAATATGAGAAAGAGGTCAAATAAATTTTTGCACCGAATGAAATGCAAATGTGCTAGTATGCTTACAAGAGCAACAGCACCAGTTGTACGGCAAAATCGTCGCAGTTCAAATTTGGAACTGATTTTTAAGACCATAAGCCTGTGAATAAATTTGTTGTGAATCAAGATTAGTAAAACAGGCTTAATAGAACCTCCAGAAGAGCATATGCAAGGTAGTAGCACTACATAATAGAAATTGCCTATATGGAACTTGGCTCAAATTGGGTGGGGAATGATAACGCTGCATCATGCATACCAATCAGAATAAAATCGACAGAAAAATAAAATAATGACAAATACAAAAGATGTAGATGATATTGTCTAATGGACATGGATACACAGACACGCTTACAAAAAATATTATACATACACAGACAGGAATACAAAAGAGGATGTGAGAATGATAGCTGATGTCTGTAAATGCATCACTAGAGGCTTATTTAAGGGACATTATTCACTTCACCAACTACAAAAGTGGAAGAAAAAAATATTGAACTACAATAGCAACTGTCCATTAAAAATCAGCTGCTGCTTCAGAAGGAAAAGAATCTTGTATGTCTCCGAATATACACAATACCCTTACAGTGTTGCCTTAGCTATGATTCTAATATGTTGCATATAAGCAATGAGAATCATACACATGCAATAAGGACCATTCCAACTGGCAAAATAATTGTGTAACATGGAGCATTAACCATCTTTCGAAACTATTCAAACCACAATTGTTGGTAAAAACATTTGGCCATAGGTTCAATAGAAACATGATAGCAAATGAAATGACAAAGAAAAACAAAAGAGTAGGGGACAATATACTTGTAACGCTCACAGAAGTGCAGTGCCATCTCTCCAACTGCTGCTCCACTAACAATAACCTTGGCACCTGAGTCTGCAACTGCTTTGATGAGCTCCTCAACTTTGGCTTCTTCAGTTTTTGCGTAATTCTCTAGCTGGAAGATTCCAAGATGACAAGAGGAAGATTGCCAGGAAAATTTAGTATCAAATAATGAAAGAAGCTATACAAACAATATCTGACTACAAGTATGCATCAACTGTCAAAAAAAAAGCTATAGAAAAATATCTGAATCCAAGCATGCATTGGCAATCCAAAGAACAGTGAACAACAACTCATTTAAGCCAAACCAAAACAAACAAACAATCAAATACTATTGAAAGCCAGGCAGGACCTTTGGGGAAACTGAAAATATATATATATATATTAAAAGCACTCTCAACTCAATGCACAAATACCCTATCCAAACTCACAACAAATATGTGAACTAAAAACACATACTGCAATCAAAAGACTGAGTCCAATAAGCTAAGCAGGCAGCCAAACTCCAAGTTATCAACTAAATTGTCACTTTCAAGATGACAAGCCGTTTGTCAACACTTCTAGCTTGTTCGATTATTAGCTTTGAATAAGTAGTAAACAAGTCAATTATGTATCAAGACAATTTTACACATTATAAGAAAAGAAGCACTTTGAGGTTCACACACAACACCCCCACCACCACCAAAAGTAAAAAGAATTAGGCATGATTATCTAAGGAAGACATCAGAAATAGTAAAGTACAGAAAGCACATGGTAGAATGTAGACAGGGGAACAATTTCTTCATCAAGAATGTACCTGCTCAGCACTATGAATAAGGACTGTTCCTTTTGTTTCAGTTGCAGATGTATCAACACCACCAACAAACACGGCAACCTACAAAATTATGGATAAAAATGAAGTTCAATAACTTGATGCACAGTGAATTTCCACTTCAAAGCAATATTCCCTGTGCATCTTTGGCCTATACATATAAAGTCAAAAAACTACAAAACCAATAATTTTCTTATGCAGTCATTCACATAATTTACTCATATGGCCAAAAGAATTGTGTTGATAGTCCATAAACCCATTTCACAACAAGCTTTTTAAGATGTAATCACAAAAATACAATTACAACCTACCTTCAACTGCAATTACAAGATCAAAATGATCATAGAATATATATATATATATTGATAAATAATGATCATAGAATACTATCAGTTAGTCCACTAAAAGTTGATGAGTGTAATCTATCTCGCATCAGGTAGATATAAACTTCTAAGCAACATTTATAATGTGGAAAAACAAGGGAAGGAGAGAAGGTCAAGGATCCACAAGTCTGTACGCTGCCACAAGTCAGAAACTGCCTAATTTAAACATCTTGTGGTGACTTGCAGAATAATATGGCCACCAAAGAATTATGCATATACAACAAGCAAGAAGTTGTGCTACACAAGGCTATATAGAAACCCTATAATATGTTACAATGGTTTAACCCTCAGGATCATAATCGTGACTTTAAAAGATGCCATTCTTGTTTTGTTCCGGGTCACTACTTCAGGTTTGAAATAGTACACATCTAGGCCTTTTATCTAATCAAGTAGAAGGAGAACTTCCAGAAACATGTAATACAATGGGATGCTTCCACAAAGACTGCAAATTGATCAACCCAATTTAATTTGATATCACATTTAATCTAACCAAATAGATTTGCCTATTTTATACATACATACACTACACACTTTAGACTTTCATGTTAAATTTTGTTGCAATTAATTGATCTTCTTCTATTGATTTATATTTGGGTCTTTCTGGAATAAAATAGCCTTGAACGATAGAACGAAAACCGAACCAAACTGATTTCTACATTTTGGTTCTGGGGCAGTTGCATAACCTCAACAGTCTGGTTTTGGTTCCAAGTTTTCTGGAACTATAGGGATCAGTTTGGCGCTAAATCCACTTTGAAACAATACCAATTCGATCCATGAACACACCTAAATTCTTTCCCATGAGGAAATCACAATGATCTAATTCATCAAACAAAAAGTGCCAGTAATAATTCATTCTACATGTAAATCATTGGAGTTTGATACTGCTTCAAATTATTTCCTTAATTGAGAAATTCCATAAACCCATTCCACCATGTGAATCATTTACGCTTCATATCAATAACAAAAACAACAGCATCCAAATAAAGGTTAATAATAGCAAGTAAAAGTTTAACCTTCTATATGAATAGCAGTCAGAGAATGATAAGTTCTAAACTAAGTTCTCTATCCTATTCCAAGCACCAAACAACAAGAAAAGTGAAATTTTCCTCGGGAGAAAAAATGAAAGTAAAAAACTAGAGAACTGGAAGAAATTCAAGATAAGATCATAGAAGGAAAAAAATTGCAACATATCCTATGGTTCAACATCAGTGCGCAAGAGAAAAATGTCCGTTAAAACTGAAAATACTTTAAGAAAATGGATAGATTAGTGCCTACCTTGGCTTTCTCTACTCGCTTTATGGACCCAACAGCATCATTCTTCAGAACCATACCTCGAACAATAGTGCAATTATGCAAACCTCCACCCAAAAGCTTTGCAACTCGGACATTATCCACATTAAAGTTTGCAGGATTCTTGGGACATACTTGTATGCATGCCTATATTGCAGCCATATAATGATAGTCATAATCTAATATACCTGATGCTATTGCTAAAAACTACGGCAAAGGAAGAGAAGATTCACCTCAGCAATAAGAGGGCATAAAATATCCTCCAGCCCAAATTGCTTGCTAGCAACAGCAGCTTTCATTCGTTTAATAACTTCATCTTTGTTCCTTACATCCATCTTTTCAGAACCTTTTTCAACCAATTCATCCAAGATTTCAACAGTCTGCAAGCATGGTCAAAGATAATGAGATATAACAATTACTTGTACTTTTTGTACATAAGAAATACCAGTGATTCCGGACACTTAGTGTAAACCTTATTAATTGCTTTCGTGTATCCTATGATTATCTCACTTGGGTGCAATCCCATCCTTATGAGCTCCTCAGCATTTTGAAGGAGCTCCCCAGCAAACGAAACTGTCAAATTAGCTCCATCTCCTATCTCCTCCTGTTGAGCCTTGCCCGCCAAAACCAAAATCTTGGCTGCGGGATGCTGAACCTCGAGTTCATTCACAATAGTAGCAGCATCATTTGTAATGAAAAGCTTGTCCAAATGATTGATAACCATCTTGTTCATACCTGAATATATTAATGCAATCACAATAAAAGAGAATGATGGGATATTCCAAAAGTTCCCTAAACAAAAAAATGAAGACTTAAAACTGCTTCTACAATAGAAAAAACCACAGGCATTGAAATACCAGTTATGCAAAGTAAGTCTTTACTCTTTAATTGAAGTAAGTATTACATAAGGATTTTTTCCACCTCCTACAGGCTTTGTTTCGGTTAAGGACTTAACCCAAAAATATATATATATAAATATAAATATAAAAAAACTTATATTTGATTCACCTTCCCTTCTCCTTTTATATTCCCTCTACAAATCCCTACCCAAACACTTGGTCCAAACACAGCCTTAAAGAAAACAAATTGGACACAAATGCATATCGCTTAGGATCACAAAATTAACAACTTAGAAGAAAAGCGTACACGGGGTTGCAAATCATAAATTGCTAGTGTTGTAGAATGTTCTCCCACTCAAAATTATTCAATCAAGCTATTCAAGTTTTACTTGCTCACAAAACTGGTAATTGTTTCCTTCCACACACCATCGTTTAAGCAACAGAGTACAGAAATGGACCACCAAAGTTAACATAGATGAAAGTGAATGTACAAATCTTTTGAAAGTAAAAGGCATGGAAAAACTTAAGAGAGAAAGAAAGAGAATACAAGTAAGTACCATTGGGACCGAGAGAAGTTCTGGTGATGGCAGAGAGCTGTTTGCAGGCATCGATGTTCTTGAGCACAGCTTCGTCCAGTCCAGACAGATGCTTGTGCCCTTCTTTCAGCATTGATTGAATCCCATAGGGTGCCATTTGGTACACCATTTTCTTCCTTCCTTCCAACTACGAAAACCACAGGGAGAGAGAAAACCCTAGCAAATCCACTAAAAAAAAATCAAATTTTCTTCCTTCCTTCCAACTACGAAAACCACAGAGAGAGAGAGAGAGAGAGAGAGAGAGAACAAAACCCTAGCAAATCCACTAAAAAAAAATCAAGGCGCAGTGATCAAAAAAATAATAATAATAATAAATAGAAGAACGCTCTTATTTTTTTATTTTTTTTAATGAGTTTTTTTATTTTTTTTTAATGAGTAAGGCCTAGTTTGGAATAGGACTGTTCAAAAATTCGTTTAAATCGGTAATCCGGACTGAATCAGACCGAATTATACAGTTTGATTCGGTTCTATTAAGAATTGATTCAGTTTCAGATTAAGAAATATGAGAACCGTAAAAACGGTTCGGTTAATGGATTTTATGAAAAAATTGCAGTTCGAACCGAACCGAACCGAATTTTAAAATATATATATATAATATCAAATTTTATTTTTATTAATTGGTTTTTTATAATTTTAATAATATTAGGATGGTATAGATATGTAATATTAAGTAATGCCTTAATATTATTAGTTTTTATCATGAGTTAAATGTAATTAGTTTGAGTAATTATTTTGCTAATATTAACAATTTATTCTTATGTAAATAGAAATTTTTGGAACCGTAAACTAAACCGAAATCGAACCGTTTTTTCGGTTTGGTTCTGGTCTGGTTTTACAAGTGTAACGGTCTGGTTTGGTTCTCAAAATCACAGAACCGTTAGAATCGGTTCGGTTCTTGAATTTTCTCAGAACCGAACCAATCCGGACCGTGTACACCCCTAGTTTGGAATACTAAAAAAAATTTAAAAAGTCAAAAAGTTATAAAAAAAAATAAAAAAAAGTTATCACTATTCATAAATTAAAAATATAAAAAAATTAATATACATAATATTTTAATACAAACCAATTTTACACAATTTTCGGGACTGAATTGATTGCTTTAGTACCGTGAAAGGAATAAAAAAAAATTACATATATATATTCACTGAGTTTGACGGTAATGTTGGGCCCGTGGAGGCCCACCACGGGCCCCGTTTTGATAATCCGAACCGTTCAATATGTAGAACTCGTCCAATATTATACACCTGTAAAAAATCACATTGATCGAATATCGCTAACTACATGATCAAATAGTTTTGTATAAAAAAACGAATTGTGTCATAGTTAACGGTTGACAAAAAAATAATCCGACCAGATAGCTATAGATATCCGATTAACGTAATTTTTTTACAAACATATAATACTTGACAAATTGTACACATTGAACGGCTCCGATTAGCAAAACGGGACCCGTGGTGGCCCCAACTGGCCAAAGAGCACCGTCCGAATGGTTGTTTGAAAATGAGGCAACCATTTCCTATTACACCACTCAGCAAACCAAACCTACCACCGTACAGTCAAAAAGTCAAAACTTTTTCTACACACTAATTTTACAATTTTTTAATACACATTTTTTCGTAAAAAGTCAAAAAGTTAACCCAAACATCCATATTTTTTTCTTAACTTTTTAGTCCAAAAATTCAAAAAGTACACTTATTTAAGACATCCTAAACAACTCATCACAAATATACTTTTTGAGATTTGGTTAAAATACGAATTATTTTTTGTGATTAGAAAATTACAAATACTTCCTTATCATAATTTTTTATTTAACAGAATTAATTGAAAAAATGAAATTTCTAACTGTTCACCTATACAATAATAAAATTATTTAAATTATTAATTGAAATAAAATTTTAATATTATTAAAAACTATTAATTAACTTGATAATTTATTAATTAAAAGACATATTTGTTATAAAATTAGAAACCTTATGGGGCATAATATAATTTTTAGAACCACATGGGGTAATTTATAGTTTAAGAAAACCTCAAACGGTGTGTTTGTAATTTACCCTTCTTTTAAATATAGTAAATAATTTAATTAAAATTATTATATATAATTATTTGTTTAAATTATACTTTTTATTAAGGCATTTCCAACGTTTAACATTTTTTTATCAAATTCGAATAAAAATTTCGTCTCATATCGCACATTCTAATAGAGTAAATTGAAATTTTATCAATTATCGATCGACTTGGAGGACGACTGGGGATGTCTGGCCAGTGTAATTTTTCTACTAATTTTTGCAATGAGGTAGTCGTCCGGTAGTATTATACAACCGTAGCTCCAACAACTATGAATAATTGATGAAAGTCACAATTATCCTTAATTTGATGAAAAGTTTAAGATATCCTAAATTTGATACTAGTTTTGTGACGACCCCGATATACGTATTATTTTTATATATTATTTCATTGAGCATAATTGCATGATTATATGTTTTATTTGTGCCTATCTGTTTGCTTATAAAATATCTGTTAGAATGCCAACTTAGAATTTGAAATTGAAAACCCAAACAGATTCATAAACCGAAATTGACTAGTTCAATAGGTTAATTGGAATATTTAGAATCATATGACAAGTTTGATTCATATCAAAATAATTAGAATAAATCAATTAGACTTTATAAGGATTATTAGAATTAAGTTTAATTAATTAGCTCTAATCTTATTTGATTAGTTTAAATCTACTCATATATATATATATATGCCTTAAACAAGTTTAAGAGTTCATTTTGACATCAATTGAGATGAAATTTTCGAGTAAGAGTGAGAACAACACTTTAGAGAGAGGAGCAGAGACATTGTAGAGAATTTGAAGAAGATTTGAATAACTTAAGCTATCAACGCCTAAATTCAAACTCTATGTATGGAATTCACCCATAATTCTTGTAGATAATTCATGTAGAATTGAATTCACTAAGTTTGTAGGATCATTTGCATGAATTTGAAAGGAAATGGTTAGAATCACTTGAGTTCTTATAGGATTGAGCTAATTGTGTACATGCATGCATAATTCCTCATCTTCAAGTTTGATTTTCCAAAAATTCATAAATGCATGGAACTTACACTTGTTGTTTCTTAGGGTTCTTCACAATTTTACACTCATCATTTCATACATTGGTAGTTTGAAGGAAAAGAATTGATTACCTTTACATGTATGGCAAAATTATGTGTTTTGAGTTTTGTTTTGAAAAGTAGAAAAGGTTTTGAAGCTTTGGTTTGAAATAAATTATGTATTTAAAAGTTCTGGAGCAATTCTTCATGTCCTTGTTAGCCATACAAAGCTTTTGAGACTTGAAACCACACTTTTTGAACTTAAATTCTGTTATGGAAAACCTAGAATTTGCCCAGTTCGCTTGAGCGACGGATCCGTGGCTTGAGCGAACTTAGCATGTGTCTAGTATTTTTGCAAACATTTGCAGTTGGCTCGAGCGACCAAGTGTGCGCTCGAGCGAACTCGACCTTGAATTGCACTTGGCTCTAGTGACCAAGTGATGGCTCGAGCCTACTTTGACACCATCTAGTACTTTTGCAGTCGAGCCACATTGCTTGAGCGACCAAAGATGTGCTCGAGCAAAGACCCTATTTCTAGCAATTTTTGGCAAACACTTATGTGTGCGTATTTGCATCCTCATGCCCTTTTAGGTATTCTTAAGTATCATTTAGACATCCTTAGCCATGGAATAAACTAGGAACACACGTAAGAAAAATGAATTAAAATACAATATTTGTTTTGAACATGTGCTACAATGTGTATCTTTGTTATATGTTTTGTGTATGTGGTTTATTCGAGGTCCAACACCTGTGCTAGCCCACTGTGAGTAGTATCTTTGTAAAGATATATTGGAATATATTTTTGAATTGCTACAAGAGTGTTATTTTGAAATGCTATTTTGATAAGAATGAATGATTGTCTCTTTTGAAAAATAATTATGGTATCGCCCGGGGTAGCAATACCATAACCTTTCGTTAATAAGGCCCTCGCCCAAAGGAAACAATACCGTGGCCCTTTGTTATATGAGCACAAAGATCTCTGATGTTTACTTGAGTAGTCCCTTTGCTTGGCCCACATGGTCCTTTTGTTCAGATCCATGTAGTCCGTTTGGCATGCCTTTGGGCCCTTTGCTTTGCGCTATTAGATGTACCACATATGAGCATGATTTGTGAACTTTGATATGACAAGTACTTAATTATGCTTTGTTTCGAAACTCATAAGATATGATTTTGTATTATGATAGATATCATTCATTTAACCTCTTTATGCTGATATTACTTACTGAGCTTTAGCTCACCTCATTCCCCTATATATATGTAGGTGAGCACTTTGAGCAACAAGTTTAGAGCAGCCTCGGGATACCTTTTTTTGTAGCTGCTTTGAAGTGCCTCTATGACAGGGCATGCTTGAACTCAAGGGGAGCTAAGCAGTGTTAACCCTTTTGCTTTCTTTTTCTTTTGTTATTTGGAAATTTGCTATGTATGGATGTTTGTATAAGTGTCTAACGATGTTTTAATGTGTCTATGTGCTTATATCTATGTAAGAAGGTTGAAGCTTTAAATACTTATGAAATTTGCATGTATGCACTGCTCAATGGACATAGTTATGTTTTAATATTGCATCTGTAGTGGCGCGTTTACTATTATTAATTATCTGTTTTGTCTTTAAGGTTGGGTAATCTAGGATTTTTGGCCGATCACAGCCTAAACCTCTAGAGGCGGGTTTGGGTCATGACAGTTTGGTATCAAAGCATGAGTTATATTTTGCTCACTTGTCCATTGAGCAATAAGGTGTCTAGAAAAGACTTAAGGATTGCATCCATGTGTATCTTAGTGTAAAAAAGATGTGATTTTTGTAAATATGTATATGATTATGTGCACATACATTGTGTTTATTATAATACAAGTTTCATATGGATAATGGTGAGAACAAGAGGGAATGAACTAAACGAGTCAACCTCCTCAAGACTTGATCGAATGGAAAGAATGATGCATGATATGACTGAAAGCTTAAGACAACAACAACAACAATCACCCCCACCTCCAGTGCCCGTACCACCATCGGTACAAGACCATCAAACAGATGACCGAACCATTGCCCTTATCAAGGAATTCAAAAAGATGAAGCCACATTTGTTTCATGAAAGAGTAGATCCGCTCAAAGCTAAAGATTGGGTCTTGGGGATTGATAAGTTATTTGAGGTGTTTCCATGTACCGAGGTGCAAAAAGTTCTGTTGACCGCGTTTATTTTGGAGGATGAAGCGAGAAGATTGTGGATGTTGATCCGTGATAATAACAGAGAAATTGGCTAGGCCCGATTCTTAGAAATCTTTTATGAGAAGTATTTCCCACAATGTATCCGGAATAGAAAGGTATCCGAATTTGAGCAGCTAAAGCAAGGGAACAAGGCAGTGGCTAGATACGAAACCCAATTTACAAAGTTGGCACGTTTCGCACTGCATATGGTCGACACAGATTACAAAAAGGCCATAAAATTTAAAGGAGGTCTTTGCGACTCAATTCTTAAAAGAATTAATGTATTAAAACTACCCAAATATGTTGATGTTTTAAACAGGGATCTCATGTCATAGGCAAGTATGGCTACTTATAATCGAAATTTTGATTGACGGGGTAAAAGACAAAATGTTAATGTGAACAAAGGGGCAACATTAGCAATGAGTAAGAAAGCAAAATCGGGAAACTCAAGTAGTTCGAATCAGAGTGGTAACGCAGCACCTGTTTGTCTAGATTACAGGAAAAATCATCGAGGGGTATGTTATCGGATTATGGGTGCTTGTTTTCTATGTAGAAAGGTGGGACACATAGTGAGAGAATGTCCACAACCATGACAATGTGATAACTGAGGTGCTACAAGCTTAATTGGATTAGCATTGACTATAAGGGCCAATGCAACTTCGACTACAACGAGGGATGATCAAAGACAAGGAAGGGTTTTTGCGTTTGTTCCAGGGGACACTTAAAATGCAGAGATTGTGGTTTTAGGTACACTCTCTATTTGTGGTCAATATGCATATGTCTTGATTGACTCGGGATCTACACATTCTTTTGTTTTTGTGCTATTTGCTCATAAATTGAATAGACCTTTGGAAACCTTGAGATATTACTATGTGTATTATTACCGTCGGGAGGATCTATGTTGTGTTCATCTGTTTACCCTGCATGTGAAATTTTACTTGAGAATGCCACCTTGTATGTTGATTTATTGCCCTTGGATATGATCATTTTGACATTATATTGGGTATGGACTGGCTATCCAAATATTATGCGACCATTGATTGTGCCTCGAAACGAGTAATATTCCGACCTCCGAGGCAAAATGAGTTTTATTTTGAAAGAAAAGGTGTAGTTCTCCCACCATACTTAATTTTTGTAATGAAGGCTCGTAAATTGATTAATAAGGAGTATTAGGGGTATTTGTGTAGTATATTGAGTGTTCAAACTATAAATGTTGTCTTAGATGATATTCCAGTTCTAAAAGATTTTTCTGATGTGTTTTTGGAAGAGTTGCCTGGACAATTGAATGATAGGAAAATTGAGTTTGTGATTAATGTAATACCGAATACTCAATCAATATCTAAAATTCCATACCGTATGTCAACCGCTAAAATGAAAGAATTAAAAGTTCAGTTGCAAGAATTGCTTGATAAGGGGTTCATTTGACTGAGCACATCACCGTGGGGTGCACTTGTATTGTTTGTGAAGAAGAAAAATGGAACACTCTGCTTGTGTATTGACTATCGAGAGTTGAACAAGGTAACCATTAAGAATAAATATCATTTACCTTGGATTGATGATTTGTTTGATCAGTTGCAAGGGGTCTAAGTGTTTTCCAAGATCGACTTAAGATCAGGATACCATTGACTGAAGGTTAAAGCTGAAGACATAGAGAAAACTACTTTCCAGACCAGGTATGAACACTATGAATTTTTAGTCATGCCCTTCGGAGTCACCAATGCACCTGCAGCTTTCATGGATTTAATGAACCGGATCTTTAAACTGTTTTTAGATGAGTTTTTTGCGGTCTTTATTGATGATATTCTGATTTATTCAAAGAGTAAAGATGAACATGAACAACACTTAAGAATAATCCTTCAAACAATCGGGGAGAAACAATTGTATGGAAAATTCAAAAAATGTAAGTTTTGGTTAAATGAGGTTACATTTTTGGGGCATGTTATTAACAGAGATAGGATATTTGTAGATCCACAGAAAATTGAAGCAATTGTCAATTGGCCTACTTTGACTGATGTAACAGAAATCCGAAGTTTTATGGGTTTGACAGGTTGCTACCAGAGATTTGTCAAAGATTTTTCTAAGATTACTGTACCATTGACCCAATTGACCCGAAAATGAGAACCATTCGTGTAAACGGACCAAAACGAATCTTCATTCCAAGAATTGAAGATGAGACTAACTATAGCTCCAATTTTTACTTTACCCTCAGGTACCGAAGGATTTGTAATATTTAGTAATGCATCTCACAAAGGTTTAGGTTGTGTCTTAATGCAGAATGACAAAGTGATTGCTTACGCGTCCCAACAGCTAAAACCACATGAGAAGAATTACCCAACACATGATTTAGAGCTTGACGCCGTTGTATTCGCATTGAAAATGTAGTGCCATTACTTGTGTAGGGCTAAATGTGAAGTTTATAGGGATCACAGAAGCATGTTTCTTTACACAGAAAGAATTAAACATGCGACAAAAACGATGGTTTGAATTAATCAAAGACTATAATTTGTAGATTTATTATCATCCAGGTAAGGCTAATACTATAGCTAATGCACTTATCAGAAAGAACATGGAGACTTTGGCGTATTTACTTACAGACCGAAGGGGGCTCCTACAAGATCTAGATAGACTTGAAATATAAGTTGTGTGTTATGAGCAAGACAGTGTGTTGGCTGCAATGTCCGCATAATTGGCAATTATTGAAGAGATCAAACATAAGCAAAAAGAACATCAGTTTCTCAAGAAAGTGTGTGATGAATTTGAGACCAAGCTTAGACCGGGATTCACCATTGAAGATCAAGTGTTGAAGTTTCAGGGAAGACTTTGTGTTCTTAATGATGAAGAATTGAAAAGAAGAATTTTAAAGGAAACCCACAAGTCGATGTTTGTTATGCATCCGAGAAATACCAAGATGTACCAAGATTTAAAACAAGCGTATTGGTGGCCAAACTTGAAATGAGAAATTGCCGATTATAACTCTAAATGCCTCCAGTGTCAACAAGTCAAAGCAGAATACCAAAAATCGGCAGGTTTAGGTCAGTCGCTTCCTATTCCAGAATGGAAGTGGGAACATATAACCATGGATTTTATCGTTGGTCTGCTTCGTATCTTTAGAGGTATGAATTCTATATGGTTATTATTGATAGATTGACGAAATCTGCTCATTTTCTTACTATGAAAACCTCGTTTAATGCTTATAGACTTGCTACTATCTACATTGATGAGATTATCTGCTTACATGGGTTTCCAATGTCTATTGTGTCAGATAGAGATCCTAAATTTGTTTTTAAATTTTGGCAAAGTCTGCAACAGGCAATGGGCACAGAGTTGAGATTCAGCACTACCTTTCATCCACAAACCAATGGGCAAACCGAGAGAATTATTCAAAAGCTGGAAGATATGCTTCGTATGTGTGTCTTAGAGTTTCAAGGCAGCTGAGAAACTTACTTACTGTTGGTTGAGTTTGTATATGATAACAGTTTCCACGCTAGTATCGGCATGGCACCATGTGAGGCATTGTATGGAAAGAAGTGTACTTTTCCAATTTGCTAAACTGGGGTTGGTGACAGGGCTTTATATGGGTTTGAACTTGTGCAAGAAACAACTGAGAAGATAAAGATCATCTAACAAAGGCTCAAGACTGCTTAGAACTGACAAAAAAGTTATGCGGATCAGAGAATGAGGGATTTGGAATATAAAGTGGGAAATCATGTGTTTATTAGAGTAACGCCAATGAAAGGGCAAACAAGGTTTGGTAGAAAAAAGGAAAATTGACTCCATGTTATATAGCACCGTTTCAAATTCTACAAAGGCTTCGCCTCATTGCTTACTGAATAGTTTTACTGCCGGGAATGGAACAGATGCATAATGTGTTTCACATGTCAATGCTTCATGGTTATCTTTGGGATCCATTCCATGCTATAGATTACCACTGGATAGTGTTCGATGATGATATGATATATGAAGAAAAGCCAATTTAGATTATTGATCGATAATTCGAGCAATTGAGGAACAGATTGATTTCTATGGTGAAAGTTAAGTGGAAAAAACACTACAGAAAAAAAGCTACATGGGAAAAGGAGGATGAAATGAGACAACGTTATCTAGAGTTGTTTCCGAATGGAGGTAACTTAAGTTTGGAGGACCAAACTTCCTAAGGAGGAGAGACTATAACGACCCCAACATACGTATTATTTTCATATATTATTTCATTCAGCATAATTGCATGATTATATGTTTAATTTGTGCCTATCTGTTTGCTTGTGAAATATCTGTTAGAATGCCGACTTAGAATTCGAAATTGAAAGCCCAAATGGATTCAAAAACCAAAATTGACTAGTTCAATAGGTTAATTGGAATATTTAGAATCATATGGCAAGTTTAATAAAAGTTTGATTCGAATCAAAATAATTAGAATAAATCAAATAGACTTGATTAGGATTAATTAGAATTAAGTTAAATTAATTAGCTCTAATCTTATTTGATTAACTTAACTTAATCTACCAATATATATATATATATATATGTATGCCTTAAACATGTTTAAGAGTTCATTTCGATATCAATTGAGCTGAAATTTTAGAGTGAGAGTGAGAACAACACTTTAGAGAGAGGAGTAGAGACGTTGTAGAGAATTTGAAGAAGATTTGAAGAATTTAAGCTATCAACGCCTAAATTTAAGCTCTAGGTATGGAATTCACCCATAACTCTTGTAGATAATTCATGTAGAATTGAATTCACTAAGTTTGTAGGATCATTTGCATGAATTTGAAAAGAAATGGTTAGAATCACTTGAGTTCTTGTAGGATTGATATAACGATTCTAGTTTAGACCCCACTTATCTCTTGCTTTTGGATTCAAGAACCCATGTATTTAACTGTTGTTCATCTTATTTTCATCTTGTTGCTTGTTGCATTTGGAACAAGTTAGGAGGTTAGTTTTTCAAGGAGTTGTTGCCCAAAATTTTGCTTGTTCGCTCGAGCGACCATTCCTACGCTCGAGCGGTCTTTTACAATCTGCAAAACTATTGGAAGTTTGATATCTTCGCTCGAGTGGTCCTTGTTGTGCTCGAGCAATCTTTTGCAGGTCTGAACTTTTAGGAGGGGTCATTGTGCGCTCAAGCAGTGATTTTGGTCGCTCGAGTAGTGTCACCTATTGTGTCTATCACTTGAGCGACCATTCTTACACTCGAGCGATCTGTGCGTATATCAGTCCGAGAGCAAGCTATTTTCAGTCACTTTTCATTTCCCTCTCTCTCTAAACTTTCCAAAACCCTAAAATCCTTACCTTCTCTCCCTAGTTCTTGAACTCTACCTCCAAATACTCTCAATCCATTGGTTTCCTTACCCTAGTCCTTTGGAGAAAAACGTTGAGCACATCGAGGGTTTCATTTTAATCGGAGCATTTATTGTTTTCGGCTCCGCCATAGTTCAACTCTTATTCTAGCTTGTCTTCTACTTTGAGGTAGGGATTTCTTTGACTTTTTTGTATGATTTTTAGCTTAGTTATTTGCTATTTGAAAAGGATAAATGATTTGGAGATTTTCAGAAAACCTAGTGTTTGAGTTTAAAATCAAAATAGGGCTTTTCCAAATGGGTTCTTAAAAATGATTGTGGAGATATGGTTATGGGTGAGTTATGTTACAATGATGGATATCTTTTATTAAAATTTATTTTGTAAGAAAAAGGGGTTTGCCCTAGATTTTAGATATTTTGAATGGTCAAGGGAAATGGAAAATGTTGTGGGTATTGTGAAATTGGCACAATGTTTATGTTGTTAATGATGGTGGAGTTGGATATGTATTTATCACTTCCATTGTAATTGATGAAATTATATCTTTTGATTTAAAACTATCTGTTGAATAGAAATATCTATTTTGGACTTTCGGTGGAGAATAGTCTTGGTTGTTGTAGACATTGTATGAGGATTAGGTTAAATTGGAACTAATTTCTCATACATTGTGCATTGAAAATCATTTCTATATAAACATTGTAAATGTATTTATTTTGAGAAAAATTGGTGAATGCCTTGGTAAATCTGGTTAGGGGTGTGGTTATGATTATGGTTATGATATTGGCCTGTGTGTCATTGGTGAAAGTCCAAAAACTTGCGCGGTTAAGTGTTGATCCTTCCAGTTAGTACCAGTAAAATGGTTTTGGTAGTGCTTGTATAGCCTACTGGCAGACACATACCTAAAGATTCTCAGTGTTTTGTATCCACTACCCTGTTTTCTACATAAAAGGATTATTTTCATGAATTGATATATAATCTGGCATTACATTGTTTTGAGATGGAAAACAAGGAATGTTTGACAAATGGCATGCATGTGCATTAACCTTATAATTTTACTAAGATTCGTATGTGTAGCTAGTTTTTCATGCTCTTCGGAAGGGTTTAGTCTCCTTAGATACAATAGCCCTACCATTCGGACTCCCATGGTTCTGAATCTAGTTTCACAAGTGCAATGTGAAATAGAAAAATGAATAAGAGTCCAAATCCGACAAATCTTTAGAAAAATCCACTTATCATCAGAGATGTCAAAAATGGACTGCATTGTTAGATTTCAGAGTCGCAACCTAAATATTTTTGAAAAATTTAGAAAAACCCATGACTCATGCCAAAGGCCACTTGTCCGTCATAATCAAAGTGTCTCGGCTCGAGAACTTAGGTATAATAGGGGAAGGTCATGAATTAACCACTCCACTCACTCGATCAAAGATCGGCCTTTATTAATCATGATATGATTTTTTATGTACATTATATGCTCATGTTCTGATTATTATGCTAACTTTACTATGTGAGTCACACAAGTATAGACTACGTTACCCACTTCAGAACGCTTTGATTTCATGTTTGTTTGAAAAGGATTTTAAATATGTGCTACTTGAGTGAAAAACAAGCTCATATGTACATTTATCAAAGGCGTTCCAATTTAAGCGATATAGCCTTCATCCATAGGCATTCAAAGAGATATTTCAAATAAGCACTTAGCCTCATGGTAATATGCTTGACATGGCAACACAAACACACATGTAATATGCTAAAGCAAAAACACTCACCTAGTATTCAACCGAGGCAAGCCAAAGGAAAGAAAATAATTAGAAAAATGCATGCTTCTAAATATGTAAAGTGACTAATGCAATACACACAAAAAAGCAACTAATAAGTCCGAATTTTGTAACATGTCATATGGATCAACTCAAAGCATGCACAACGCACGTATTCAAGTAAGTAGGAAATGACAATGATATTAGAATGATGAGCCGAACTTTAATACATGCAAAAATGCATACAAAGCATAGCAATGATATGAAACGAAAACATGATACTACCACGGTAAGCATATAAGTAAAAAGGAGAAAGAAATGAGAGTTGGAAGACATACAAATATTACAAATTTGTCCTCGCACAAGAGGGTCCGAATGAATGTCCTAATTAACTAATTATTACAATAAAATGAATTAACTACATTAACTAGCTATTACAAATTCGAATGAAGCCAACTAATTAATTACACATACTAATATTAAAGCACTAATTTAATGGACTTGAACGAGAGGCGAGGAACTGCATGCGCACAATCGAGAACATCCCCCGGAAATCTTCTATTTGCTACCAGAATCTACCATGTTTGCAGTCAGAAAATTATTTTGTTTTGGCCTCAGATTATGCTCTATTCTGTTGTAAAAATGCCACTACCTATACAAAAAAGGTAGCTAGCCGGCCTTGGAGAGTGGCCGGCAGTGCATAATGGTGGCTAGCCGATCACTGCTTCTGGGGAATACCTGCTGTCATAGAGCTGAAATAGAGCAAAAACAGAGTATTTTCAGGAGATGTTTATCCTCTCTGCCCTTCCCTATCATGAATATGATCAAAGGGAGCAGTAGATTCAATCCTTAAATCATCAATTATCGCAAATTGTTGCATGATGATCTTAGAAACGATAGGACAAAAGCTCAATAAAATTAAACGAAAAGATAGACAATACCTCATCCCTATTATGGAGTTACCTTAAGAGAGGGGGTAGACTTGCTTCATGAATCATCAAACATCATCGAAAAATGTATGCGATGATTTTAGACGCAAGAGGTTCAGTATAACATCCAGCTGAACCTAACCAAATTTTATTATCTTTTACTTTAATTTTATTAGCCCTTTTTTACTTTGCCTTTTCATTTTCTTATCTTTTCTTCCTTTTTGTCCAAAGGTGATGATTTTTTCCACTAAGTCCAAAGCAATAAAGAGTAGTAAGCATTGACTTAACCTGAGAAATGAGCTTTTCAAGCCCTTTTCTACAGGGGAAATTACAAAGGAAGAATCAAATCCATTTACAAGCGATAATGAATTCGGAGGCAAACCCAAAATGAGCGATAATGACTCCAAATCCAAACTCGGTAATGGACTATAATGAAACTTTTATTTGTGATTTCCAAGGGTCTAACTAGAAAATTAGTCCCTTAGAAGTAATGCACTGGCAATAAAGGGAGGTATCAAATAAGAGATTGTGCTTAGCATAAGAGAGATGTAATGCCTTGGTAATGAATCTCCGAAGAGATTAAACCATTTAGCATGAGGGGTCTCTTTCTTATGCCTTGAGCAACAATCTTTTGTTTGATACAACTCTTTAATCGAAGAAACAAAGAAAGAAGGGAGATTGTAGAGTGCTAATGGAAAATAGGTGATTACAATGATATGAGTATGTATGAAAGCTATATAATAATTAAAAAAAAGACTATCAACTCAAAAAGATTGGAAGTTATAGCCCATACACTAATCCATGAGGACTTGCAACAACACATCTATAGTATTCAAAGCATGAATTAAATAAACACTTAAAACAACCCCAAAATAGCACAAAACAGTGCTGAAAATCAATTTAAAAAAGGGTAGAAAATATGAACAAAAATGGAAGAGAATAAGCCTAATAAGCAAGCCTAAAGAATGGTGGCTAACCCCTCCACTTTTTTGTAACTTTGAATCACATTTTTAAGCTTAAAATAGCTCTGGAATTAGTATGAAAAGGTAAAGAAAAGAGAGAGAAAAGATGGCGAAAGAGCTCAAGATATACCTCTTGAAAAAGAGAAAAAACTCCTTAGTTAACAAACCACAAACCAAGCACTCTCAAGGAGCTGAAATTAGATTCAAGAACCTCAGCAAAAGCTTCAAGTTTAAGCTTAGAAGGTGTATGTATAGTGTATGTATATTGCAAGAGAGGAAGGTAGTGTGTTGGATAAGTTTTTGGCTCTTGGAGAATTTTTCTAACCCCAAACTATGAGAGAAGGTCTTGTATTTATAAAAAAATAGGTTCTCACGTTGGAAATATCAAGAAAGAGACAGCTGGTGCAAGGCATGCACATGGGGACAGCTGGCTGTCTCAAAATATCTACTGTCGGGAAACATGGCTGGCCGGCCATAAAAAGGTACGGCCGTCCACTTGAAAATGGCCTGCTGGCTACTTGTTGGCCAGCTCTTCTCTGAGTGGCCAGGCTAAAAAAAATAAGGTTTTGGTTCAAAGGGGGTATAAGGTGTAGGTTTTAAAGCTTGAAACCGAAGCCTTTTGTTGAAGATTCAAACAATTTGCATAATGTAACTTTCATCATCGAGTGTTCGGATTGAAGCACCCAAGTCTTAAGGGCGGTCAAAATGGAGTGTCTACAGTATGTTGTGTTAGAGTATCTCTACTGGGCTTTGGCTCACCCTATGTGAAAAACAACTTTCAAGTGCTGATGATATGCCTCCACCAAGGACGTAGCTTTGGAGGACTTGGAGCTTAAGGCTTCATTTTTGGTTCTTGATGTAGTTATTTTTGTTTAAGCCTTGGGGTTTACTTATGTTGAGTTTAAACTCATTTTAATGTAACCAAGCATTGCCTTGGAGAGCTATAGCCATTAGGGCATCTCATTACTCGGTTTTACTTTCCTTTTTGCTCTTGTATCCATGCCATAAGCAATAGATTCAGAATTCAGGATTTGTGAATATATATTGCATATGTCATCTTTTGTAATGATCAAAGATATAATGAATATAAGTAACATTTTTTGTAAGGACCCACATTTCATGCCTTAGTCATGCTTGTATGCATTTATATGATTTGCCATGTTAAGATTTGCGCTCATGAATCTTGCCTTGTTTTGTATGTATATGATTTGCCTAAGTGAATATGCATGCTTTGTTCCTCTCTTGTTATCCTAAGCCTAAGTCATGCCATGCCTAAGTTATGTTAAGCCTAGATCATTTCCAAGCCGAGGTCATCGTAAGCCTTTAATTATTTTGGAATCTCTTTGTTTGACCTCTACCTTTGTTCTGGCATATTGGCCGAGATGATTATCATCGGGGCCGAGGTGTGTATCGCCGAGGCCGAGATGTGTATCGTCTGGGCCGAGATGTTATCTTGAACCCAAGTGATCTTGTCCTGGAAGTGGTATGACCTAGGCCGAGGTGTGGCACATCTAGGCCAAGGTGTGGCACAGCTTAGTCAGGTGTTGTCCTTCCTAGCCGAGATCATTGTCACCTTAGTTGCCGAAGCTTTGTTCTTCCAAGCCGATGTCTTTGTTACACCACTTGCCGACGTTTTGTTATTAGCCGAAGTCATTGTCCTTTGCTTGCCGATGTCTTGCCTTTGCCGATGTCTTGCCTTTGCCGATGTCTTGTCTTTTGCCGATGTCATTCCTTGCCGAAGTGTTTTGCTGCGTAGCTTGTTAGATACGCTTTGTCATAGACTTGTCTTGTCAGTCAGGCACCTTTTTGAGTTGAACCAACCCGGTAGTGCCACGTGTCCGAGCTGAGTGTTAAATCAGCCGATGGAGAGAGAAACCTATCATTTTGTTATGTTCTTGATTTGAAGAGGAGAGAGAAGCTCTAGAAGAGGGAGAAGAGTTCTTGAGGGAGAGTAGACCTTCCAAGCTCGATTCCTAGAGATCCAACCGTTAGATTCGTGTTCTAAGGTTAGATTCTTGATCTACTCACATTGTTCTTTATGTTTATGTTATGGCATTGCATGATTGAATATGTTTTGAAAGCCATGCATCGTTTTGAAGTTCGGATTTAGAAAGAGAAAGTGGTATTCAAGTGTTCTTCAAGAAAAGTCATGTTTTGATCCGAAAGCTCATGCCAAGATATGTGTTTTTGTGTTTGTCTTCACATGATTTTCAAGCATGGGTACCCAGGTCCATGTCTTCGAACTCATAGCATGAAAACCCAGATTTTAAATAAAGGAGTGGTGATTTTAGCATTCATCTCATTCATGTCTTCATGTCCATGTTCTTCATGTTCTTCACGGGTGGGAACCCAGATTTCCAGACTTCACTTCCCGAAGTGTAGTCGCCGAGATCACCTTTATCTAGACCTCACACTTAGGCCAAGCATCGTATCTCACCTTGGCCTACCTTGCATGATCACTTGCACTTTGGTTTGTCTTGCATGAACCTCGGCATGCAGATTGCACGCCGAAGCTTAGGTAACCACACCTCGGCCAGGAGGTGTGGGACCTCGGCAAAGACCTGGTTGGTACCCAGCATGTCTCCTTGACATGTAAAGCAGTGTTTTGACTCCCAGCATGTTTTCCCGAGATCATTTGCATGCATGTATGATTTGTTTGGAGAAGTATGTTCAGTAGACCTTGTCATGTATTTGTAGGACTTGGACCTTTGTTGTGATCTCGACGTCCCAAGAACTATGTGAGTGGTACTTTTAATAAAGCTATGTTATACGTTTTGATAAAGGCTTTGTTTTGCTTGTTTTGAAAGTATTTGTTAAGTATGAATGATTACCCCTAGTTTGTATGTCAAGTATGAGTTTCATGCAACAAGTATAAGCTTTGTGTGGAGCCCGTGGTGATGGGGACCTAAGCCCAATAACCCGGCCTACAAGTGAATCGTTGGAGCCCGTGGTGATGGGGACCTAAGCCCAATAACCCGGCCTACAAGTGAACCGTGAGGAGTCCGAGGTGAAGGGGATTAAGCCCAACAACCCGGCCTAAAGCGGACAGTATCTAGTGGCACAAGCAAGTTCAAGGTGAAAAAGGGCTTCGGGCCTAAGTCACATAAGTAAACAAGTTTTGAAAGCCCAAGTATATGTTTTGTACAAGTTTGCCAAGTATATGTTTTGATACAAGTTCCGTTAAGTACATGTTTTGGTATAAGTTATGTTATATGTATTGTTGTGACAGAACCTCGGGAATCATTCATTAAAACCTTTATTTCTTGTACCATTCACTGAGTATTCAATACTCACCCTCTCTATATATATGTAGGTTTCAAGCAAGAAGTCGGCTTCGCCGAGATGTGTTTTGTGCCCGATGTTTTGTATGCATGTTTATGTCGGCATTGCGTTTAGGTCGGCAACCTTATGTTTACGTCGGCAGTTCTGAAGATGATGTTTTTCTTGGTATTTTGTTTATGTCGGCTTGAGAAGCCTTTTGTTGAGATGTAAAGTATGTATTTGTTTTACGTTGTAATCAAGTTGTAAGACTTTAACTAAAGATGTATGCCATTTCATTGGATCTATGCACAGCTCTTATGGACCACTTGTATTTTAAGTTATTGCTTCCGCACATGTTAGCCCCATATGTATACTCTGATTGTGTGTGATTTTTGAAAGTTGGCCTTCGGTAATCCCGGATTACTGGCCATCATGGCACCATCCTACTAGGGGCAGGTTGGGGTCGTGACATTTTTATTGATCAATAGTAGCAAAGTTATGAGACAGGTTAATGTTATTTATTTTGGGGTGTTACAATTGAGCTAATTGTGCACATGCATGCATAATTCCTCATCTTCAAGTTTAATTCAAGTTTGATTTTCCAAAAATTCATACATGCATGGAACTTACACTGGTTATTTCTTAGGGTTCTTCACAATTTTACACTCATCATTTCATACATTGGTAGTTTGAAGGAAAAGAATTGATTACCTTTACATGCATGGCAAAATTATGTGTTTTGAGTTTTGTTTTGAAAAGTAAAAGAGGTTTTGAAGCGTTGGTTTGAAATAAATTATGTATTTAAGAGTTATGGTGCAATTCTTCATGTCCTTGTTAGCCATACAAAGCTTTTGAGACTTGAAACCACACTTTTTGAACTTGAATTCTATTATGGAAAACCTAGAATTTGCCCAGTTCGATTGAGTAACAAATCTGTGATTCGAGCGAACTTAGCATGCATCCAGTATTTTTGCAAATATTTGCAGTTGGCTCAAGCAACCAAGTGTGTGCTCGAGTGAACTCGACCTTGCATTGCACTTGGCTCGAGTGACCAAGTGATGGCTCGAGCCTACTTTGGCACCATCCAGTACTTTTGCAGTTGAGCCACATTGCTCGAGTGACCAAATGTGCGCTCGAGCGAAGACCCTGTTTCCAGCAATTTTTGGCAAACACTTATATGTGCATATTTGCATCCTTATGCTCTTTTAGACATTCTTAAGTATCATTTAGACATTCTTAGCCATGGAATAAACTAGGAACACATGCAAAAGAAGCGAATTAAAATACAATATTTGTTTTGAACATGCATTTCAATGTGTATCTTTGTTATGTGTTTTGTGTAGGTGGTTATTCAAGGTCCAACACCTGTGCTAGCCCCGCTGTGTGTAGTATCTTTGTAAAGATATGTTGGAATGTATTTTTAAATTACTGCAAGAGTGTTATTTTGAAATGCTATTTTGATAAGAATGAATGATTATCTCTTTTGAAAAGTAATTATGGCATCCTTAGTTAAGCCATCGCCTGGGGGTAATAATACCATGGCCCTTTACTAATAAGGCCCTCGCCTGGGGGAAGCAATATCGTGGCCCTTCATTAATAAGGCCCTTGCTCGGGAGAAACAATACCATGGCCCTTTGTTATATGAGCACAGAGATCTCTGATGTTGACCCAAGTGATCCCTTTGCTTGATCTACTTGGTCCCTTTGTTTAGACCCATGTGGTTCCTTTGACATGCCTTTGGGCCCTTTGCTTTGCGCTATTAGACATACCACATATGAGTATGATTTGTGAACTTTGATATGAGAAGTACTTAATTATGCTTTGTTTCGAAACTCATAAGATATGATTTTGTATTATGATTGATATTATTCATTTAACCTCTTTATGCTGATATTACTTACTGATCTTTAGCTGACCCCCTTCCCCTATATATATGTAGGTGAGCACTTGGAGTAACAAGTTTAGAGCAACCTCGAGAGTCCACCTTTTTGTGTAGCTGCTTCGAACTGCCTTCGTGACAGGACGTGCTTGAACTCAAGAGGAGCCGAGCAGTGTCAACCCTTTTGTTTTGTTTTTCTTTTGTTATTTGGAAATTTTCTATGTATGGATGTTTGTATAAGTGTCTAACGATGTTGTAATGTATCTATGTGATTATATCTATGTAAGAAGGTTGAAGCTTTAAATACTTGTGAAATTTGCATGTATGCACCATTCGATGGACATAGTTATGTTTTAATATTGTATCCACAGTGCCCCGTTTACTATTATTAATTATTTGTTTTGTCTTTGAGGCCAAGTAATCTGGGGTTACTGGCCGGTCACGACCTAAACCTTTAGGGGCAGGTTCGGGTTGTGACAGGTTTAATGCAAGGATTGGAGCAACAAAAGTCCACTCGTTTCATCAAATTTAAATTTGATGAAAAAAAAGGTGCTGGATTGGAGATGATCTTATATGTGTACCCTTAAAATTGGAGTTTTTTTTGTGAATATTCTAAAAATTAAAATATTTATGTAAATAACTAACTTTTCAAATTATTTATCAAACTAACTAGTTTTTTAAAATCGCAGGTTCAAAATACAATTTCGTGGTGAAATCGCATCTTGAACATGCAATTTCATATTGACATGGTCCATATCTATACATCAGTAAGTCAAGTCAATATGAAATAACATATTTCACCATGAAAGTGCATTTTGAACATGCGATTTCATGATGAACTCGCATTTTGAACTTGTGTTTTTTAAAAAGTACGTTAGTTTGATAAATAATTTGAAAAGTGGATTACTTTGATAAATAGTTTGACTTTTTTAAATGTTTATAATATTAAAAAAAAAAAACTCCTTAAAATTGTACGTATCATGAATGTCCTAACACAAGTAACATGAATGTTATAACTGAATCTTTTAAAGATCATAACTAAAAATAATAATTGAGTCATAACCAAACATCGCATATGGTATAACCAAAAACTTATTGAATTATAATTAAAATAATATCATAATTAATATCACAATAAGTCATAGGTAACTCCACAACGTGTATAACTAAGTCATAATCAAGTCATAACTAGAACTACAATAGATTATTGTAAGTTTGCGGGGAAAAAAAAAATTTATTTGAAAAAATAATTTTTCAAAGGAACACCACTTGATTACACAATCTAAAATACCTCAATCCAAGCGTATTGTTGTTAGTACCTCACCAAGCGATCCAAGTGTCTCACCTCCAAAGTGATTCACCTCGCACCCTTTTACTTTTATTTTTGCGTGTATTTTTCTACAGGCCTTAAAAATTCTGATGGCCAATTTTTTGTATCAAATACGTCTGATATATACACAACACATAATGGAGTTTGCATGTAGGTGGGATCCTTAGGGATCTCTATCTTTCAGTTGTGGGGATAAAATAAAATATGTATCTTTTATTTTGAATTTGCAGGATACAACTTATCCAATTTTTCATTTAATTATCTTTTAAATAGATAATATAAAACTTCCACTAATTGCAATAATGTCCATCGACACATTACAATTAAACTCCTAAAAGTAGAGAATTACAAGTGAGGCCCTTTCTTACAATTGGTCACAAACTTTCTTCCACCAAACTATATTCCACATAAGCTACTAGGGATGGACAAATTTATCACTATCAAAAAATCCTAGCTCATGTAACTGAATTCTAAATTTTCTCTTCTTCTAATTGGACCCAAAAAGCATTTTTCAAAAATAGTACTTTTGTAATTATACATTTATAAAAATATTTTTAGGAAAAAGTTACTGGCTGGTCTTCTTTTGGTCCAACGTTAATAGGAAAAATTACTTGAATATACTTTCTCACCTTGAGAATGGTGGATTTCATGTTAAGCACCTATATAAATCAATTACAACTTATATAACCCAACATGTCCATGTATAGCCTTTGGTTCGACGTCACCGATTGACAATATCAAAGTTAAATGAATAGTTAATTAATTTATATAAGCCTCTCAGATCAAAGGAAAATAAGTGCATTGTAATAGAACTATCTTTATCATTCCATAGATGTTCTCAAAACCAATCCTGTTCAGTGCATGTACTTATTGCATAACACCCACTTATTTGTTTAAGGTCACTATCTTAATGATGGAGTAAATCATTCTTATATAGCAGCAAAACAAGTGTATGCCATAGTAGTGCGACGCCTAATCAACACCCATAGCCTAGAACATTAATTGGGTCTACAAGGCACCGAAAAATCTTAACTCCCAACTTTTGATTCATTAAACATTAGCATGTTTTTCTACAATGTTACCCAAAGGATTTTATGTTCACATCATATGTAACATTAAATATAACATTACCCAGAATAATAATATACAAAAATGCAAAATAAAATGTCAAGAAATTTATGTAATCAATTAATAAAGTCAACAAATTGATTTTTAAGGGCACAAATGCTAACAATTATAACCAAAGATCATAAACGTCGTAACCGAGAGACATATGATACTCACACAAAGATAGGGATGTATAGTTGAATTTCCTCCTTTTTTTATTTTTTATTTTTTATAACACACTTACAATATGTAGCTTTCTAAGGATCCGTGCACATAATTTTGAAAAATAAGAAAACAAAATCGAGTCTTATGATAATATTAGTATAAAGATTTAATTAATAATTTTTAATCTCAAAAGTGAGAAAAATAAATTTAAATCAGAAGTAATATGTGATATTATCCTAAAAGTATTATATAGAATATATCGTGAATAGCAATCTTATGCTAATATTAAGTATAAAGATTTAATTAATAATTTTTAATCTTAAAAGTGAGAAAAGTATATTTAAATCTGAAGTAATATCTGATATTATCCTAAAAGTATCACATGGAATAAATATATTTAAACGGACTATTCTATATTACTATGTGATAAAAATTACAAATGATAAATATGTGGTATGCACTTTTAATATAAAAGTTACGAATTATTATAATTATATTATAAATGACGTTATATAAATGTTACAAACTATTTGTGGTAATAAATGTTACCATTGATTTTAATGAATGAAGTGTATAACTTAAATAAATATATATAAAATTTTAATTAAATTATTATATTTATGTTATACATAAAACAAATTTAAGAATACTCTTCTGTTTATTTTTATTTAGTTTTTTTTTTCATTCGTTACATGTTTTTTTGAACAGCTCATTCATTACATGCTGAGCATTGTAACTTGGATTGGATTTTAGTGGCTTAGATAAAATGACACCGATTATATAAATATAGCAGAGTTGCTACGTAGCTCGAAAAACACTTGGCCCGAAATGGTTCGAATCCAAAATGACGTCGTTTTGGATTTTTTCTTTTTCTTCTTTCTTTCTCTTTTCTCATCTGTTTCTTCTTCTTCTTCTTCTTCTTCTTCTTCTTCTTCTGTTCACAATCACCAAATTGAAATCAAAATCAAAAATTTTTACAATCAAACCACACATCATCATCATCATCAACAACACATCATCATCATCATCAACATATTTCTGTTCTTACTCTGTACAGAAAAATCAAATGGTTTTTTTTTTGTTTTTTTTAATTTTTGGAATTCAACTGGATTTCAATGGTTTAACGTTGGTAATCTTGATGCTCCTTCCACACAGAAGAGGGAGAGGGAATAATGTGTTTTAGAGATAAAAGAAAGATGTGCCTTTTAGAGAGAGGCAGAGAGAAATGAAGGAAGAGTATGGGTTTTAGAGAGAGAAATATGGCATTTTTAGAGAGAAAGAGGGAGAAAGAGAGAATGGTTGGGTTAAGCTAACAAGGGAAAGAGAGGATGGCGTCGGTGATGGCGGCGCATCATCATCATCATTAACACATCATCATCATCATCATCAACACATCTCTATTCTTGCTTTGTACAGAAAAATCAAATGAGTTTTTTTTTTTTAATTTCTGGAATTCAACTGGGTTTCAATGGTTTAATGTTGGTAATCTTGATGCTTCTTCCATACAGAAGAAGGACAGAGAATAATGTGTTTTAGAGATATAAGAAAGATGGGCCTTTTAGAGAGAGAGAATGGAAGGAAGAGCGTGGGTTTTAGAGAGAGAGAGAGAGAAAGATGGCATTTTTAGAGAGAGAAAGCATGGAGAAAGAGAGGATGGTTGGGTTGAGGTAACAGGGGAAAAAGAGCATGGCGCCGGTGATGGCGGCGCCGTTGATGGGTGCTCTCTCTCTCTTCTCCCTCCATCTTTTTTCTCTTTCTCTTTCTCTTTCTTTTCTTCTCTCTTCTCTCTCTTCGTCCCTTCATCTGTCTGTCTTAGAGATATAAGGAAAAAAAAAAAAACTGCCCAAAACGACGTCGTTTTGGGTAGTCGAGCCATTCGGGGCAAAAGAATTTCGAACTACGAAGGATTATTCTAAATGTAGGTTGTAGTTCCTTGTTTTGGCTTTATTAGTTTTGTTGATGTGGCTGAATCGCAGCTGTTCCATTGTAATGAACGGCTGAGATAAAAGTTCCAAACCATCTAGAACTTCTAGAGAGAGAATCCTGATTGATTTAAAAAGGCCTTGCTAAGAGCAACTCCAACCACACTCTTTATTTTTCACTAGCTAAAGTACAAAAAAAAGTACACTCTTTATTTTACCTAATTAGTTTAGCCATTGTGTGTTCTAACCATACTCTTTATTTTATGTAACGCCCTCAAAATAAGACTTAATCCAACCATTCAATAAATCCATAAAACGTAATAGAAATATCATCTTTTCATTCATCAGATTTTGTATTACGATAGATATTACATGCTATCAACAAAATGAATGCCCTACGGGCTTACAGCTTTCCAAGTTATCACTTGGTTACAACAAAAAGAGCCCTAACTCTATACATAGAAAGCCCTAGGCTTGAATATACATTTAACATCAAGACGAATAACAAAAGGCAGTCTTCGACTCCAAAACCTCCCAAGCTAAGATCTTGGAGGCGGCATATCTCCTGTACCTGAAAAATGGTGTCCCAAGTAGGGTGAGCCAAAGCCTAGTAGAGATATGCTAAACAACATATGAGAATTAACTAAAACATTAGTATCCGATAAATGTTTAACACTTGAAAACCAAGTTACACTCTTTCCATAACCAATCAACATTGATATCCATATTTCGATCCACTTCCATTTATTTATCCAAATCAATCATTAACATGGTTCATTTTTTATCCAAACAATTCAAAATGAGACTACAACTCATATTATCAACACTTTCAATCATCAACATCATTCAGATGTATATAAGATTTCGAACTTTCACCCTAAGCACTCCTGCCAACTTAATTATCAATGGAGTCCATTCCCTATCTCCTCCCAAACAATGGAGTACTTCCCCTATCTCCTCCTAAACAATGGAGTACATCCCCTTTCTCCTCCCAAACAAAGATGCATATGCAATGTATTTAAACACGTTGTCACATACAATGACCAATTAAATTACATATTCAATGCGTTAATCCAACTGTCACATTCAATGACATAATCCAATTGATTAGTTTCAATTTACCTAATTATCATGTAGTTTCTACAACAATCATGGCTATTTTCCAGCAATAGCCCAAAACAGTTATTTCTAAACAGATAAATAAATTTATCAAACAGATAATTTATTGACTTTTCCATAGGTGAGTGATTTATCAATCCGACTACACCGTTTAATCACATATTTACCCAATTTCATTATTCCTAAGCCAATTTCATATTTCCACATTGATTTCATTACTTAAACAAATAATTTATATAATGCAAATTAGGACATTCTCCCCATTTTCTCAAATGTTGCCCCCAAGGCCAAATTTTACCCATATTACACAAACGACCCCATTTCCAAGACCTCACATACACATATGGAACTCAACAATAGGAACCCCTCTTTTATAATTTCAACTCGAACTCAAACTTCACCCAAAATTCCAAAATCACACAATTCATACAAAATGACCAACATCTATGTTAAAACCCATAGAGAAGAGTAGAATATCCCTACCTCAAGAAGAGAAGATGGGCCAAGCAAGAGATTAGCTCCAAAGATGACAAAACCAACTTCCACTCGGATGAAAATGGAGATCTTGAAGAGCTCAAACTTCTTATCAAAGAAAGGAGGGTGAGGAGATCACTAGATCTAGGTCAAAATGTAGAGAGAGAGTATTTTAGAAAGAGAAGCTCTCAGCTTAGGGTTTTGGAAAGTTTTAGAGAGAGAAAGGACAGAAAAAGTGATTTAAAAAGTCGCTTTCGTGATCTGATATACGTACAGTCCGCTCGAGCGGAGAGTTTGACGCTCGAGCGTTAGATACATAAATTCGACCTGCTCAAGTGCAACAAAGGCCGCTCGAGCGCCAAGACACAACGGCAAGGCACTACCCGCTCGAGCGTAGAATATACTCGTCCAGTATTTTACAGACTTCAGACAATCGCTCGAGCGCCATAGGGGCCGCTGGAGCTCAGACCCGCTCGATGGTAAGGAACTCCGCTCGAGCGTGAAAAACATTTCTGCAGTATTTTTGCCGACGCACAAAGTACTGAAAGATTGCAAACCCCACTCGAGCGGAAGACCAAAATTCTGGGCAACAAGATTCTAAACCAACAACCAACCACCCTATTATGAACACACCCAAGACATTCCAAAACTCTAATTCAAAGGGCAAGAAAAGGAAAAGACATAAACAACAACATTAAACAACAAGACCCGAGTCCGAAACACCATAAAGGTCGAGTTAGAAACCGGGATTGCTATATTTTAACTAGTCATTCAAACTAACTTAACCAATTTCAAAATAAAAAATGTTATATATATTACTGTATTTTTCATAGAATGCCACATACGCACCAAATGCTAATATGATTATCAATGTGACATTTGCGATAATATTTTTAAAAATAACATTTTTTAATATTAGTTTAAAAAATATTATAAAAATAATTTTTAACTAATATTTAATTTTTTTTTATAAAATGTATAATATGTGACTATATACCAACATATGAATTTTGTGGAACCATTTGGAAGGGGAATGGAGGGGAAAAATAAAAGAAAACAATAAAGAATTTTTTAAAAAATAACAATACAACGGAAGTTCTTCAATAATTGTAATTTATCAAATTAAGAACCGAAAGAACACAAATTAACTAATCAAAAACCTTACAAAAGTCAATGAATAAAATAAGAAAAAAAAATACATGAATAGCAAAGTTAGGAATAAACTTCAAAATAAATAAACTATTTTTAGTTCAAGTTATTACAAATCTCCATGTTGATGCCACAAATGCTCAACTAGGTCTGCTTGGAGTTTAGAATGAGTTTGTCTATCTTTGATGCGATGATGATTTTGAATGAATTCATAAAGTTCTTTGGATTAAAAAGACACAATTTGTCCAAAATGATATTTGTTGAAATCAACCTATTTGTCTATCTATTGAAATTCACCAAACTATCCATATGTGAAAATATGGACCAGAAAAATATATATATATATAAAACCACTGTATTAACCTTCAATGTTCAACTGCCAACACAGCAAAAAATTGTTTTCTAGAATGTCAAAGATATTACATTAAAAGAAATATCTTCATCACATGCCTATCTAAACCAAGATTTGAACTAGAAATTCAAGAGAATCAGTCTGAAAACAAATCAAAAACAAAAAAAGTTTTGCTGAATATTAGCCGCTACATTGACAGTGCAATTTGGTTGGAAGAAAGCAGGTCCTCACTATCTTTGTAGCTTCCCAATGGAGTGTAAATATACCGAGATAGACACAACGCTGCTTCCATCATAATAATGTGAGAAAAAAAAGTTAGTCCCAAAGCATGTCATGAACATGGCAGGAGTGAAGAGTTGAGGACATAGCATTGATGTCCAAATGCATTCAAAAACAGCAAACTTGTGACTAGAAATCTATTGAATAACTAAGAAAAAGGCTTGGACATAATAAACCTAGAGGAACTTACGTAGAGCCAAGGGAAAAGGGGAGGGAGAGATGAAACCCAAATAGAAACACAGAAACAACTGCTGTTAATAGCATCGCCACTGAAGTAGAATACACCTGCAAGATTCAATCCCAACAGCTAAGCAAGAGATTCAAATAAATTGCATAATGCATGCCTTTTTCCATAAAATATAATTACATGATAGACCTGATTCAATCAATGAATCCATCATTTTCACAAATCCAAACAAATGGACGACCTGGGAGTTAAGACTGAGCTGACAAAAGCAGTAACAACTTAGTTATTGCTGCAAGGAACTCATGTTTGTCAAACTACAAAATTGGAAAACGGCAACATGATATTATATCAATATGCTTGTAAATTTTTGTTTGTGTAACATGAATCCACCCTGTAACAATTTTTTCATGTTAAAAAAGAAAAAGAAAAATTATGAATGCTGGACAAGGTTTCCCGAACAAACCCCCTTTCATTGTTCATTAGTTTTTAGGTTGCTCTATCAAAACTCTCAGAAACCAATAGCCATGCCCCGTCCTTTGTTACTTGTGATTCATTTTTCCTTATACTTTCTTTAAGTTGAGGCATGAAGCATTAATGCATGTAACTTAGTAATCAAAATAATATAACATGCTGCTTTTTAGTGTGTATTGATACAAGAAAAATATAAGGATTTGACTGGAAATATATGAGAGTTCCCAATGTCAAAAAACTTTGGATTGCAGGATAAACCCAAAAACAGAGAAAGGAAAATAAAAACTAAATAAATAAAACCTTTTTTGGACAAATTCAATATGAAAAATTCGTAAATTTAGTAGGAACCTGACCATCTATTAGCCTAGGTCCCGACTGCTGCCAACAGGTTTTCAAACTACGGTTTAAAAATGGTGGGGAAATTTTAAGTTTTCTCTCAAGCATTCAAAACTAAAAAGCATCAAGTTGCAACTCGCATCACCCTCAACAATGTAGGTATATGGTATAGAACCTTCTCTTGTAAGTTGCAAATCGGTTTGGAAACAAATACCATATCAAATCATATGCTAAATTGACAAATTAGCTATTTCTTCCAGCCAATATCCTGGTTCTATTCTTTGTATCATAAAAAGAACAAATGTTGCCGATATTTGCCCAAGCATGATTCAATACATTATGCAGGCACAAAATAGATGAATTAATACAACTATGATTTAATGCAAAGTAATATTCGTAGCCACACCTTCACAATATTGTCAGCATACTTCATGACCGTAGAGACAGCAATGCCACTGCATGCATAACAAATTAATTTGTGCTGGACTATATAAAATTTGAAGCTAATGCACATTTATTTAATAGCACAATAGAGAAGAGAACATCAATGAATTTCTAGGTAAAATATAGAACCAACTGTCTGCCTCATTAACTTACAAGCTTTGTCATACTCTTTTTCGATCTTGGAGATTAACCTTTTATACATTTCTTTTTTGTTAAATGCTCTGTTTTATCACTGAAACCAAACTGATTACTCCTCAACAGAATATAAATCAAGCAATCAGGATCCTCAAGGGATAAAGGATGATTCAATCATACTATTAATTATGACTCCATCACAATTCTTGAGAAAAACCGATCACTACTCAAATGATAATGTATAGATTAATGAAAGTTTAAGAGGCTTTATAAGCAAAATGAAATAAAAGGAGGCCTTTCTAAGTCTCTGTTCTACAGAGAATACCAAAAGGGTGAAGCATCAAAAAAACAAAAGCTAACTCTGTGGAAGTTATGCATGAGCTGATTGTAGTCCCGCAGCAGAGTTTTTCTCACCTGTTTCTTGGTCTGTCCCTGTGAAGATCATGTATAGTTTGTATTGAATCAAATTCAACAATTAAGTGCAAAAAAATTATATCATGCAAAGAAACCATAATTACCGAATATAATATGATTTTGAGCCTTTTCCAGGGTGGTGAAATCCCTAGCAGAACTCCCTAGTTAAGCGTACTTAGGCGAGAGTAGTTTTGGGATGGGTGACCCACTGGGAAGAACAAATCTGTGCGGGAACAAATCTGTGCGGGCAAGGCCCAAAGCGAACAATATCGATGACATGTGAAGGGTTGGGGTGTTACATCCTCATTTTCTTTTGATACTCAAAGAGGTCATTTTCAAACTAAAAACACAAATCTGATCCTAAATAGAGTACCACAAACTCTAAAAGAGAACTCTTGCTCTACTCTGAAACCACTAAGTTTTTGAGAGAGAAAACTTTTATCTTGTGTTAATAATTAAATCAGTTTGATCATAAGCAATTCTCCTCATACTACTGTTACCATTTCTCCTTGTAACTTAGTTATGATCAACATTACATGTTTTATAATTATGGGCTCGTTTGGAAATTTGTCTATGTTAATTGGTGTTTTGTCTTTTTAGTTATTTTAAGCTTGGCTAAAAAAATTGTCTTTGGAATAATAGTTAGTTTTTTTTAGTTGATTTGATAGTTATGAGAGAAAAAGTGAAATGATTATGAATTGGATGTAACATTTTGTCTTGTTAGTTATTTTAGCTTATTTTGTCTTTATTGACTATTTTAGCCTAAACCCAACTTCCCAAACGACCCATATTTGTCATAACCCAATACCACATATCTCATAACCCACACAACATATCTCATAACCACACAACATTGAGCATAACGAATACCACACATCTCACAACCACTGCCACATATCTCATAATTAATATCACATATCTTATAACGAGCAACACCACATATATCATAACCACACAACTTTGAGTATAACAAATACCACACATCTCATAACCACTACTACATATATCATAATTACATATCTTGTAATTGATATCTCATATCTTATAACAAGCAACACTACATATATCATAACCACACAACTTTAGCACAATAGACATCATATAATCTCATAATTAACACTATATATATCTTAATTAAGACTACTTTGACTCATAACTAGATGTATGTTAAATATATAATAGCAAGACTTGTATACTTGAGGTGGTTTGGGGACATAATAAAAAAGTCAAAAGATAAAAAAATTATATAAATTATCATAACACTTTTTATATTTTTTTTTTGTATATATTTTCATAGAAAATCAAAAAACTTAAAAAAAAAAAAAAAAAAAAAAAAAATCAAACCTCAAATGATGGCTTATTGTATGGATACTCATGTATAATTAATGGCTCCATTTTCAATAAATGAGAGAATGTATTTAGTCCTTGGTTGGGATAACTTAAAAAAATCAAAAAATTATTAAAAAAAGTCAAAAAATCCATACTATTCAAGGGTAACTTGAGGGGGGAAGCCTAGAGGGCAAATTATTTTGTCCTTTGAATTCAAGTACCCAAAAGTCAAAAGGGTAGAATGGTTATTTTGATTTTACTACAATATTTTATTACACATCTTTTCGTAAAAAATTAAAAAGTTATCCCAAACATACTTTTTTTCCTCTACTTTTTTAGTCAAAAAGTTAAAAACTACACTTATATAGCACATCTCAAACAACCACTTAATAATATATAAGACCCACCATTTTTATGTCTAAAAAACAAAATTATTTAAGACATTGTTTTATTTAAATGGTTAGATTTTTTTCATGTTGAGATTTCAATAAGAGAGAAATTGAAGGGTCGTAAGGCTTACTACGGGTCTTGTTTCGATGATCTGAACAATTCATTTTGTCGATCCCTCAATGTATATCATCTATGAAATTTTTTTTATCAATCCAATAAGCATAACATTATCATTTTATCTCATTTGTCTCTAAAAAATTGATGGTCTATTTCAAAATATATTTGTCATTTATTTTTTTGCAGACAAACACAATAAAATGAAAAAATTATAATTATTACATTGAACTAATTTTTTTCAAGGATAATATATATTGAAGGTTCTATAAAATGAACAGTTCAAATTATCGAAATGAGATCCGTGATGGGTTCTATAGGTCCCTCAAGTTCTCTCATATTCAAATCTCAATATGAGATATGAGAGAAATCCAACCCTTAAAATAAAAGTAATACTATACAAATAAAATTTTATTATTAACTTCCTTTACAAGCGAGAGTGTGGTACCTTTCATATTATTCTAAAATTTAACCAATGAGTATTGTAATACTTTGTAAGAATAATTTAACAATTTTTTTTTGGGGGGGGGGGGGGGTGGGGTGTAATTGAAAACAATAGAAAAAAAAATGAATAAAGTACAAATACACTTCTTGAGATTTGATTAAAATATAAAGTATAAATACACTTCTTGATATTTGATTAAAATATGAATTGTCCTTTGTGATTTTGAAAATTATATTTTACCTTTGAGATTTCTAATATCATAACAAATCGTCATTTTTATTAATAACTTGTCAAGTTAATTAATAATTTTTTAATGATGTTGGAAATATATTTCATTTAATAAATGAGGTAATTTTCTTATTGTATAAGAAAGTAATTATAAATTTTATTTTTTTTAGTTAATTTTTTTAAATAAAAAATTTTGACAAGAAAGTATTTATAATTTTTTAAGTCACAAAAAATAATTTATACTTTAAGCAAATTTTTATTATAATTTACCTAAAAAAATTGGCTAAAACAAAGTCTTCGTTGATAAGTCTTGCCGTATGGGACCAAGGCTAAAACAAATCAGTGGATTGGGATTGGGTGGATTGTGCAAAGAAGAAAAAAAGAAAAAAAGAAAAAAAAAAAGACCAGAATGAATTGATCTCAAATTTCCATTGTTTTTAAAAGGTCCATGTGGGACCAAGACTAAAACAAATCAGATAGGTGGATTGGGGTTGGGTGGATTGTGCAAAGAAAAATAAAGACCAGAATGAATTGCTCTCAAATTGCCATTGTTTTTAAAAAGTGCATGTGAGACCAAGGGCTAAAACAAATCAGATAGGTGGATTGGCGTTGGGTGGATTGTGCAAAGAAAAAAAAAACCAAAATGAATTGCTCTCAAATTTCCATTGTTTTTAAAAAGTACATCCCTAGTTCGAAATTAGATTAGAATATATTATTGAGGCTTTATGAGTTTATTATGGACTTTATATTGATTATCTAAATTGTTGAATATTTAAGACTCGTCGAATACTTTATTTCTATAAGAAAAATCATATTAATTGAATATAAATAGTCATTAGATTAGATCAAATTTGTATCAACAATAAATATGATTTAAAAAATAAATTGTTGACACAAAAGTGATCTAAATCAGTGCCTAGTAATATTCGATCAACGTAATTTTTTAAAAGGTTGAAATACTTGACAAACCCTATACATTAAATAATTTGGATCATCAATGTGAATTTTGTAATAAGCTCACAAAAGTCCAACAGGATGTCTACCGAACACGAACTGAATCCTTTGTAAAATGATAAAGTTAGTTTGGATAGCTATAGATTTTAAATGGGATTTTTATTGATAAATCCCATTTAGAAGTGTTTTAACCCAAGAAGTCTATGAAGGAATTTTTTAACCCATTTAGTCCCATGTATGTGTAGCTTTATTTCATAAAGTTTTTTTTCTTGATTTACACTATTTTCTTGGACACTTATGCCCTTATATTTAATTTTGATACCCTTATAAATATTTTTTGAATAGTTAGCAATTTTATGATGTGAACATTCATATTTTAAAATTCACATTGGTAGGAATGTAAAATTGGCCTGTGGGCGGCCCGAAATCCACCCGCTAGCCGGGGCGGGCCCGGCCCGTTGACAATGTGAATATTCACATTGACATGTTAACATTCACATTAATAAGAGTGTAAAATTGGCCCGCGTCCCGTGGCGGTGCAAAACCCGCCCGCGGCCCATGAGCGGCCCCGGTCCGGCCTGTTGACAATGTAAATATTCACATTGACATGTTAACATTCACATTAATAGGAGTGTAAAATTGGCTCGCATCCCGTGGCCGCGCGAAACCCGCCTGCGGCCCATGGACGGCCCCGGTCCGGCCCGTTGACAATGTGAATATTCACATTGATATGTTAACATTCACATTGATAAGAATATAAAATTAGCCCGCGGCCCATGGGCAGCCAAAACCCGCCCGCGGCCCGGGGCGGGCCCGGCTCGGCCCGTTGACAATGTGAATATTCACATTGACATGTTAACATTCACATTGATAGGAGTGTAAAATTAGCCCGCGCCTCGTGGCTGCCCGAAACCCGCCCACGGCCCGTAGGCAGCCCGGGGCGGACCCAGCCCGGCCTGTTGACAATGTGAATATTCATATTGACATGTTAACATTCACATTGATAAGAGTATAAAATTGGCCAGCGGCCTAGGGCGGGCTCGACCCGGCCCGTTGACAGTGTGAATATTCACATTGACATGTTAACATTCACATTGATAAGAGTGTAAAATTGGTCCGAAGCCCGACCGCAGCCTGAGGCGGGCTTGACCCGACCCGTGACAATGCGAATATTCACATTGACATGTTAACATTAACATTGATAGGAGTGTAAAATTTGCTCGCTGCCCGAAACTTGCCCATGGCCCGGGGTAGGCCCGGCCCGACCTGTTGACAATGTGAATATTCACATTGACATGTTAAAATGCATATTGATAGGAATATAGAATTGGCCCGCGGCCCGTGGGCTGCCCGAAGCCCTTCCACGGCCCGGGGTAGGCTCGTTTGGGTCCAGGCCTGAGCATGTCCGAGACCCTAAGTTAAGGCCTAGGTCATTACTTTGAAGCCCGGCCAGGCCCGGCCCATCGGCCCGCTTAAGGCCCATTCAAGGCTCGGTCCGAGGCCCAGCCCGACCGAGGCGCAATGTATTTTTTTGTGGAAAATAATAAAATTTTGGTAGAAAAAATTAAAAAGAATTTAAAAAAAAAATGGCCAGGCCTGCCCAAGCCCGACCTAAGCTCAAGGCTAGGCCTAGGCCCACTGGCCCGACCCAAGGCTCGATCCATCGGCCTGTCCAAAGCCCGAATACCCTTGTATCAGGGCTAGGGCCTGGGCCTAATTTTTTGGCCTGTGGGTCGGCCCGACCCGGCCCGAGAAAGGCTCGTTTGGGCCCAAGCTCGAGCTTAGTCCGAGACCTTAGGCTAGGGCCTGGGCTATCACTTTGAATCCCGGCCCCGCCCATCGGCTCGGTTAAGGCTCATTCAAGGCTCGGTCCGAGGCCTGGCCCGCGCCGAGGCCTAGTGTCTTTTTTTGTGGAAAATAATAAAATTTTGATAGAAAAAATTAAAAAGAATTAAAAAAAATGGCCAGGCCCACCCCGGGCCGCCCACGGGCCGTGGGTGGGTTTCGGGCAGCCACGAGGCACGGGCTAATTTTACACTCCTATCAATGTGAATGTTAACATGCCAATGTGAATATTCACATTGTCAACGGGCCGGGCCGGGCCCGCCCTGCGCCGCTGGCCAATTTTATACTCTTATCAATGTGAATGTTAACATGTCAATGTGAATATTCACATTGTCAGCAGGCCGGGCCGGGCCGGGCCCGCCCCGGGCCGTGGGCGGGTTTCGGGTAGCCACGAGGTACGGGCTAATTTTACACTCCTATCAATGTGAATGTTAACATGTCAATGTGAATATTCACATTGTCAACGGGCCGGGCCGGGCTGCGGGCGGGCTTTTGGCCGCCCATGGGCCGCGGGCCAATTTTATACTCTTATCAATGTGAATGTTAACATGTCAATATGAATATTTACATTGTCAACGGGTCGGACCGGGCCCGCCCCGGGCCGCCCATGGGCCGCGGGCGGGTTTTGCGCCGCCACGAGATGCGGGCCAATTTTACACTCTTATTAATGTGAATGTTAACATGTCAATGTGAATATTCACATTGTCAATGGGCCGGGCCTGCCCCGACCCGACTCGAATTTTTCCGGGCACCCGCGAGGATCGACATGGGCCGGGCCCTTACACATTGACGATATGAACATTCACATTGACGGTGTGAACATTCACATTAGGGGTATTTTGGTAATTATGTCATCCATAGGACTTATTGAAACATAAGAAAATAATGTGAACTAAATGGAACATAAGTAGATGAAAATGGTATTTTGATCTTCTTATCTCAAATAGGACCTAATGGAATAGTCAAAAAGAATATGGGTTGGATGGAATAAAGCTCTTAGAAAGTGGATTTATCAAAAAAGCTCCCATTTTAAATTATGGAATCTGAAATTAAATAAATAGAAAAATAATAGAATAGTAAGGAAATTTTATAATATACATTGTGTATCATATGTATCACGGATGACACTTGTGATATTTGATTATCATTTATTGTGAAATTAATTAAAACTTAGTTATGACTTTATAGTGTTAGTTATGACTTATTGTGATATTAATTATAACTTATTCTTTTTTAAAAATCATTGGTTTTATCGTGTTTGATGTTTAGTTATAACTCATTAAATTTTTTTTAGTTGTGACTTAAAAGATTTAATTAGGATATAACGTGCATGTGCTATACACTCCAAAATGGGTGTGTACAATGATCTAGAATAATATAAGTTAACATAGAAGATATATACATTTTAGTAGAATTTTTATAAAATTCTTAAGGGTACTCGGTTGATAAATCTAAATTTAGATTTTCCTTGACCGAAGGTTCACGTATTAATTTATTTTGTCCAAAAGAACAAGCACTTACAAAATGACCAAATTACCCCATATATATATTGTTTTCCAAAACCAAACAATCCATTCTCTCATCCTGTTTTTCCCTCCCTCTCTAGATTCTCTCTCTTCTTCCCTCTCTAGATCTTGGGTTTCGGAATCTCCAAGCTTAGGCCATCAACCGTGCCTTTAGCCTTTTGTCACCCTTTTGCCGTCGTTTCTCCCTCTCTTCTCTTCCTCATATCTCTCTCTTCTCTTTGAACCCTAACCCTAACCCTAACCCTAACCCTAACCCATCGAGAGGAGGTAGAGATGGGGAGGCAGGCGACGTTGTAGGCCATGACGGCGATAAGGAGACCGATGAATAGACAAAGATCCAGACTCTGTTTCTGTCTCTCTAGATTTAAGTTCTCTCTCTAGATCTGAGTCTCTAAATCTAAGAATTAAGATCGCGTCGACGAATAGTAGTGAGCTCCAGCCTTCTTTAGCACCTGATCACTTTCTCCACCGTGCGCTACCGCTGAAGAAGTTAGTCATAAGGGAGGTGATCGCCGCCACAGATCCAACCACTACCAGCGTCTCTCTCAATCTACCATCCCAACACCACCATCACCGTCATCTCCCTTCATCTTCGTCTTCTCTGGTGTCTCCGTCGTTGCCTTCTTTCTCTTTTCCTTCCTCTCATTTTCTTTCTCTCTTCTTTATCTTTGACACCAAAGAGAGATGGTGAGATAGGCTTGCAAAAGGACTTTGGTGTTGAGGATCAAAACGAAAGGCAAGCGTCGGATTCTAAGACCTTATAGCAACGAACGGTGTACTAAATTTCATGGATGGACTTAGATTAGGACAAATCGATGTTCATATTCATTTTTTCCTTTGGGTGTGTTTGTTTTGAAGGATTAGGGCGTAGGATTGGACTATTAGTCTCACCGGACTAATAGTTCATTGTTTGTTTTATTTTTTTTGCTTCGGACTAATAGTCTTCCCGGATTATTAGTTTCACAAATATGAGATTATCCTATCCCATATGGTCCCATATGGGGAGTGGGATAGAAATCATGGGATTAGTATCCCATGTGATTATTTTGTGAAATGTCTATTTTACCCTCCATGTTATTACTTAGCAAACAATTAGAAAATGATAAAATAGTCTTTTGAACATTTATAAATTATTTTTTTAGTGTTGTTAATTTAAAATTATATATTAAATAAAAAATTTAAATTATAAATTATAAATTATAAATTAAATTTAATTAAAAATAATAAATTTTAAATTATGGCCTTATAAATTAAATTTTTTAGTGTTGTTAAAAAAATTAAATTTACATATTAAATTAAATTATTTTTTTAGTGTTATTAATATAAAATTATATATTAAATAAAAAATATAAATTATAAATTAAATTTATTTAAAAATAATAAATTATAAATTATGGCCTTATAAATTAAAATTTTTTAGTGTTGTTGAAAATTTAATTATATATTAAATAAAATTATTTTTTCTTGTCGTTATTTAAAATTATATATTAAATAAAAAATATAAATTATAAATTATAAATTTAATTAATTGAAAATAATAAATTAAAATAATTAAAAAATTGTGCAAAAAATAAAAATAAAATAAATTTTTATTTAATCTAGCCAAAAATAATTAAAATATTAAAGTTATGTTTAATATTGCTATTACTTAGTAAGTAATTGAAAAGGATAAAATAGTCATTTGAGCATTTATCCTTCTCCATAATATCCCAAACAAACATTGGATAATTAAAAATAGTCTAATCCAGACATCTAATCACATGAATAAACAAACATAGGATACAAATTCAGTCCAACCAAATAGTCCTGAGACAATGTATTCCAGGACTAAGTAAGTCCGATGGATTACAATCCCCTCTTATCCAGTCCATCTAAACAAACGCACCCTTGTGATTTCAATTCCTTTAAGATGGTGTTTGTTTTGAGGGATTGAGGGGTGTGATTAGACTATTAGTTCATCCGGACTAATAGTTTATCGTTTGGTTTAAAAATTTTTGCACCAGACTATTAGTCTCAAATCCATTAGACTATTATGTCTCATGGGGGTGTGACACAATGGAGAGATAACAGGGGATATGGATTAGGTGGTGAAATAACCATGTTGACCTTCTATTAGTTAATTATGTATTATATTTAGTAAAATTCAATAAAATTTAAATGTCTCAATTTAAAAATGAAATAATGTTATTTAATTTTTATTGATGTTTTATTTATTTAATTTTTTATAGATATTTTATTGATGTTTTATTTTAAAATTTTGTTTATATTTTATTTAATTTCATTATTTAAATTTTAATAGATGTTTTATTTAATTTCATTATTTAATTATTATTATTTTTAAAAATAAATTTATTTACATTTTAATTAAAAAAATAACATATATTTTATTGATATTTTATTTATTTGATTTATTTAATTTTTAAAAATAAATTTATTTAATTGTGTAAAAAATAAAATAAAATATTTTTTTATTTAATCTAGTCAAAAATAATTAAAATATTAAAGATATATTTAATATTGCTATTACGTAGTAAATAATTGAAAAGGATAAAATAGTCATTTGAACATTTATCATTCTTTATAATATCCCAAACAAATATAGGATTCATATCATATCCAACTACATAGTCATTTTCCCTAACTTCTAATCCTATGACTAAGCAAACATGTGATACAAATCTAGTCCAACCAAATAGTCTGGGGGACAATGTATCCCAGAACTAACAATCCGGTGGATTCCAATCCCCCCTTATCCCGTCCGTCTAATGTGTTTGTTTGGACGGACTCGATAAGGGGGGGATTAGAATCCATTAGATTTGAATCTTGGGATTGTGAATCTCCCGGACTATTAGTTGGATTGGATGTGTATCCCGTGTTTATTTTCTCATGGGATTAGATGTTTGGAAATGATTATTTTTAGTGAATCCAATGTTTGGTTGGACGGACTGGATAGGATAAATAATCAAAAGACTGTTTTACCCTTTTTCAATTGTTCACTAAGTAATAGTAGTATTAAATATATCTTTAATATTTTAATTATTTTTAGCTAGGTTAAATCAAAATTTATTTTATTTTATTTTTTACATAATTAAATAAATTTATCATTTAAAAATTAAATAAATAAAATATCAATAAAAAATATATGTTATTTTTAATTAAAATTTTAAATAAATTTATTTTTAAAAATAACAATAATTAAATAATGAAATTAAATAAAATATAAAAAATAATTAAAATAAAACATCAATAAAATATCTATAAAAAATTAAATAAATAAAACATCAATAAAAAGTTAAATAAAATTATTTTATTTTTTAAATTGAGACATTTAAATTTTATTGAATTTTACTAAATATAATACATAATTAAATTAGTAGAGGGTTAAAATGATAATTTCACCAGTTTATCCCAACAGTAAATAGTCCGATGATAATTGTCTCATACCCTCCCCCTGGATAGTATAATCCCCCATACAGGGAATAAGAAAGTCCGGCGAACTAAAAAAAAAAAAATGCCAGATTGATGCTTCAAATGGATTACAATCCGCACAGTAAATAGTCCCCCCTCCCCCTTATCCCCCAATCAAACATACCCTAAGAGCTTAACGAACAACTATCTAGAGATAGAAGTGATGCTGCTTATAAAGTGTGTTGTTGAACAACTAAAATGAATGTTGTTGAGTTTTTATTTTTTTTCGTTGTTATTGTTGGTGTTGATAATGATAATAAATGTTGTTGATGAAGAACAAACAAATCGTAACAGATTAAAAAAAATTGGACAGATCTGTTCAAATTTGACAGATAATAAAATTTGAACAGATTAAATTTAACAAATAGAGAAAGCAAAAAAAAGAGGTGTAAAAATTCTAACAAATAAAGAGAAAAAAATAAGTGGAGAGAAGCATAGATAGAGAGAAATTTTGAAAATGATGTGCATTTGAACAAATAGAAAAAATAGACTATAAAAACTCAATAGATAAAAATAAATAAATAAAAATTCAACATTTAGGTTAAAAAATTCAACTGATAAATTTTTTTTTGAACAGATAGACAAAAAAATCGAATAGATAGACAAAAATTTTGAACAGATAAATATAAATTTGAAAAAATAATCAACGAAAAGTCAAACAGATAAATAAAAATCATAAATTAAAAGATAAAATTGGAAACAAAATGTCCTTACTGAATACCAAAATAACTTCTCAGCAAACTATTTTACAAATGGTAAATTTCTCGCCAACAAAAAATATCCATTGAACCTAATGTCTTATACCCTCCTTACCTTAGATTTTTTCAACAATTATCTCAATTCTGGATGCTTTTAAATGACTAATTTTTTATAGTGATTTCAAAGCTATAATGACAAAACTATTTCACTCAATGTCAAAGTTCATAAGTAAACCTGCATATCTAAATTTGATTTTTGAATGATTTAGGTTAAATTTCTTGATTTAACTTAAAAAGTATTGCGGGATCCTTTACTTAAAAGTATGGGATTTCTTTCACACCAACCATCTTATGAGTGATTTTTATTTTTATTTTTATTTTCATATTACTTCTATTCTTAGTAAGAGAAATTGTAATTCAGTGAAGTTATTTTTTTTCAAAATTGAAATTAATGATAAATTTTATCAAACTTTAAAAATTAAGTAAACTACTAATAAATTCTAATAGTTATACTTAATTACCATCAAGTTCTATTAAAAATAAATCCTAATTAAATTGTTACTAAAAATAATTTTTTTGTAACGCTTTTTTGTATATGTCGCTAAAAATTGACAATTAGTAACTTTTTTGTTACAATTTTTATAAATTGTCACTAAAATTTACAATTAATAATATTTTTTTATGACAAAATTTTCAAACTATCCTTGAAAAATTAGTTACTTTTTTTTTGACGATTTTTAAACAATTTCTAAAATTTATAATTAGTGATATTTTTGTGACAAAATTTTAAAATTGTTACTAAAAATTAATAATTAGTGACATTTTTTAATAGTATTTAATGAAAAATACCATTAATTCTCACAAATCTTATTGAATAATAAATCTACCAACTAGAACCTATACTTAAGTTTCCTTTAAAATTATAAATTTTATAAATATTCGATAAACTTGAATTTTTCCATTTTAATTAAATAAATAAATAAATAAATAAACTTTTTAAGCGGCCGTGTGGAGCCCAGCCTAAAGCAATAAGAGCAGTGTGTTTGGTTTGAGTTTTCTGGATTAAGTTTTTTGAAAACTGAGTTTTCTGTTTTTTGTGTTTTTTTGTTTTTAGTGAATATTTTTAAAATTTTAAACATTTTTTTTAGTTTTTTAGATGCACTTTACTTAGATGTATCTAAAAAGTAAAAAATTTATAAAAAAATATTTAAAAAAATTAATAAATACATAAAAATACAAAAAATGTACTGAATTTTTGTATTTTTTTTTTGTATTTTTGGTATTTAGTGAATTTTTAAAAGGTTTTTTTCATAAATTTTTTACTTTTTAGGTATATTTATGTTAGGTATATCTAAAAATAAAAATAAAAAAATTACTTAAAATATTAAAAAAATTCATTAAAAAGAAAAAAATACGGAAAATAAAAAAGTAGAATTTTCTGAAAACTGTTTTCAGAAAAACGAAACCAAACAAGCTGTGGGATTGTGGAAAACAGAGCAGAAAACAAAGCATTCTCTCTTACATTTCCATTTCAAGTTGGCAAAAAAACTTGAAGATTGCAGGCACAAAATAATCTTCTTCAATTTTCCTTCAATTTCTCCTACTCTTTCCTTTCCCGAGACAAAAACATGGCAGATTTGGTTGCAGGGGCTTTGCTCTCTGCCTCCTTTCAAGTGTTGTTTGAACGGTTGTCTTCTCCCCAGTTGCAGAACTTCTTTCAGAGTCTAACGCATCATAATGAAGGAGAGAAACTACGCAAGAAGCTCAAGTCAAAATTGCTGAGACTTAGTGTCGTCCTCAATGATGCAGAGAAACAACAATTCACTAATCAATTAGTGAAAGATTGGATGGATGAGCTTAAAGATGCTATCTACCACGCAGATGACTTATTGGATGAGATTGCCACTAAAGTTCTGGGTTGCAAGGTGGAAGCCGAGTTCCGACGCGCTGTGACAAACCAGGTAACAGCCTCGACCTTAACTTCTGATTCTAGTTTATATGATGCAGAGCTAGTGTCCCAGATGGAGGAGCTCATTGAAAGACTAGAATGTTTTTTAGAAGAAAAAGATGATCTTGGTTTGAAAGAAGTTGCTGATCAGAAGCCGTCTCACTCTTACAGATTACCATCAACTTCTTTAGTTGATGAATCTGGCGTGTATGGAAGGGATAATGACAAGGAGAAGATAATTAAAATATTGCTTTTGGATGAGGCGAGTAGTAATAAGATAGATGTGATTCCAATCATTGGGATGGGTGGAATAGGCAAGACCACCCTTGCTCAACTCATATACAATGATGGCAGAGTAGTTGAGCATTTTGATATGAAAGCATGGGTTTGTGTTTATGATGAATTTGATGTTCTTAGGGTTACAAGAACAATTCTCGAGGCAATCACTTCGAGTGATTATAACACACAAGACCTAAATATGCTTCAAGTTAAGTTGAAGGAGAGATTGGCGGGGAAGAAGTTTCTAGTTGTTTTGGACGATGTCTGGAATGAGAACCCTAGTCATTGGGAAATCTTGTGGACTCCTTTCAAAGCTGGTGCATATGGAAGTAAGATTGTTGCAACAACCCGTAATCATAGTGTCGCATCTATCATGCAAACCATTCCTGTTCATCATTTGCAACACTTATCGAATGAAGATTGTTGGTTAGTTTTTGCTCAAATTGCTTTTGACAAAGGAGAGTCGAAGGCTTTTCCGAAGCTTGAAAAGATTGGTAAACAAATCGTGGATAGGTGCAAAGGTTTGCCTTTAGCTGCAAAAACACTTGCAGGTCTATTACGCTTCAAACTTGATGTTGAGGAATGGGATGAAATATTGAAGAGTGACATATGGAATTTGCCAGAGGATAAGAACAATATTCTTCCAGCCTTGAGATTGAGCTATCATTATCTCCCTTCACATTTAAAGCAATGTTTTGCTTTTTGTTCTACTTTTCCTAAAGATTATGGATTTGTAAAAGAGAAGCTAGTCTCGTTCTGGATAGCTTTGAATTATGTGCAACAAACCAGAAATAATAAAACTTTGGAAAAGATTAGGGAAGAGTATTTCGATGAACTATTATCAAGGTCATTCTTTCAACAACCAAGAGGTAGTAGATCCTCTTTTGTAATGCATGATTTAGTCCATGACTTAGCTCAAGTTGTCCATGGACAATTTTCTTTCAGAGTAGATGACAATAAGCTACTCGATATTTCTCCTAAAGCACGCCATTTTTCATATAAGAGGACAACATTGGATGGTTTTGAAAAATTCAAGGCAATTGATAAGGCTAAGTATTTAAGGTCTATTTTACAATTAAATCGATATCACAGTCGACGTCATTATTCAGACTTGTCCAAGAAGGTATTGGATGATATTTTTTCAATGCAAAGATGCTTACGGTTGCTATCACTGCCATGTTATAATATTATGGATTTGCATGATTCAATTGGTAATATGATACATATTCGTTATTTGGATCTCTCTGTAACAAAAATAAAAAAATTGCCCGAAGTAGTTTGCACCTTGTATAATTTGCAAACATTGCTGCTATCAAATTGTTCTCTTCTCACTACCTTGCCGATGGAGATTGGAAAATTAATTTTCTTGCGTCATCTTGATATTAGTGGAACTAATTTAATGGAGATGCCGATTCAAATGAGTCGATTAAAAGGTCTCCAACATTTAACTGATTTTGTTGTGGGAAAGTGCAATGGGTCAGCTATTAATGAGTTGAAGGAGTTTCATCATCTTCATGCAAAACTGACAATTTCAGGTTTGCAAAATGTAAAGAGTGGAAGGGATGCATTGGAAGCAAAGCTAAAGGAAAAAGAGCACCTTGAAGAGATAGTGCTGGAATGGGGTAACACTACAGAAGATTCACAGAATGAAAGAGAAGTGCTTGAAAATTTGCAGCCTCATACAAATTTGAAGCGCCTCACAATCAAACGATATGGGGGCACAAGATTTTCGGACTGGTTGGGAGATAACTCATACTCTAATATAGTGTCTTTATGCCTTGATAAATGTGATCATTGCTTTTCATTGCCACGCCTTGGTAAACTGCCCTCTTTGAAAAACCTTCACATAGCAAGGATGAATGGAATAACTATGGTGGGTGAGGAATTCTATGGTGATGGTTCTTCAACAAAACCTTTTCAATCTCTAGAGACTCTTCATTTTGAAGAAATGTTGGAGTGGGTGGAATGGTATATTTTGGGGGCTGAAGAGTTTTCGCAACTTAAAGAACTTTGTATAATCAAGTGTCCAAAGTTGGTTGGAGGCTCACCCAAACACATGCCATCTTGGGTGAGACTTGAGATTCGTGAATGCTCAGCACTTATGGCTTCACTTCCGAGGACTTCAGTTGCAAATAAACTAGTATTGAATGGATGTGATGGCGGCGTAGACTTGGGATGGCATGGTGTGTCTTCTCTTGTGAAATTAGAGATTTCAAATATGCCTTATTTAAAAGAATTGACACCCGAGCTGTACATGCTAACAAATCTGCAGGAGTTAATTATAGGAAATTGTCCAAGCATTGTGTCATTTCCACACACAGGATTGCCGCGCATGCTTACAAGACTTGAGGTTAAGAGCTGTGAGGCTTTGGATTCTGTAAATGTGTGCCTCAACAGTTGCCTTCAGAAATTGCACATTGCAAATTGTTCATCACTTGTGTCTTTTGTCTTTGGTGTTCTACCCATTACGTTGAATTCAATTGAAATTCGGGAATGTCGGAATCTAGGGTTCTCAGTATCAGAGGTGATGGAGTGCTGCAACAATTCCCTTGAGCTTTTAAAATTGTCTAGTTGTAGTACTCTCAGGTCCTTGCCGCTAGGATTCTTTCCGAAACTTGGACATTTGAGTATCACGAATTTTGAAATCCTTTCAATACCGAATGGACACGCTCCCAATCTGAAATATTTTGAGGTCGGAAACTGCCGAAACCTCAATTCGCTGCCAGAAGGAATGCATAGCCACCTTCCATCTCTTGACGAACTGCATATATGGAACTGTCCAGAAATTGAGTCCTTTCCGGAAGGGGGTCTTCCTTCCAACTTACGTCGACTTCGAATCTGGTATTGCGAGAAACTTGTGGGTTGCCGGAGAGAGTGGGGTTTGCAAAGACTCCCCGCTCTTACAGAGTTCACAATCAGAGGAGGCAGATACAAAGAAGAGGATGATGATGATGTGCTGGAGTCTTTTCTGGAAGAAGGCCTGCTGCCTCCCACGCTTACATCGCTCTGGATCAGAAATCTACAAAATCTGAAATCAATCAACTGCCAGAGCTTTCAACACCTGACTTGTCTCAAAGTGCTGCGAATCTAAAAATGCCCTCAACTCCAATCCTTGCCTGAAGAGGGGTTTCTCCCCTCCCTTTATAGGCTGGAAATCAAGAAATGTCCATTACTGAAACCTCGTTGTGAGAGGGACAGAGGTGATGAATGGCACAAGATTGCTCATATCCCCTTCATACGAATCGATGATGAAGTGATATTCTGAGCAACTCACTAGCACTTCAGTCAAATCTTCTTCTGCAAATTGTTCAACTCTACCCAAGCACCAAACATTGCAACTTTCTTAAAGGTACATATTCTATTTGGTCTTTGCCGCAAAAGTCCTGTTCCTTCTCTATTACTAATTCCTTTTCTTTCAATTATTTGACGGCACAAAAGTGAATTTTTTTCAACAAAAATCTCATACAAATTTTATAAGTATTTTTACGATGGATTTGTTTGAGTGAAAAATATTCTTTTATTTTTTAAGGAAAATATTTTTCTATACTTAATGGTGGTGGTGGTCGAATGAAAGTGGACACTACAACATATAAGGGTGGGGTGGTGACAACGGTGGAGGTGGTGGTGGTGGTGGTGGTGACAACGGTGGTAATGACAATGACAATGACAATGACAATAACAATGGTGATGGTAGCTGTGGTGGTGGAGGTGAGGCTGGGTGTAGTAGTGTAGTGACATTGGTAATAATTTAGTTTGGAAAACGTTTTTCACTTTTTAGAAGTAAAAAATATTTTTGTGAAAATAAGTTTATTTTCTTTTGACTTTTTTTTTTAGTGTCAAATACTAAAAAAATATATATAAAATACTTTTCAAAAAATACGTTCTGCGCCAACAAACGGAGCTGATAACTAATTTTAATCATACGGTATGTGTAATATCAATAAACGGGTAAATTTTTTTAATATGGATAATGTGACTCTTTTGCTACATAAAGGTCGAAGTATTTTGGAAAGAAATTTTATTTTGTATTTTAATTTTATTTATATAATTTAAAGTTAAATAATCTCTGTTTCTTTTTTGGGTATTGCAAATTCTCATACTTTAGATTGAGTTACCTTGCCAGTTGGATTCGCTCAAAATGTGAGGACTAATTGACACAGGGTAACCTCCTTACATAAATATTGGCATTTTCGAAGTTTTCAATTTAAGGTCTTTAATATTAAAATTTTATAAGATAATGGACATAAAATATTTTTATAATAGTTGGGGTCCCTCAAAATTTTCACAAGAAAATTTCAGCACAGAAAAATTTGAGCTCTTCAAAGAGAAATTTCACTAATTTTCTCTTATATTATTGAAATGTGTCATATTTCAAAATTTTATAATTTCCTGAAACATTAGTTGGAAAAGTTTGTAAGAGTTGGAAGTTTATATAATATTTCCCATTCATTAACAGGTCCTACTATTTACTAGTTAATAGAAATTCGCTAAAATAAAAAAAAAAAATTTAATACACATTTTACATATTTAAATATACTTATATATTTTTATATTTTTATGAATTTTAATATATATATATATCAACATTAATCACCATATAAGTAGTGGTTAACATTTCCCTTCATTGACCTAGCACCCTTTTTGTCTTTCTTTTTCAAGTTTTATTTTATTTTTTTTCCCAGTATTATGACCTAATTCATGCATTTGTAATATTTTCCAATTCCAATTTTTTACTAACTCATCATTTAATATAATGATTTGATGTATACTTTATATTCTCTTTTCAGGTGATGTTTGCTCCAATTTTTATAGACTGAATGACATATTATTTAGCATCAATGTGAGTTCATTAAAATTACGAAATTAGTTGTAAGTTATTCATTAATTGGGAGAAATTAGTATTATTTTAAAAGGATTATAAAAATGAAACTTTTATTGCTATACTAAAATTAATTTTTTTGCATAAATATATCTGCAAAATAAAATACTTGACCTGCATCAACTTGTGTATAAGTGTATTTGGAAATTGAGTAGTTTAATTTTCTTTATCCACCTTAATCTTGATTAGTTTCATTTTCTCTGTCCATTTCAATCTCAATTCGTGATGAATGCATTTACATTTAACTCTCATTACAATCAATCAACCAAATTCAAATCGAGCTTATATACAATTTCACAATGGCAGTTCATGCATGAATGTCACACTTGCTTTGTTGAGAATATAGCCGATGGTAGTCGACAGTGGTAGTCAATAGAGGTGGAGGGCAGTGGCGCCAAAGAGCTTCAAACAGAGTGGCAGGTGCGAGATAAATTGGCTGTATGCATGATAAGTTTGTGTAACAATTTCTTAAATCTCTTAAAGTCGTTACAGGTGATGAATGGCTGCTTGATAACCCCTTAAAGGCCACTTATCCAAGGTTTTTCAACTTATCAACCATGAAGGAAGATTTTGTGTTAGACTTCTCTGATTCTGAGTGGATGATCATATACAGGAGAAGACTTTTTGCATGGGAAAAGGAACAGCATGATCAGTTGATCAACCTCCTTGTGACTTATGCCCAGCTCAAGTCAAGTACCAGTGTGAAAGATTTTGTGGACAACCTCTTCATCTTTCTCTTGCACTGCCAAGTCTTGTTATATGGAACTTGAAAATCTCTTGGTTTGCCCTCATTCCCTGCTTTTGTAATATGGAAATCTATAGCAACCCCAAGAATTAAAGCCTTTTGTTGGTTGGCATGGTGGGGTTTGTATTGGGTCTCTCCATCTTCAAACCCTGTTCTCTTTTCATGATGGAAATGGATTCAAGTTCAAGCACACAAGAAAACTCATATGGGAAACCATCCCTTTAGCTGTGATTTGGACTATTTGGATTGCTTGAAACAAACTGATTTTTGAGAACAACGAACCATCGTGGCCAGAATTGGTTGACTCAGTGAAGGTTGAAGTTGCAAATTGGGTTAAATGGCATGCCAATGTTTCAGAGTATTCTATCAATGATTTTATCTCCTCTTTGGAGGGAGTGAAAAGTAGAAGGCTTAATTTGCTGCTGCATTTCTTGTTTTTGCGGTTGATTTCAGTCCTTGGAGTTGTTGTCATTCTTCAGTTGGGTTTATTTTGCAGCAAAGAGTTGCATTTGCCTTGACTTCTACTCTGTTACTCCCTTGACTCTTGCTTTTATCTTGTCTCTAGCTGTATATATTTTGATTTTGTTGTTGGTTGATTGCCAACAATTGAGTGGGTTTCCTTGGTGTTTGCGCATGATTTTGCTAGAAGTTTATGTGCCAACCTAGTGGGGATATACTCCTCTAGTTATGATGCTGCTTAAACATCTTGATATTTTGTATTGATGTCATACTTTGTACTTTTGAAAATTACACCAATAGAATTTCTTTTTTGCCAATAAAAAAAAAGGACTTCAACTAATTCTTTTCTCAATAGTTTGACAAATGCTTTTTAGTAAATTTTTTGTTAATTTTTTCAGCTAAGTGAATTTTTTTAAAAAAAAAAATTAAAAACTCTGCACTTTTAGATTCTATTTGATTAGACATGACTTTCAAGTTAAAAAAAAAAAAATTGAAATAAAAAAAAAATTGAAAAACAATCCACTAAAGCTTAAAAAACGGAAAAAATAATTAACTTTTATTTTGGGTCTACAATGAACTTTTCTTGAATTTTGATTTTTTACCTGGATCGTTCAAAACTAAACGGATAGGAAAAGTAAACAATTTTGACACAAATCTAAAAAGATTTCACTCACAAAAAAAGTTCCAAAAAAAAAATCTTGCTTTTTTAACTTCTCCTAAACTATCGAAAATCATACCAGTAAATCTGAAGTGAGATAACATATAAGATAGGGTTGGTGTTACACCCCAAACCAGGTATTACTGGCCATGGCCCACAGGGCCTTAACCCAAGGCACACGTAAGTCTAACCACTAATTTATAATCACATTGAACCACTATACAAAAGTTCAGTAATAAATAACCAAACTCAATCCAGTGACATGCCACAATTATAAACGGCAAAACCAACCGTAATCAATACCATCTAAACTTATGGGATATAAACTGCCCACATATCAAAATAATCCTAAATAAACCTCAATAAAAATAAAAAGAAATATGCACAAACTTGACATAACAATCTAAAACAAAATAAATGAATGTCTTAGAGGTCCATGTAATTGAGTCTCCGCTACGCTATGAGTTCACTCTAAGTCCTTTTAACACCTAGAAATGATAAACAAGTAAGTTAGATGATAGCTCAGTGAGTAACAACATAGATAGTAAATACAGTTTCGAAAACAGGATTCAATTCCAAAATAAGATATATATCATAGAAACTAAATTGGCATACAGTTTGATGACAATCTGTTTAAAAAAGAAGATTCCACAGTTCAATAGTTAAAATACTCATGTCTCTCAAGAACATGATAAATGACATTTTCCACTTAAAATAGATTACAACATAAACACACCAATAATTTTATGGGTACCGAGAATAACAAGTAACATGCCACACAGTTCTCAGGCCTATAAGCCTGTTGGATCCAATACCGAACTAAGAGTCATCCTTTGGGTGGCAACCTGAGCCTTTTTCTCTAAGAAGATCCGATTAAAGGTCACCTAGCCTAACCTAGGTCTTTTCCTTACAATCGTTGAACACTAGAGTCATCACGGCCCAACCAGGATCTATTCTCTAGTAGCCAGAGTCACCACACATAGTGGAATAATTTCCCTAGACTAAAATATACAGATGGTCCCAATAATCAATACACATCAGTTTCGCAAAACATGGTAGTTCACCATTATAAACATGAGACCAAAAACAAATAGTTTACAGTATGCCAAGTTTACACATGTTTTAGAAATAATTTAATTACATTCATAATATAGTAGATTATCAAAACAGTTTAATCTTGAAACAACAATTTAATTTTCCAACAGTTCAGGGTAGGGGAACATTATAAAAATATGTAGCATGCAACTACTCACCTGAAAACGAAATTATATAAGCCTCGAATAGAATATGAAAGTCCAACTAGTGCCCTGAACAAAGTATGAAAACTACACGTCACTATTAATTTAAAAAAACTAAAGAGAATAATAAACTAAGTACCCCACACTAAAGTGCACTAACCCAGCTCAACCCCACTCACCATTACTCTTAAATAATACCTAAGTTCATGTTCTTCAAAGTCTAAAACTACCCAAGACATGGGTTCCGATCGAAACTTAACTAAAAGTAACTTTAAGATAAAACAGAGTTTTAAACAAGTTTTCCCAATCTATTCGCTAACTTTGAAAATTAAAAACCCACTTCATGTTGTTCGAAAATTTTCAAAACCCTCCAAATATCAACCAATATATCTTAAGTTTCAAACCCAACTGGTTTTACTTGATTTGCTTATCAAAATAATTATTTTGCAATTAATTACACCCAAATAGGTTGTTTTCTGTAGCACTTTAAAGAAATTAATGGTTCTCTTAGTATACACAAGCAATCAATGCAAGGCCAAAAATTTAAGAAACTAGACTCGTAACCGGTTCTAATGACTCTGATTTGATAATTTTATGATTTATACCCAAAGAGAATGACACTTCCAAAATTACTGTTTTAAACCAGTTTTCTGGACAGATTTGAATGCAGCAAATAATATAGATTTTGACTCCCAAAACTTATGAGAAAATTCAGATATGTAATTCAATATGTAGTTAATCTACTGTAAAAATTTTAGTTCAAAATTCATTCGTTTGATATGGTTTCTTGATTTTTAAAGTTTGTGATTCTGTACAGAATTTTTTGGATTAAAAATTACTCCCATTATTTCTCATCACCAATCACTGACTTGGCACCCAAACAACACACCCATTTCTCCTATTCCTTCCCAACAACAAGCAGATTACACATATGAACCATCACAATATATAGATATAATAAAATAGGACAATACCTAGTTGTTGACCACCAATGTTGCCAAAAGTTTCTCTTTCATCTCTCTCTCTCTCTCTCTCTCTCTCTCTCTCTGTTTTTCTCTCACAGCTATTGTGATGAACAAATAAGAAGGTAGGGGTTTTGTGTATATTTTATTTAATACAAGTGGTTGCATACACCTAAAGCATGTGTAGGTCAAATAAATAAATAATATACAAAATGTTTAAATATGTTGTAAGCAACTCAAATGGTAAGAACATTATTTATCAAATTGTGGTCTAGAGTTCAAGTCACACCCTCTTCTTTATTTATTTTATTTTATTTTATTTTTAAATAATAAATCTTGCCTCTAAATTAAAGACTTTCATCATAAATTTATTTTAGTATTTATTTGATTTGTATATTCGGGTTCTCACAGTTGGGGTTCAAGCAGTGTACACTATTAATGAGTAGGATGTCACTGGAATCTCCACAAAATTTTGGAGAATGCATCATGACTATGATAGTAATTAGGTTAATTTTTTGTCCAAACTCAATTGTATTTTTCTTGAATTTTATTGTTCAATGAAACAGATTGTGATTAATCAAGCCAATAACGGTAGCAGATGAGGATGATGAAGAAGCTAGCTGGAAAAGACGGATGGAGGTCCCTTGGAGGCATTGTCCTTTGCATTACAAGTTAGTTGTTTGATTCCCCCCCCTCCTGGGCGCATCATTGCTATAAGAACATCTTTTGATAAAGCTGAAAATTACTAGTGGTTTATAGGGTGCAGAAGCTATGTTTGCTGATCTCTGTCATTTTTTCCCAACTCTCTCTCGGGGTGATTTTCTTTCTCCTCTAAATTTCTAATGTTTGGAAGTGCAATTACTAAAGGGAAAAAGGAAAACGAGAAAAACATATACATCTATTCGTAAATTCACATTTTCTTCTTCTTTTTGTTAATTTCCCTTGATTTACTTGCAGTGTGTGTGTGTGTTTTGTTTTGTTTTTTTTTTTAATCTTATTATGTACATGTATGTAAATTTATATTGATTTTCACTTTTCTTCTCTGGAGATATTACATTTATGTTAGTTGTTTACTAGTGTTTACCCGTGCTTAGTTGTTTTTAGTTCTGGTTATAGCTTCTACAAGGTCATTCCAGATGAGGGTAAAACTTGCTCACATACTGATGCATTGAATGGGTAAAACTTTGCACCTTTCTTTTTTTCCTATTTTGTTTTATGTGCTTTTTGTTTTCATGCGTGCTTGGAGGTTCATTGATTGTTAGAAGTTTTGGGCACATTGTCATGTACCGACTCATTAGGGATGCGAGTTCCATACCAAACACCTTGCAAGCACCTTAGGTTGTGACCAGCAAGGCAGGCATGGTAGATCCCTATCGCATCTCCTGGGTTGGTCCGTGGGCATAATTCGCGGGGTATGCAGTATCACTCGTGGAGCCGACTTCTCGGGAGAATGACAAGTGCCCAGTCCGTAACAAGTAGTATCAGAGCCAACCTAGGGGCACTGTGATGGGGATGGTATGTGGGAGTTACACCAAGCATCTTCATTGTGGGGTCTGCACCAAGGGTGGTGTCCGCGTCGGGGTGGGTTTTCCATGAGTAGGGGAACGGACAAGCATGGAAGTAGGCAGGGTAATATTCCTTTGACGAGGATGTCAGGGACTGGCAGTGGTAGCATGTCACGTACCGACTCATTAAGGATGCAAGTTCTACACCAAGCACCTTGCAAGCGCATTAGTTTGTGAGTAGCAAGGCAAGCAGGGTAGATCCCTATCGCATCTCCTAGGTTGGTCTATGGGCATAATTCACGGGGTATGCAATACCACTTGTGGAGCCGGCTTTTCGGGAGGATGATAAGTGCCCAGTCTGTGACAACATGCTCATGTCTTCTTGTTTTGATCTTGACCTACAGAGCACATATTTTGGCCAGTGTTTAGTATTGCAATTCTTGCAACTGCAGTGGGAAGTAAAGCGATCATATCAGTTACTTTCTCGATCATAAGTCAGTGCAGGGCACTGAGGTGTTTCCTGCGTGTGAACATAATACACACATCAGGCGAAGTACACGGACAAATTTACATACCTGAGGTGAACTGGACTTTGATGGTGTTGTGTCTTGCAGTTGTGATTGGCTTTGGAGACACCTATAAGATTGGAAATACATATGGTTCATCTCTCTCTCACCTCTTGCGTGTGAGTGCGTGTTATGATTTTGTGCTTCTTATCAAACTAGTATTTAACATACAGGTCTTGCTGTGATCATAGCAATGTTCGTCAAGACTTGCTTGATGTTTCTCATAATCAGTACAGTTTGGAATCAAAATATGCTTTTGGCAACAACGTTCCTAATAGTCTTTGGATCCATAAGGCTGCTTTATCTCTCAGCGTAAAACAAAAACAAATTGAGAGAGAGAAAAAAAAAACAGCTACAAATTTGAGAGAGAGATTTGGGAAAAACAGTTTCAGTTTGAAGGGGGGAAAAAAAAGAATTGTAGAATCCAAATAAAATATAGCGATCCCGGGTTTTTTCCCCTTTATGTACAGTATTCCGGACTTGGGTTCCATGACTGAGTATTGTTGTATATGTCTCGTTCCGCCCTTTAATTCTTTGTATCTGAGTTTTAGGATGTGTTGGGCAGGTTTGTAACAGGTTGGTTGTGATTAGAAACAAAGTGTTGTTGTCTAGTTTTTGGTGTCTTCGCTCGAGTGAGGCTTTTGTCGCTTGAGTGAGCTTTGAGTTCGTGTCTCTTGGCTCGAGCGAGAGATCTTGCACTCGAACATGCGTCTGCGTCTTCTTTTTGACCTGAAGGTTGTGTTTCTTGGCTCGAGCGAGCGAGCTCTATGTCTTGGGTTTCTTCGCTCGAGCGAGGACTCCTGCGCTTGAGCGTGCTTCTGGGTTGCAGACCTGAAGCTTCGTGTTGTTGGCTCGAGCGAGGCTTTCTGCGCTCGAGCGAGGTCCGTCTGTTTCTGGTCGCTCGAGCGACCAATCCTTCCCTTGAGCGAGCCTCGAGTATATTAGTTTGCAACAGCGGGTTTTTACTCACTTTTTCATCTTCTTCTCTACTCAAACCCTAGCCCCGGCTGCTTCTCTCTCTAAACCACCACTTCTCTTTACAAGAACTCTTGATCTAGGGTTCTCCTACACTATTTCCTTTGTATAAAAGCTTAAGCTTGGTGTGGCCTTCGTTTTGATCCGAAAAACATTGGGTTTGGAGCATCTTGAGTTTTCAACTTCATCTCCGTTGAGTCTCATCTCTTGAGGTAGGGATACCCTACTCTTTCTTATGAGTTTTGACATGGATTTTAGTCATTTTGTATAAATGGTGAAGTTTTGCTAATTTTGGAAGGTTAGGGTTTTGAAATTGAAATTTATAAAAAGGGGTTTTCCATGTTTGAGTCTAATATGTGTAAGAGACTTGAAATTAGGGTTGTTTATGATATATGAGTGAAATTTGGCCTTGGGGGCAACATTTGAGAATAGGGGGATTAAAGCCCTAATTGAAATTGAGCAATTAATTTGTATAATTAATTTGGGAAATATGGAAATATGAAATTGGGTTGAGAATCATGAAATTGGATGGAATTGTGGTAAAATGGTGTGGTTGGATTAATTTATCACCCACTTATGAAATTGTTGATTATTTATCTATTCGATAAATTTATTTATCTGTTTAGAAATAACTGCTTTGGGCTATCGGTGGAGGATAGTCTTGATTGTTGTAGACACTGCATGATGATTAGGTGAATTAAGACTAATCATTTGAGTCATGTCATTGAGTATGACTGTTGAACTGACACATTGAATACGTGCCTGGATTGATCATTGTATATGATAAACCGTTTAAATACATTGCATATGTATCCTGTTTGAGAGGAGATAGAGAATGTACTCTATGGTTTGGGAGGAGATAAGGGATGTACTCTCAAACCTGTTTGGGAGGAGATAGGGGATGGACTCCATTGATAACTAAGTTGGCCGGAGTGTCTAGGGTGAAAGTCCCGAAATCTTGATTACGTTTACATAACGTAGATAATTGAAGTATGGAAGTGTTTTAATATGAGTTGTAGTCTCATTTGAATTGTGAATAATGGAAGTGTTTTAATATGAGTTGTAGTCTCATTTGAATTGTGAATAATGGAAGTGTCTTAATATGAGTTGTAGTTTCATCTAATTGTTTGGCTAGATAATGAGCCAGGTTTATGAATGTGAATTGGATAAATAAAGGAAAGTGGAATGAAACACGGGTGTGTTGGTCATGGAATTGGGAAATGTTGTAAGTTGGTTTTACAAGTGTTAACCATTTGTCGAATGCTAATGTTTTAGTTATCTCTCATATGTGGTTTAGTATATCTCTGCTGGGCTTTGGCTCACTCTTTATGGGACATCATTTTCAGGTGCAGGTGATATGCCACTTCCAAGGACGTAGCTTGGAAGGCTTAGAAGCTGAAAGATCTTTTGTTATCATTTTTTTTGCATTACATGTAAATCAAGCCAAAGGCTTATTTTGTATAAAGAGTTAGAACTCTTCTTTTGCTGAACCCAATTGTTGACTTGGAAAGTTGTAAGCCCGTAGGGTATTTACTTTTGTTGTCAACATGTATTACTTTTGTACTTAACACTCTGATGTATAGAATATGATGTCTCTTTCTTCTATCATGAATGTATGATTTATGAGTTTATTTTGAGGGCATTACATAAAAAAATACAGATTTTAAGAGAACGAATTGATTCATTCATAATAAATAAATAAAAAGAGAAATCGAGACAGATAAGTGGGTGAAAAAAACCGTGTTCAATCCTAAGTTGAAAAAAATAAAAATAAATTGAGAGAGGGTGAAAAAAAAAATTCAGTTAAAAAAAATTGAGAGAAAGAATTGAAAAAACAGTTTCAATTTGCAAAAAAAGAAAAAAAAAACTCTAGAACCTAAATAAAAAAATAAAGATTTCAAGAGGAAGAATTGATTCATCCATAATAAATAAATAAAAAGAGAAATTGAGAGAGAGAAGTGGGTGAAAAAAAAATGTACTTAATCCTAAGTAGGGGGTAATAAACGAACCAAACAGCTCGAGTTCGATTCGTGTTTGACTTGTTAAAAGCTTGTTCGAGTTTGATTCGTTAAATAAACAAACCAAACTTGAACACATTTTAGAGCTCGTTAAGATTTTCAAACCAAGTTTAAACAGTCAATTGCTCATTTGGCTCGGTTTAATAAGCCAAAAATTATATAAAATATCAAACTACTCGAGCTCGGCTCGATAAAATCTCGTTTGAGATCGGCTCAAAAGTTTAATGAACCAAACTTGAACAAATTTTAAAACTCGTTAAAGTTATCAAATTAAGCTTGAATAGTTAACAGTTCGACTCGTTTGGTTCGTTTATCACCCCAACAAAAAAAAAATCTACAATTATCCACTAGTGTTCTACATATAAAAATAAATGAATAAAGATTTTAAAAGAGGGAGAATAGAATTAATTCATCCCAAATAAAATTGAGAAGAGAATTGGAAAAAAGAGTTTTAGTTTAGAAAAAAAAAATGAGATCACATAGTTTGCAAAAAGAAAAAAAAAATAACAAAAAAATAATAATCCACAATTTCAAAAAATTAGTGATATTCTTGTGGGGCAAATTTGCTTCATTAAAATTAAAAAAATAAATAAAAGATTCACATTGTAGAAAGGGCGAAGAAAAAAAAAAACATTTCAATTGAATTAACAAACAATAAAGGGAACATTAGTCTACCATCCCTCTCCAATTTTTAGTAATAGAATAGGTCCACAATATTTTTTTTTGTAGTCTAAGGTCCCTCAACCCCATACCCTCATATCGCACCTTTCATCTCCTCTGTTTCTACTCACTTCTCTCTTTCTCTTCCTCTCTCTCTAGGGTTTCAATTGGCGTAAGAGAGAAGAGGAAGACGATGAGGGCAAATGATTGCTCAGTGCCGGCAAAGGAATCGGAACAAAGGTGATGAGTGATGATAATTCATGAGGGAGTTGAGGGAGTCTCTGGATTTTTCTTGGGGTTGAAGCCTAGGAGACACGAATACCGGCTTTGTCTAAGATGAGGGAGAGCTCATAAAATGGCATCATGTGGCCAAATGCAACAAACGGAACAATAACGACGTGAGTCTCTGTCTCCATTTTTTCCAGCAAAGAGAGTTTTTTATTTTTTGAAGTTGTGAAAGTTTTGACTAATAAAAGAGAAACAGAGCAGCAATACTAATAAAAAAATATTAGATATAAGCACAGCATCTGGGAATGGAAAGTTGTGTTGCATGACCTACATTTAAATATTGGCACAATAACTGGAAATGATTGTATTCATTTCACTATATTGCATGTTCACAACACTCAATTTGTTCATACGAGTTTAGATGCACAAATTTTCCTTTCAACTATTGAATTCCTCTCTTTTTTATCAGGAAAATTTCTCTAGTTTTGTTAAAATAATTTTCTCTGGTTTAAAATTGTCAACAAACATAGAGAAATTTAAAATTTCTCTAGTTTGAACTCAGAGAAATTCTTTTATCACTCAATTTGTCTACATTTTCAAGCTCATGCAAGTGAGTTTTTCTATATACAAACATATATTCCTAATTTTTTGTCCTAACATTGCATGTGTAGTTGTTATTGATAATAATTTTTTTTTTTTTTTTGCGCTTTTAGATCATTGTAATGGCATTGATTACAATGATAGTCTTCCTACGAACCGACATGCATCGAAATTCAATAACTGATGGAGGAATATACATTGGTTCTTTATTTTTCATTGTGAATACGATCATGTTTAATGGATTCTCAGAAATGGCCATGACAATTGTGAAGCTTCCCGTCTTTCACAAGCAAAGAGACTTCTCCTTTATCACCCCTGGGCGTATGCTCTTCGCAAATGGATCCTCAAGATGCCCATTACATGTGTCGAGGTTGCTTTTGGGTGTTCCCCGCTTACTATATCATTGGATATGATCCAAATGTGGGAAGGTAAATACTTACGATGTAAAAATTAACATGTTGAGAATTTATTCATATCTTTTTTGCATGTTTTTTCCTTCCAAATTAAAACTGACCTCCTAATGGCATCACTGCAGATTGTTTAGACAATACCTACTACTCTTACTTGTACACCAGATGGCTTCTGGATTGTTTTGATTTATTAGTGCAGCGGGTAGGAATATGATCGTTGCAAGCATATTTGGGTCATTTGCATTGCTCACATTTTCCACATTGGGTGGCTTTATCATATCACGAGGTATAAGCACAAATATATACTTTAAAGTACAGTTGTTCTCATACTTGAACACTAATAATCTATTTACTTGTTTGATTACATAGACAATGTAAAGAAATGGTGGATATGGGGTTACTGGATGTCGCCATTGATGTATGGACAAAATGCAATTCTAGTAAATAAGTTCCTAGGGGATAGTTGGAGACAAGTAAGCCACAAATTCAGTGAGTGTATTTGTGCACACATTAGCCTCTTATCAAAATCAACTAATAGTTGAATTTTCTTTTTTGTCAAAAGTTCTCCAAAATGCAACAGAACCTCTAAAATGCAACAGAACAAACATAGAGAAATTTATGTTAAAATTTTCTCTGGTTTGGTTAAAATTTCTCTAGATTGGTTAAAATCATGCAAGGATGAACATTTCTTTTGGGTATGTTGTTTCAATTAGCTCGGAAATGGAAACATATTGGAAACATTTCAGAAACAGGCAAATGAGAAAATAAATTTTATCTTCTCTTTTCAGTCTCTCATTTTCTTCTTTTCTTGTTTATCATTATACTCAATTTCTCTGGTTTAAAATAGTGAACAAACACAGAAAATTTGTAAAATTTCTCTAGTTTGATTAAAATTTCTCTGATTTGGTTAAAATAATTTCTCTAGTTTAAAATCATTGTGCTAAAATTTCTTTGGTTTTGTTAAAACAATTTTCTCTGGTTTAAAATTGTAATTGTGAACAAACACAGAGAAATTTGTGAACAAAACCATAGAAATTCTCTGTAAATAGAGCCAAAGAAATTTTAATTCTTTGTGAACAAAGCTAGAGAAATTTCAATTTTCTCTGGATTTCTCTAGTTTGAACTTAGAGAAATTTCAATTTTCTTTGGTTTGAACCCAGAAAAATTCTTTGCGAAGTCTAGAATTTCTCTGGAGAGAATTTCTCTGGGATTGAAATTTCTCTTGATCGATGTTGAAGGACCTTAGACATCATGAAAATATTGAATGTTCTTTATACTATAAAATCTTAATACCAGGGACCCTAAAAAAAAAATCCTCAACAATAAAAACTATAAGAAAAAAAAATTACTTAGGATAATGTCTGAAACTGTTTGAAAATTTTATCAAACTTCTAGGAATTAATGATAAACAATTGGTGGGTTTTGAGTTGATTGATAATTGATTTGATTGATTGTCAGTTAAAAATGAAAATAAAATAAAATAAGTGTTTGATAGAGAAATGGGTGTTTTGAAAATATGATTAAATGTTGATTTTTTAATTTTTTTTTAAACTTTTTTTTACTATTTTATGTGAGAAGTAATATGACTCAAAATGGATTAAAAATTAATTTTTGACTTTTAACTAATATTTCCAAAAGAAGCTATAAGTGCGTGTGGGTTTTGAAAATTTGACAATGAGTTGGTGGTATTACTTTTGAATCTTTTTAATAATTGACAAAATTTAATTAATAGGTATGAAAATTAAATAATTTATGAAGTCTATTTTGAAGAAAAGAAAATTGTTACAAAAATGATAAACACCATCAAAGGCTTTCCTTTTTATAATAGAATAGATAATTGCTTTTTATGTTTTAAAAAATAAAACTCCAATTAACTGTTATTTTCCAAGGTTGAAGCCCCGCGTAATTTTAGTGCTTGTTTGGGATGTGTTAAGATAGTACATACTATTTTAGCACATCATCTTATTTGAGTCATAATCATTTTATTTGGGTCAAATCACTTCTTATTTGAGTCACATCACCTCTTTATCACATCGCTCCAAACCCAACCCATATTTCACATTTTTTCATAAAAAGTCGACAAGTATACTAATCTAGTACTTTCCAAACAACCCCTTAGAGCAACTCCAAGGGGAGAGGCATATTAGTCCTGTTAGCTATTTTAGCTAATATTAGCTTAAATTCTCACTCCAATGGACTGGCTAAATGGCTTCCCATTTTCCCTCGTCCCTTCTCCGCTGGCTTCAATTGGAGAATGATTGAAGGCTCTCCAAACTCGTCTCTCCCGCGAAATCGATCCGCTCCTTCTCCAAATACGTCTCTCCCGTGAAATCGATTTGCTCCTTTAGCGCGAAATTGATCATCTCCTTTAGCGTTGTCTGCAAATCACTCCATCTGACCTCTTCCTCAAGGTATGGATCCTTTTATCTCTCTGTCTTCCCCTTCTATGCAACTCATAAACCCTCTCTCTCTCTTTCTCTATCTATCTATCTTTAACTCTTCCCCTCCCATATCTGCGAAACCCAAAATTGAAACCCCTATCTGTGTTCATTCTCTGCATGTTCTCTTCTTTGTTTTTCACATGTATGCATCTGAGATTGCTAATTTTGTATGCTGATACAGTTGTTTAGATTCATGTATGTGAAAACATTGCTAATTTTAATTGATTTAAATCTCTCTTTTTTTTTTCTTTTTTTTTTTAAAATTGAATTATCTTAAGACGCCAATTTGATAGCTTTTGGGAAAGATCAAATTGGGTTTGTTTTCCTTTTATCTAGTTCTTTGATTTGCAGGTTATGTTTATGTGTTTTATTTGGGTTTTGAGAAAAATTTCTGTGAAATTTTTGAGGTGGTGCTACCCTATTTCCTTGAATATAGATGATGTTTAGTTTATGAATTTTACTTTCAATGATCAGCAATCAGGACATAGAGATAAAATTAATTTAGGTATATGATGGTTCAACTTCAATGTGCCTGAAACTTGAAAGTTAAGTTTGAGTGGATGAATCCTTTTCATTCCTCTTATTTTTAAGTTTTAATTGACTTGACTAAATATGATACCAGTTAATTGAATGTTTCTGGCAAGCAGACATTTAAAAGCTTCCAAATTATGCCTTAAATATTGCAAAATGTATTGTGACAGTCATGCTTCTCATTCCTATTTTTTTTAGTTTCTTAATTTGTTGAAAATAAACAAAATATCCTGCAGTTATTATTCATTGGAAACTAAAAATTAATGTCCATTATACCTTCCCCCACCTTTACTTCTACCCCGATACAACCCTATTGCTCCCTTGCCATTACTTATCCCTCCTTGGCCACCACCTCAACCTAAAATTCCCATATCATATCACCCCATTTTTTTCCATTATCGCCTATTCATTCTCAACCCCAATCACTAGTCAGCACCCTTCATCCCTAATCAATTGGAAGGTGAAGAGGAAAATAAAAGGGAAAGAAAAAGTAAGGATAGCGATGGCAGGTGGCTATATCGAAAAGGAAGTGAGAGGTTATAGGCAATGAATGAAAAAGAAGAAGGGGATTGTTCTAGTGTGTTTTTAATCAAACAGAAAAGTAATTCCAGCTGGAGAGATTGGTTTATAGCTCAGATTCGATGCTGACTTGCTCACTATTTAATGGAAAGAACTTCTAACATCTTGAAATGGTAATTTTTAGATTGGTTTTGTTTGTAATAATTTGGATTGGACAGTCGTGAAATGTTTCTCAACCCAGTTTTTGCAATTTAATTTATGGGATTCCCTGTGGAAAGTTTTAATTTTTAAAGGAAACTATCAGGTTTCTCAAATTATGTTTATTTACTGAAGCTCTAGCTTGGAACTTAAGCATCAATAGTCCTCCTGCAACTCATGTAGAGCTTTTAAACCTTAAAAGAATTCACTTTCAAATCATTCATTTGATAGGAACTTCCAAAAGTAAAGTCAGAGAGAATGTTTTGAAACTTTTGATAGTTCTCATTGTTAAAATGATGGGAATTATGAATTATAGGTAAAGAGAAGTTCAATACATTCTAGGAAATTTAATTAAACCAGAATGCAACTCTCAATTTGGAAAATAAATAGTCCATGTTTACTTTTATAGCCTAGGAACTCTCCCTCCATTCTCGATGTAGGACACCGGGACCTTAAAATCCACCCTCCTTAAGGCTGCACGTCCCCGTGCAGTGGCCTGCCAGCTCACAAGCCCATCTACATGCACCGAGAGATGCTAGGGGCCCATACTCGGTACTCCGGAGAGTCAGCTCTAATAGCATTTGTAACACCCCAACCCTTCACATGTCATCGATATTGTCCGCTTTGGACCATACCCGAACAGATTTGTTCTTCCTAGTAGGTCACCCATCCCAGAATTACTCTAGCCTAAGCACGCTTAACTGGGGAGTTCTGCTAGGGATTTCACCACTCGAGAAAAGGCCTTGATGCTATATAAGGGTCCAGGTTTTTACTTTAATAGCCCAGCAACTCCCCCTCCATTCCCGATGCGGGACACCGGGACCTTACAGAGGAAGTGAAGGATAACACTCTTTCATGGTTTTATTGTTCTTCGGCTGTGTTGGTGATACTTATGGGTACATTGTTTGTGTTTTGTAAAGACGTTAGACCGCACTATTAGGTGTCTGTTTGTTCTCTTTTGTTTGATCAACTAGGGGTCTCTTTTTTTCCTTTTCTAGTCATCAAATGTAATGTCTAGTAATATAAGGGAAGGAGGTTGGATGGATAATAGCGATACACATAATGGTAATGAATATTCAGAGGAACAGCACAGTCTGTCTCATCCAAGATTTCTAAACCGTCAGTGCTAGATTCAACAAAGAAAGGGAATACGAATGTCCTTATCACCGCCGATCTGAAATATGGGCAATCATAATTTTCAAAGATGTTTAGTAGGATTTCTTCTTGATCATAGGCAATTTGTTTCTTATTTGATGAAACATTTTATTAATGAACATTGGCAAGTTGCTATGGGTGTTGAGGTAATAGGACGAAATGGGAACTATTATATTTTCGAGTTTGCTAGCAAGGAAGACATTCGTAGAGTGGCCTCTCAAGGGCCTTATGCTATGGCTGGTGCACTTCTAATTGTTGATTATTGGAAACCATCTTTGGTTCTTGATCGCTTGCAGATTGCAAGGTTTGCAGTATGGGTGCATTTGCATGGGCTACCTTTGGAGTGTTTTACGATCAAAACAAGTCTTCAACTTGGAAAGGCCATTAGAGAAGTGATTAGCGTGGATTATGATATGGGCTCACCACATGATCTGCGATTTTTATGCATCTGAATTTGGATTCCTACAGATAGACCTCTCATCAGTGGGTTCTTTCTTCAATGTCAAGACTACGGATAGACCTCTCACCGGTGGGTTCTTTCTTCAATGTCAAAATGGTGACGATTGATGGATTAAGTGTAGGTATGAAAGGATTTTCAAGATTTGTCGTAACTGTAGGAAAATTGATCATACATATAATCAATGTGAAATGCTAGAAGAGTTAGCTATGGAAGAGATTGATTATCAACTTGAGAAGATTCAGAATAGACTCAATTTATTCATCCTTACTCAAGAAATTTTCCTAATGTACATGGCCAATATGAGAGCTTTTGCCCATTGGCATGAATGTCGAAACTCTTCAGTAGTCGGTGCAATGGCAAAACCCGTGTATGGGCCAATGCCTGAACCATAAGAAGGGCAACCAATAGAGGATTGTAGACACCTCATTTTTTACCACCCTTAAGACTTTGGCGCTTTATTCCGAACACCCGATGATGAAGGTTACATTGTGTAATCTTTTGAATTCTCAGCAAAGAAATTTGGATTCAAGCTCTAATCCCAAACCTTGCGCCCCATTTTAGCCAAATTATTTTAGACCTTAAAACCTTCCTTTCAAAATAATTTTCCAAATGCTTCTACGATGTTCCGGGGCTCGCATTTCGTTTAAAACATTGCATTTTCGGTAAACCAAGTAAGGACAAAGTGGAAATAATAGAAGGGAGGTGAACTCTTTGAAAAATTTATAAAAACATCTTATTTAGAGGTTTGGAGCTGAAGGAAATAGGAGGGGAGGGAAGAAAACTAGTTTAGGAAGAAGTTGAGCATCAAACCGTTAATAAAGAATGAGCATCCTTCACTAAATTAGGCATATCTCTTTGCACACTTAGAATTTAGATGTGAGGCTACCACCATTGGAAAGTAGACTTCTGAGGATTCAATTTAGACTCAAGAATCACCTAAAATCGAGTCCGGATGAATGATATATGCCTGTTTGAAGTCGAGCCTAAAGTGCAGATTTTTGGACCCGGCTAGGTCCATTTAGAACCGGCCGTGCCTCATTTAGACCTGGTCAGGTCTCATTGAAAACTTTTCTAGAGTTGTTTTTTAGGCCCGGCTGTGTGTTTTTGGGCACGGTCTTGTGTTTTAGGGCCCAACCGAGCCTCAATGGAGAGAAATAGGACAGTTGGCAGGAATTCGCTAGCTGTTGTTTTTTGAAGATATTTTCAACCAAATTGGCTCAAATTCTATAAATAGACCCCCTGCATTCAGATTTTAAGGTTAGAAGATTTTACTAAAGGCTTTGAGGGAGATTGAGAGCTAAAACCATCCTCCTTGCTTCCTTTGATCTTCAGACATTCTTGAACAATATATACACAATACATATACCATTAGAGCTTGTTCTTGAAGCTTTTTGCTAGAGTTTCAAACCATATTTCATAAACTTGAGGGTGTCTGGAATCAAGTTTGATAACCAAAGCTTGCTCTCTTCAAGAGGTATAAGCTTGTCACCTTTTTCCTTGCTTTCATTTCAATCTTTTTCTTGTTCTTTCCTACTATTTTGGATCCATTCTAAGTGTTGGAACTTGGGGTTGAAGAGCTACTAAAGGTAGAGAGGTTTAACACCCTTTCTTGCATCTTATCCCATAGCTCATAGCCTTTGTTTTTGCACTATTTTCTTTGGTTTTTATGCTAAATTTCAGAGCTTTAAAGGGCTGGAAAAAATGGTTTAGAAGTCTAAAAAGTGGAGGGGTTAGCCACCCCTCATTAGTCTTGCTTACTAGCTTTATATCTCTTGCTTTTGTCTTTTTTTTTTTTTTTGCTCTTTAAACACACTTTTAGCGATTGTTTTTGGGACTGTTCTTAGAATGTTTTGGGGTTACCTCCCCTCCTTAGGCTTTGTTCCATAGCTTTTTCTCTACTCCTTTACTTACTTTCTCTTGCTTTTAGCTACTGTTTTTTTTTTTTTTTACATTATAGGGGCTGTTATAGGTTGTTTAATTCATTTAAATAGTTTATGCTTTGAATATCATACTTGTTGTGTTGTAAGTCCTCATGGCTTCGGTTGTTTAGGCCTTAGACACTGAATCATTTTGAGTTGATAGCTTTATTTACTTAGTTTTCATGCGAAGAGTTTCATTTTAAATAATCAACTTCGCATAATCATTTCTATCACCTCCCTTTTTTCTTCTTCTTTTTTTTCTTTCGTTTGAGAGTTATTTCAAATGATGGATGGTTGTTCGAGGCATGGGAAAGAGACCTATGCTCAATAACTTAATCTCTACGGAGGTTCATTGTCAAGGCATAGGCTCTTTTTCATGCCAAGATTCACTTCTCGTTTGACATTTTTTCTCATTTAGTGGACTTAATCATCGTTTTGGACAAATTGATTAAAGAATGGCAAGGATTAATAAAATTGGCTTAAAATCAATGAGACCAACCTAAAGAAAATGTTTAGAATTGGTTCGATTCGGCCGGAGGTTATGCCAGATCCATCGTTTCGAGAATTGTCACTTATCAGTCCATGATATTTTGACGAAACTTGAAGCATGTCTATCTTCTTCTTTGAGCCTCCGTAATGAGAGGAAGAGGTGGTCGTCTTCATTGCACTTATCAATTGTTTTGTCCAAATTATGTTCAAAATCATTAAGCCATCAACTTGTGCCTATTGATGGTTTCAGACTCGAATTCACTTTTCTCTTGAGTTTCATGATAGAGGAGAGCAAAAGGGTTATACATGGCTAAAGTTGCTCTGTCTGCACTGTTTTCACCCAGAGCACAAAAACATGGCCGGCCTTTTTTGGACTCGGCCGGGTCTCATTAGGAGCTAGTTGGGCCCCAATGTATGGTACACAGAGTAGTTTTTGGCAAAAACAAAAGGCAGTGGCTGAGGGTGAAACAGAGCAGTCTGGGCAGACAGAGCAGTCTCAGAACGCTGTCTTCATTAACGCGCATACGATCTTCGTGCATTCTTATTGTTATTTATCTTAAATATAATTGTTGTAATCATGCTTTTTGTTGTTGTAATATTGTTGATGTAATAAGTTAGATATCTAGTTAGTTATTCATTTGAATTTGTAATAATTAGTTCAATTCGGACACTTGGACACTCATTCAGACCCTCTTGCATGATGGCAAATATGTAATAATGTGCATGTCTTCCAACCTCCATTTCTTTCTCCCTTTTATTTACCCGCTTATGATGGTAGCATAGAGCATCATGTTTACTTAGCATTCTCTTGTTTGCATACACAACACTCGTCTCATGTACATTTAGGTTCGGCTTATCATACTAACCAATGTCAATTTTAAATTCATTACTTGAATACGTGATTTATCACATGTCTTGAAGTGGATCATAATACCATGCTCATAGCTGAGCCTATAAAATTATATAATGTGTGCGTTGCATTAGTTATATCGCATTATTTAGGAGTATGCATGTTTTCTAATTATTTTGCTGTGTTTGGCTTGCCTTGGAGTATTAGGTGAGCGTTTATTGTTTTAGCATCTTGCATTGCATGTGATTGTTGCCATCTCGAATATGCTTTCCATGAGGCTAATTGCTTAAATGATATACTTGTTTGAATGCCCGTGGATGAAAGCTAATTGCTGAAATTTGGATAAATTGATTAATGTACAAACTCATCTTTTCAAGTGACGAGTATCAAAATCAATTTTCAAACAAACTTGAAATCAAATGTTCCAATTTTTGCAAATTAATCTATACTTACGTGCATCACATAGTAAAGATAGCCTAATAAATCGGAACAAAAGCATATAATGTAAATAAAAATCACATCATGATTACTAGAGGCCGATCTTTGGTCGGGTGAGAGGAGTGCTCAATTCATGACCTTCTCCTTTCATACCTAAGTTGCCGAGCCGAGACGCTTTAGTGATGATGGACTAATGGCCTTTAGCACGAGTCTCGGGTTTCCTAAATTTTATAAAAATATTTAGGTGGCGACTCTATAATCTGGTAAAGCAGTCCATTTTTGGCATTTTATTCAAAATTGATTTTCCAAAAAAAAATTGCTAGATTTAGACTCTTTTTGTGTTTATCTATTTCACATTGCACTTGTGAAATCAGATTCAGAACCACCAGAGTCCAACTGTAGGGCTAATCGTATCTGAAAGGAGCACGAAAAGCAAGCTACAAGGATGATGTTGTGATTCTATTAGGAATACCAATCCAAGAGCATTGGAACAATATGGATGAATTTGTGGAGGTCTGGGAGTGAAAATAGGATGTTAGGTGGAGTCACGCCGATGCTTAAGAACAAGCAATTCAAGCAAATTTTATCTTGGATGGTCTTGTAGCCTTTGCGGCATCTCCGGAAGTAATGGGTCAAGGTCAAGACTCAAAGGAGGAAGTGGATTCTAATTTGTTGGCTAAAGTTTTGAGGCAATTAGATCAACCGATTTAGTCTGATAGTGAAGAGATGATGACAGTGGAACAAATTGATAATTGGTGGCAGAAATGGTCTTCAATGCTCCAAGCATTTGGTGTAAATGCAGGTAGTTGGATGACATTAGGAGATTTGAATCAAATTGATTTGTCAAATTTTAGGTGGCAAGGCCAATCTAATAGATTTTAATGTGGGCCTCTAGATAAGGGACAATATGGAAGAAATTAAAGGAAACGTGGAATGGGCCTGTGCTCAGGATATTATAGAGAATAATAGAATTGGGCTACCTCAGGATGTAGGTTTAGGCTTTCCAAATATGGATCTTGACTTGAGTTTAGGATGGTTCATCGGGCCTATCATTATTTAGGAGCCTAGAGACAGAGCCCATCTTCCAATTAAGGCCCACTAGAAGGAGCTTTCCAATAAAGGTAAACTAGCATGTCACCCGTGCTGTGTGCACGGGGACTTTATAAATTAAAAAAAAAAAAATCATTATAATTATCTTGAAACAATTTAATATTTTATTTTACGGTATATATGAAATTTATAAGTTAATTTTTATGTTTATAACTTTTTAAATTATTAGTTTAAAAAAATTAAAATATATATATATAAATATATTTAGTGCAATTTTAATAATTTATATTTAAAAAAAAGTTAAACCTGATTAAATGAGATTAACTGAGTTATGACATACCTCTTCTTATTATGAAAATATACAAATTTAAAAGTTAGAATTAAAACAAATATATAATTTTATTATTAAATATGAAGTGAAGTGATATTTAACAATAATTAATATGATATTTCTATTATTAATCTAATAATTTAAGTTACATTTCTTTTGATTTCAATTTCATAACTAAAAATACAATACGAATATAATACACACAGATTTCTAGTCTTTATGAATAAGAAGGTTTCAAAATATTTTCAAAATTTCATCATTTTCTTTTAAATTTTTTTTTAATCTATTTTGATTTAAATTTGAATAAAATTTTTTATTTGATATGAATTATTTTAACTTTTTTATTAAATTTTTATCAATTTTTAATAGAACTTTCATTCTTATCCCTTTTTTTTTTCTTTTCACCAATTTTAATAGAAAAAATAATAATTTTCAACGTTTTATCTTTTTAAATTTTTATCAAATTATAATTTGATAAAAACATATATTAAGGGTTGAAGATTCTCTTAATTGAAATTATAGTAAAATAACATTTTTGAAATAGTCAAAGTTTGAATATGTAGTTGGTTGAAATGTATAATTTAATTAATTCTTTTCTCATATTTGTATAAAAATTGACACTTATGACTACATCATTATAAGTTGGATTATGAAAAAAAATTTGGGGTGTCAAACATTTTCCATTTGTAAATATCCTACATATTAAAAATGAAAAAAAAAATGTGTAGGTTTTTGATATGTGTTTATCAGCTTTATTTTATGGACATAAACAATTGATATTTCAATTTAAAAAATTAAAAAAAAAATAGATTGGGTTTTTTAGAGATTAAAAAAATCATCTAACTCTTTTATATACTATTAAGATGTATTATTTCAATTTAAAAAATTGAAAAGTAAAAAAAAAAAAAAAGATTAGGTTTTTTAGAGATAAAAGAAACCATTTAATTCTTCTATATACTATTAAGATGGACTATTTTAATTATATAAAAAAATGGAAATTATATTTAGAAATTATCCCTATGTATTATGCTATTATATGTCACTATAGTAGTAACAAATTAACTATAATATACATGAAAAGTTATATTAAGCTTTTATTTTCAATTAATTGAATTATAATTAACAAACTAACAAATAGCAATAATAGTCTAATGGGATAAAAAGAGAATAAAAATAAAGAACACAATGATATTTAAAAGTTTTAAATTTACCTAGTTATACAAAAATCTAATGTTATAGTAAAATTTTGAATTCTCAATAAATTTTCACATTTTTTATAAAATAAAATGACAAAAAACATTAAAAAAATTTGATATCCATTTTTTTACTTCATTTTTGTGGTCTTCACTAAAGAAAACAAAATTCAATCAAAATTCTTTGCATGGAATGGACATAGATATTTCAATTGCAACCATAATCACCAATAATTCTTTTCTATCATACAAACCTGTAAACAAACACATAAATCTCACTAAAACCGAAACCAAAAGCAAACCAATAGTAGAGAAAGAGAATCACGCAGGGAATAAATAAATAAATTTGTAGAGTTGGAGAATGTTACTTCCAACAACTTAAATATCACCTAACCCAATCCGTTAGCTCCTCTGTTAGTACCTGCAAAGTTTAGGAGCTGGAATGACTAATTAGAACATTCTTCAAATAAGATTTGAAAATTGATTAATTTGTCTTATTAAGTGATTTAAAATTTATGTATATATATACACACACACATCATAAAAATAGATAATTATATTATTAAATCATAATTCAAATTTACATATTGTTATATTTTTTTTAGATCCATATCTAAATTCTTATTTTTTTATTTTTGTGTGGTTTCTGTTCGGGGGGGTTTTTTTTTCCTTCAATTTATTTAAGATGGAGCTGTGGGTATCTATTTTTTTTTTAATTTAATTTATCTGTGGTTTTTATTTGTTTTTAATTATCATTATTTAGGTAAGTTATGATGTAAGTTAGATTTGTGATAGACATGTGGGTTTTATTGATTTAAAATATAATGGTGGAAGATATTTTCAAATTAGATTTGTTTAGATAAACTTTAAAGATTTTTAAAATTTAAAATTGGATATTGAGATGTAAAAGAAAGATTTTAACTGAATAAATAAAAATCAAATTTATTAATTTTATCTATTCGTATATCAGATTTTTAGTGCTTTTTTTTTTTTTTTTTTTTTTCTTTCTTTCTTTCTTTTAGTTATGTTATAATATAATATATAAAATATAGATAGATATCTACAAATTTCATGAAAAATATTATCTAATTTTTTTGGAGAAAAAAGAAGGCAAGTTTTAATTTTTTTTTTTTTTTTGGAAATTGGTGAGAGAGATTAGGATGGAGAGATTATGAAATATTTTTGTTATTAAATAAATAAATCAGTCAATAGTTTTTTTTAATCTATTTTATAAATTAAAAAAGTAATAATTTTAAAAAATTGATTAATTTGTCCCATTAAGTGATTTGAAAGTTTGATATATATATATCAAAAAAATAGATAATTATATTACTAAATCATAATTCAAATTTAGATGTTATATCTTTTAGAGATCTATAGCTAAATTCTTATCTTTTTTATTTTTGTTTGTAACCATAGTCAAAAAGATTTGTGAGTTGAGAGAAGTCAATAAATGCTGAGTTTTTTTTTTTAAATCAAAAAATTAGAAAATTAAAATTAGGATATTGGAACTCCCACAAAACTTGTAGATTAGAAATCCCATTTACCTTATATAATATATAGCACCTGTGCTATGCACGGATTGTGTTTACAATTATCTATATATGTAAATTGTGATTTTTAAATATATATATTTTTAAATGTTTTCTTTTTTCCTTTTGTATATTATTAAAGTTTAATATTTTGATAATAATCATATTTGTTGGACTTTTTAAGAAATCAAATGTCTTTTTTTATTATTATATTATATTAAAATTTAATATTTTGATAATAATCATATGTGTTAGACTGTTCAAGAAATTTTTTTTATGTTTGTTCTTAATGCATTAAAGTGTTATTATAAGAGATAATAATCATATGTGTTGAGATTTTTCAAGAAATTCATATGTGTTGAATTTCAAAAAAAAAATTTTATACTTATTCTTAATATATTAAAGTGTTATTATAAGGGTAAGACTTGAGAGTTGGGAGAAGTTAATAAATGTTAAGATTTTTTTTTTTAAAATCAAAAAATTAAAAAATTTAGATTGAAAGATTGAAACTCCCACAAACCCCTTTCGCATAATATATAACTAGTGGCAACCCGTGCTATGCACGGAAATGTATAATTTAAATAATTTATTATACTCATTTTTTTATTATAAAATAAAAAATTCTTATAAATTTAAAATATAATAGGGAGTTATAACTAACAAATATTTTGAATATGATAACTATCTAATACCTAAGTTCATACATTCATTTTTTCCATAAATTTGTCATTTGAAACATTGATTATAAAATTATCTTAGTCCAAGTAGGTCATTTAGCAGCATCAACTATATTTCTATTGGACATTATTATAGCTTTAAAAACAAATAATGTAAAAATGGGTACTATTACAAATAATGTAAAAATTTTAAAATGAATACTGCCTAACCAATTATGACATTGTTGATGATTGAATGCAACTCGAATCTTAAATGCAGAGTTTGAACAAAACTTTATACCCAATATACAAACACTAAAAAAACTCGATGGTATGTTAGAATATATAGCTAAAGTGTGAAGCATTTGAAAAATAAGATAGAAATGAAATTGGAGATCATTATCAGATAGAAATAAATTTGAAGATAATTATTAGATTAAAGATTAAAATAAATTAAAAAAAGGGATCATATGAAAAATAAAATAAAAATAAAGTTGGAGATAATGATAGGATTGGGGATAAAAAAAAATTAAAAAGGAAGAAATAAGAAATAAAGATAAACGAAGATATTGGAGAAGATTAAGCAAAATAAAAAATTAATAAAAAGAGGTAAGGAGTCTTAGATAAAGTAAAAAATTTAAAATAAAAACAATATTAAGAGAAAGAAAATTTTTTATTGGAGAAAAATAAGGATGACGAAAAATTAAAAACATAACTTTGAGAGAGCGACATGGAGGAAATAGAATCTTAACTCTGATTAAGAATTGAGAATTGAGACTTTGAAAATTTTAGAGAACACACTATATTTGTTTATATAGATAGTATAGATATATACATAGGTAAAAAGATAGATATCAAATCTAATTTGAAAAGTAAAGATAAAGTTAAAATAAACATCCTACAAAAAAAGAAGAGAGAAATGTGGGAATTCGGTTGCTAATAATCAAAATTTTAAAAAGATAAGATATTTATGAATAATTATGTATGAGTAGAAGATAATTTAATTTTGTTTGTTATATTAAAATAAAGGCATATATATTTTATTGAATAGTAGCAAATAAATTTACTTTTTTAATAAAGTTTTAATAGAATAAAATATATTTAATTAAACATATTTTTTATTTTTGCCAAAATTTTAAAATTGAGAAATTGTGTTTAAGGTTTTGAAGTTGTTGTGTGTGTATTTAATTGGGTATATATTGGTTGCAGATGATCAGAAGAACTCTCATTTGAGAGAGTTTGAAGGAGCAAAGATGAGATTAACTTTATGCAGAGCTGATATTCTTGATTTCGAAAGTTTACGCGAAGCCATTAATGGGTGTGATGGTGTGATAGACATAAAATAAAATAAAATAAATTATATTAAATTCAAGATTTGATGAGTTTCGAATCTGATTAAATTGAAGAATAAACGCAAATCACAAATTAAAAAGTAAGCAAATCCAAATCATGCAAAATGCAATGATGAAGAAAATGAAAAAATGTGTATGAATTGAAAAATATTAAAAAAATATATATATACACACAAAAGTAATAGACACTGGAAAAATACGTATAAAGTAAGAAATAATATTAGAAGCATAAAAATGGAGAAAATGAAAAGATGTGTAGATGAACTGAAAAATATTAGAAAAAAAATATATGCACACAAAGTAACAAATATTGAAAAAATGCATATAAAGTAAGAAATAATATTACACTAACCTTGTAATGATTTTCACAGATCATCAAACTTGCAAAATATAACAATGGAGATGATGAGTTATTTGAGGAAAGATAGGTAGATGAGAGAATGATTGAATGTAATAATGGAGAAGATGAAAAGATATGTAGATAAACTGAAAAATATTAGCAAAAAGAAATATATACACACAAAAGTAAGAAATACTGAAAAAATACATATAAAATAAGAAATAATATTAATAGCATAAAAATAAAGAAGATGAAAAGATGTGTAGATGAATTGAAAAATATTGAGAAAGGAAATATATAAACACAAAGTAACACACACTAAAAAAATACATATAAAATAAGAAATAATATTACACCGATCTTGTAACGATTTTTTCATATCATCAAACTTGCAAAATGTAACAATGGAGAAAATGAGTTATTTTGAGAAAATAAAAGATGGGTAGATGAGAGAATAATTGAATTTGACTGGAATAAACTAAATACAGAAACGTGTATGTGGAAATTGTAGGAGTCATGGGTTTTTTTTTTTTTTTTTTTTCTTTTTTAAATTGAGATTGAGAGTGGGATAGATATTATTGTGGCTAATAGATATGGATGAATATTTTATTATTTTGAGATAAACATATTATGGGTGATGGATATATATATTATTTTGAGATAAACATATCTTATTGTTTTGAGATAAACATACATATGGATCAATATTTTATTATTTTATATTTTATATAAGAAGAGAGAGTGAGAAGGCTTGAAGAGTGGAAATGGATATGAAGAGAGGTGCCACGTAATATTTGTTTTTCTTCAAAATTATGAGAATTTAGGATTCAAGTTTTTGAGCCTTTTGACTTAACAACTACATTTGGTTTCTTTTTATTTTTTTTATTTTTCATTTTTAAATTGAGATTGAGAGTGAGATAGCTATTATTGTGACTGATAGATATAGATGAATATTTTATTATTTTGAGATAAACATATTGTGGGTGATGGATATGGATTAATATTTTATTATTTTATATTTTATATAGGAAGAGAGAGTGAGAAGGCTTGAAGAGTGAAAAGGGATATGAAAAAAAGTGCCACGTAATTTTCCAATTGAAATCTCCAATGATTTTTTCTTATTTTTTTTTTGGTGGTTATTTTTCGTTTTGAGTCTCCAAGCCCGACTCTTCGCCGAGATTAGTGAGGGGCAGAATAAAGAAAGCAATGATCAATGTGCAAGGCGGCATAGGGAAGTGGAACACATCAGTACACCACGTGGAACAAGGGGAGCTTGCACACACCGTTTTCATTCTTTGCACATCCTTCTCACTATAAATATTTAAAAAATTAATTAGTGGTAAACTCGTACTATGCACGAGACTGATTTATAGTATATAAATTTTTTAATAATGCATCAAGTTCTAAATTCTGTTATAAAATTATAATCATAATGAATAAAGATCATATTCTCAAATTTCATAAGTAAAGACAGTAATTTAAAAAGCAGATATGCACAAAATGTTATTATAATTCAACTGATCTATTTTTCTTGAAATAATAAACTTGATTTCTAACTAATGAAATAATACTAACAATAAATAAGATGTTTCTCAATAACCCTAATGTCTAAAACATATATATGCTAAAAAGAATTACTAATAAACTGAATGCCATAAATCTATCTATCTATCTATATTTGTTATGTGTTTATATATATTTTTAATTTATATATATGGTTATAAATATTTGTGAGTTTGTAATTTTTTTATCACTTTATGCCAAATATATTTTTTATTTTTAAAAATTTTAAAATTGAAAATTTCTATTTAATGCTTGAAGCTCTTGTAAAAAAATAAAAATTCAAATAAAAAAATCAAAATTTTAAATTAGATTTGTTTAGATAGACTTTAAAAAAAATAAAATTTAAAATTAGATATTGACAGATAAAATAAAGATTTTAACTGAACATATAGGATCGAATTTTTTTAATTACGAAAGATTTTAATAGAAGCGAGATAGATCAAATTTGTTAACTTTATCTATTTGTAAATCAATTTTTTTTTTTTTTTTTACGTTTATTTAAAAAAAAAAATAGAAATTAGGAAAATTAGTCAAGGGGACTTGAGAGAATACCAGTAGGAAAGAAAGTGATTAAGAGTTAGTATTAAGGGTTTGGAGGCCTTTCATGTTTCATACTACATTCTTATAATATATAAGAAGATAAAAGAAAAGGAAGGGACTGAATATCTTATAAATATTTTATTTTTATTTTTTCATATGTACCAAAATCACACATTAATATAAGTAATTTTGTCTTTCTTATTTGGTCCTTAGTTTTTATTATTATTATTATTATTATTATTATTATTATTATTATTATCTAAGATTAATGTTTTAACCATTTGTCACACATGACCTCAAGCTAAAACTTTCGCAAGAAAGAAAAAACAATGGTGTGCTCATATCTATTGGACTAAGAAAAAATTGTGCCTCTGTTCTGTTCTGTTTTATGCCGTGGTTATGATTATTTATTGACATAATTTTTGTATTCTGTCACTTTAAATAAATTGTCATGTTAAATTAAATTATGCAAATGTTTAGCCTAATTAATTATCCATGGACATTTTGTATTCCCTACACTTGGCATAATATTTCTCACTCTGTTGTGTGCTTATAGCTGTTACCCTTTCAGGTGAAGAGATGTAAGAGAAATCCATAACCCTACAAAATGGAACCTGCCTATGGATGAAAGATGAATCACTATTTTACTTTATATATATATATATATATTTTTGCTTCCTTTTGTTTCTATTCGGGGCTGATCACTGAATGATAAAATAATGAAAGCCCTAGAAATGTATATTTTTTTTTAAATAGTAGTATGAAATAAAATTTCTGTCTAAATATATTTTTATTTTCGCTTGCGCAACTAAATTTGTTTCGAATGAGAATAAGTTAGTAAGTCACGACTCCAACTCTAAGCCCCTGGGGTTGGGTCATGACAGAGTCAAACTCATCTTTTATTTATAAATATTTTGAAAAGATCCTATCCATATGATATTATATATATCCCTAAGTAATTAAAAAGTGAAATATATTAAAAAAAAGGAAAAAATAGGAAAATAGAATGAGAGAAGAATAGATGTGCTATCTAAGAAAGAGTTTAATGAGATGTTAGAATTGAGAATTTGGAGTTTTTTAAGAGATTTTTTCTAATACGCTGTAGTTGTAAAATTTTAAAAAAATGAATAATAAATTTTGGAGACACAAGCGCATCGACTACATTATTATAATTTCAACAACTAACTTAGATTATGAAGGGAAAAAAAATTAAATATACTAAATAAACTAAAACTAAAACAAACAAAAAAATCTACAAAAGAAAAAATAGAGCAAAAAACATAATATGAGATTTCAAATATATATTTCTTTTCACATAAGAAAAATCTTGCATAATTAGTTAAATCAACTGTTTAATTTCTCTGCAGGGTTCTCATGTTCTCCAATATTTTTTCTCAATTTCATATTGTCATGGAAGTAAGGTTTTGAGATTTATAGTTTAATTTATTTTTTATTTTTTGGAATATCTTTGAGTAGGATATAAATTTAATGAAAACTTATCTTTTATCTATAATTATTTTGAAAAGATCATATCCATATGATATTATATATATCCCTAAGTAATTAAAAAGTGAAATATATTAACAAAGAGGAAAATAGAATGAGAGAACAATAGATGTGTCGCCGTATTGTCATGAAAGTAAGGTTTTGAGATTTATAATTTAATTTATTTTTTATTCCAATCTCCCAATCTAAATTTTTTGATTTTTTGATTAAAAAAAAAACCTTAGCATTTATTAACTTCTCCCAACCCCCAAGTCTTACCCTCATAATAATACTTTAATGCATTAAGAACAAGCATAAAAAAAAAAAAAAAAATCTTTGAAATCCAATACATATGAATTCCTTGAAAAGTCCCAACACATATGATTATTATCCCTTATAATAACACTTTAATGCATTAAGAATAAGTATAAAAAAAATTTCTTGAAAAGTCCAACACATGATTATTATCAAAATATTAAACTTTAATATAATATAACAAAAAAAATAAGACATTTAATTCCTTAAAAATTCCAACACATATAATTATTATCAAAATATTAAGCTTTAATATAATATAAAAAAGGAAAAAAAAAGACATTTAAAAAAAAAGATATTTAAAAATCGCAATTCACATATATAGATAATTGTAAATATATTAAGGAAAATGGAATTTCTAAACCCCAAGCCTTGTGGGAGCTCCAATATCTCAATCTTAATTTTCTAAATTTTTGATTTAAAAAAAAATCTCAACATTTATTGATTTGGTCAAAATTTCCTGATCAGCATTTATTAACATTTTCCAATCCATATGCCTGCATTTATTGATTTGGTAAAATTTCTGATTAGCATTTAAAAACCCCTCATACAAATAATTATAGATATAGCCTGTGCATAGTTACTGCAGTAGCCTTTTTAATTTCTTCTGTACACTATGGTTAGTGATAAGATTATTAAATCATTTTTATAAAAAATCTTAAAAAATATAATTTATATATTAAAAAAAATTTAAAACAAATATAAATATCTATAATTATCCCGTGCATAGCACAGGCGAAGATAGCTCATCAGAGAATGAATGACCTAGAATTTCAGCTCATTATGCAGGTCCAGTGGGGGATTGCGCTGGTGCAAGTAATTCTCGTTGTCGAAGACCTATGGGATGTTCTCATACTGATGCGGCGGTAAGGAATGGTAGAAGAGTCAATGCATTTGGGACTGTTGTGTTACTGAGGCTATGAAAACAGTGGGTGCGAGATGCAAATCTCATTAATAGGCTTCGACGAACTCAGAAAATTTGGTGATCAATTCGGCATGACTGGAGGCATGGGTGGAGATGTCAGCAAATTCGACATTGGAAACGCAGACAAGGGCAACGCTTACTAGTTCGTCGAAAGAGGAAGAACTAATCGATAGTGCTTACAAAGAAAAAGGCGAAAAAGAAATATGTAGAACAAATTGGGAACCAAAAGGAGGGAGATATCGCAAGCGGATTGCAACTCAGGCTTTAATTAAAATGGAGGAATTTCCACTGAAGAAAAAATGTTCGGATTCTGAAGAAGGCTCTTCGAGGCAAGCTAGAGAGACAAATCAAAATTAAGAGGAGAATTTTAAGGTCGATTTTGCTATAGCTTCAATGATTGAGTTACTAATGCAACAAAGTAATGCTGATTGCTGGGTTTTGGGGGAGGTTGTCCCCACATAACCTCTTAAATTGCCATGAGGATTTCAAGTTGGAACTGTCGAAGGATGGGTCACCCTCTGACAGTTTGAATAGCTAGGAATTTGACCCAGTCTCTGATGCCAAATTTAATATTTTTAATGGAAACTAAGATGAAGTCTGAGAAGTTAAAGGGGTTGGGGTTGACAATGGGTTTTAAGTTTTAGACGGGGATGGATAGTGAAAGTCGAAGTGGAGGACTTTGGGTTGTGTAGGATGATACGAAGGAATTAAAACTGTTATCTCGATGTGAGAGATTTATTGCCTTGGAAGTTAAAGAGGAAAAAGGTAAAAGATGGATTCTTATGCTTTTTTATGGACATCTTAGAGTTGCATAACGTCGGACAGTATAGGAGGCTATGGCTTACTTTTTTTAAGGAATTGAGTATGCCAGTGGTAATATTGGGGGATTTTAATCAGGTGTATGCCTCTGAATCAGTTGCTGCTTCAGAAGGAAAAGAGCTTGTATGCCTCTGAATATACACAATACCCTTACAGTGTTGGCTTAGCTATGATTCTAATATGTTGCATATAAGCAGTGAGAATCATACACATGCAATAAGGACCATTCCAACTAGCAAAATAATTGTGTAACATGAGCATTAACTATCTTTTGAAACTATTCAAACCACAATTGTTGGTAAAATCTTTTGGCCATAGGTAGGGATGTCAATGGATAACCTACCCTGTGGGTATCCATGGAGACCCAACCCAATATATGGGTTTTCCCCTTTTTTACTTATCCATTGGGTAGGGTAAATGATATTCTTTGAATATCCACAGGGGATGGGTTGGGGATGGGTACCCACTAATTTCCCCATATGTTTTTTTTTTTTTTTTTTTTTAAGATTCACAACCAAAACTAAATATACATTCAATCTTTTTTCTTTTATTTATTTATTTATTTTTTCAGGTTCACAACTTTTTTTTTTTTTTTTTTTTTTTTTTTTTTTTTTTTAAGATTCACAACCAAAACTAAATATATATTCAACTTTTTTTTCTTTTTTTTTTTTATTTATTTTTTCGGGTTCACAACCTTTTTTTTTTTTTTTTTTTTTTTTTTAAGATTCACAATCAAAACTAAATATACATTCAATCTTTTTTCTTTTATTTATTTTTTCAGGTTCACAACCAACTTTCTTTCTTTTTCTTTTTCTTTTTTTTTTTTTTTTTTTTTTTTTTTTTAAGATTCACAACCAAAACTAAATATACATTCAATCTTTTTTCTTTTATTTATTTATTTATTTTTTCAGGTTCACAACCAACTTTTTATTTATTTATTTATTTATTTATTTTAAGATTCACAACCAAAACTAAATATATATTCAATCTTTTTTCTTTTATTTATTTATATATTTTTTCAGGTTCACAACCAAATTTTTTTATTTTATTTTATTTTATTTTATTTTTATTTTTAAGATTCACAACCAAAACTAAATATACATTCAATCTTTTTTCTTTTATTTATTTATTTATTTTTTCAGGTTCACAACCAACTTTTTTTTTTTTTTTTTTTTTTTTGAAGATTCACAACCAAAACTAAATATACATTCAATTTTTTTTCTTTTATTTATTTATTTTTTTTTTCAAGTTCACAACCAACCTTTTTTTTTTTAATTTTTTTTTTAAAGATTCACAACCAAAACTAAATATACATTCAATATATATATATTTTAAAGTTCACAACAAAAGCTAAATATACCTTCAATTTTCTTTCTTTCTTTTTTAATATATTTAATGTTAACAACTTTTTTTTCTTTTTTTTTTTCTTTTTTTTCTAAGTTTCACAACAAAAGCTAAATATATCTTCAATCTTCTTTTTTTTCTTTTTTAATATATTTAATGTTAACAACTTTTTTTTATTTTATTTTTTATTTTTTTAAAGGTTCACAACAAAAGCTAAATAAACCTTCAATCATTTTTCTTTCTTTTTTAATATATTTAATGTTAACAACTTCTTTTTTTTTTTAGCTAAATATACCCTTAATCTTTTTTCTTTCTTTTTTAATATATTTAATGTTAACAACTTTTTTTTTTAATTTTTTTTATTTCAATTAATTGGTTTGAAATAGACGTGATTGCATATGATTGTACTCTTTTTAGGTCTTGCAAGAATGTGGTTGGATTGTGAAGAATGCTTCTATCACAACACTAACTCGCTTGTAAGATTTGAGGAAAGTATGATGATCTTGTCTTACAACTAATTTTTCTTTTCCAGTTTTGAATGATAAAATTTAATACCATAATAATTCAAAGTTTAAAATTGTCATTGACAATTATAAGAGAGATCAGTATGACAATAATTTGATTAATTTCTTTCTAATATCAAAACAAAATTATTGTTTGTTTTTTTTTGGTTAAAAAAAAATAATAGAACCAACACAAGTTTGTAAGGTACTGAATGATGAGTATGACTCGTTGGAAGAGTGATAATAAAATTTCCATTTCCAATATAAATAGAGTAAATTATGCCAATTTTTTTAAATCAATTATGTCTGTAGACTAAATTTCCGTTCAATTAAGCATTTTAACATTTTAAATTGATTCATGCCAGCGCTTTTATTACATAATGTTCACTTTTGAATAATTGTATACAACCTAAATGAAAAATTGGTAAATTTAATCATAAATTTTTTCCTAATACCAAATCAAATAAATTATAGAACATTATGAGATTCTAATAATTTATTTTATTTTATTTTATTTTTTCAATGCTACAAAGAAAGATTTTAGGTTAATCTTATCAAAAAAGACTCACGCAGGGCTGACTTTGCCTCATTGTTAGTGTAGTACTTATTCAATTTTTATTTATTCTTTTTTTTTTTTCAAAAAAGATGATTGAGTCCACTATTTTGAAAAATATTAAATTAAAATACAGTTGCAGGGAATTGTTTGCTCTCATAGGCAGTTTCTCTCAAGTATACATTCCAGATGTTCTTTCAAAAATCCCCATCTCGCCTCAAATAGGGTTGAGCACTCAACCCACCTGTAGACACCCCATTTTTGACCGTCCTCAAGACTCAGACGTCACCGATTGAGCGCTTGGTGATGTTGCATACTGCGCTCGTTCAGAAGTTTCAGAATCGCGGCCGTGCGCCCTGCCTCCGGACTTCCGAACTCTCTTCTGTGCCTTGTCTCGGTTTGCGAACCAGACTCGGTTTTCTCTGTTTTCTTTCCTGAGGGAAGGGAGTGGTCCCGTAGACTATCTCCCGGTGGCCGTGAGCTACGTTTCGTGGCCGTAGGCTATTTTGCCCATTTCGGGGCCCGGTTCCCGGTTTTCGGAGCCGTCAGGCCGTGTGCCTCGGTTCGGGACCGCCCAACCATCTCCGACTTCTCCGGTTTTTGGCAAGTGCCTCTGTTTTATCATCCCGAGGAACACTGGGGCCCCTGATGCCCACTTCGCTGTTGAACACCACTTTCGGTGCCTATAGCCGGTTTTCGGGACCCCGAACTGCGTGATTTGGGCCCCGAGCATTCATTTTGGATCAGTTTTCTCTGATTTTTGGCAGGAACCTCTGTTTTGTCATTCCGAGGGACACTGGGGTCGCAGATGCCCACTTCGCTGCTGAACACCACTTCCGGCACCTGCAGCCCATTTTCGGGATCCCGAATTGCCCGGTTTTGGCTCCGAGCATCCATTTCTTATTAGTTTTTGTTCAAATTTGGCAGGTACCTCTGTTTCAACACCAGGAAGATCAATGAGGGGTGAGAGGCCAGCAATTATCCCAGATAACCAGTTTCGCTCTCCCGGCGCCCGTTTTGCTCACTTCCGGGCCAATGTTGAACACCCTGGGGGTATTTTCTTCCCACCAAAGCTACATATTTGTGATCAGGGGATATGGGAGGACACCAAAAGAGCATGGTCGGCCAGCAATTCAGAATTTCATTTTTGGGCCTCTCCTTCAAGCTCTATGTTGTGACTCCTGCTTCAGTGTTGCCAATTTCCGACCTTGGAACCTTGTTCCACACATCTGGGAGGACCCTAAAAGTTGGTGGTCGGCCAGCAATTGTTGATTTCATTTTTGAGCCTCTCCTTCAAATGCAATGTTGTGACTCCTGTTTCAGTGTTGCCAAATTCCAACCCTGGGGCCTTATTCTACACACTTGGGAGGACCTTAAAACTTGGTGGTCGGCCAGCAATTTTTGACTTCATTTTTTGGGGTGGCTGGCCGGCCATGGGAGGTGGCTGGCCGGCCATGAGGGGTGGCTAGCCGGCCACTTGCAGCAAAACCACCTGGCCGGCCAGCTTTCTGCTTTCCAGCTCTTTACAGCTGTCCAGCTGCTTTTTTGAAATATCTCCCCCACCCGGGGGATATTTTGGGAGGGAAATCTTGCCTCCATTTCCCTCCCCTTTTACACCTTTTCTTCCCTATTTAAAGGGCTGGACAGCCCCTTGGCTAGGGTTACAAAATTTGGTCTCATAAGCCCCTCTTCAAAAAACTCCATTTCCATAGCCAAAACTTCAAAAAAACCTTTAGGGTTCTAGGCCAATCCTTCATCAACCCTTAGTACCACCATCAACATCTCCATTCCAGCAGCAAAGGGGTGTTTTCCAGTGACCAAGAAGCAACAAATTGAAGCCAAGAAGCAAGGAAAGAAAGGTCTTCAAGGGTAAGTCTCTAAATCCCTTTTCCTATCACTTTCTTGCTTCCTATTTCTACCCTACTTTCCTACTGTTTTGGGCTTTGACCCCTACTGGTTTTGTGCTTATTTTGAGCCCCTCTACAACTTTGTAGAAGGGCTCAACCTCATTTGGTATCTCTTTCATATACTTGCTTCAATATCACTCTTTATGCCATGAAATTGCATGCTTTGTTTGGCTTTTGAGTGGTCTGTTTTCGAGCATACTATATACTGTGGGTGGGCTTATTTTGAGCCCCTCTTCAACATTGAAGAAGGGCTCAACCATGTTTGGTAGCTCTAGCATGCACTTCCTTTGAAATTCCTCCATTTTACCGTAAAATTGCATGCTATTTTTAGCCCATTTGTGATCTGAGTTGGAGCATGAAACCTACTGATATTGTGCTCATGTTGAGCCCCTCTTCAACATTGAAGAAGGGCTCAACCTCGTTTTCATCCTCTATCATGCACTTGCTTTGAATTCTTGTTCTACTCCCATGTTGCATGCTTCTTTAAGCTTACCATGCTTCTGTTTAGGGTCTCCATCAGGCTTGTAAAGTGTCATATTTTGGTCTGTTCTTTGTGTTTTGTTAAGGGCCTTAAGCCATTTGATGTTTGGTTTTGGTACTTCATGTTGTATCCATCTTATTTTCCGTAAAATTGCATGATTGTTTAGGCCATTCTACCTTCTGTTTTAGGTCTTCATCAGGCTTATAAAGTGTCTTGTTTTGGTCTGTTCTTTGTGTTTTATTAAGGGTCTGAGGCCATTTGATGTTTGCTTATGGTACCTCTCTTTATAGCCCTTGTTGGTCCATATATTGCATACTATTTTGAGCCTATCTAAATACTGTTTTGGGGGCTTCCATCTACTGTAAATATGCATATTTTTGGCTCCTCTTTAATGTTGTAGAACTGTGTTTTTGGGTTTGAGCATTGTAGATATCACTTGCTTTGTAAATCCTCTCTTTTTCCGTATTTTTGCAAGCTATTGTTGTCATATCTATGCTTACAATTTGGCCATTTTTTGTACTGGAAAGATGCTATTTTTGAGGCTGCCTTGCTACTGTTTTTGCTGTCATATGTCAATTTTGCATGTATAGCATAGCTGTAGGCCATTTCGGGGGCTAAATATCACATTTCGGGAACATTCTGGGCATCGAGTGCATTTTTATCATCTTTTTGAGGCTGTTTTCCCTTCATTTAGTTGCTGGAATTTAGTTTGCATGCTTGCATATCATTTCCATGCCATTTTGTGCCTTTTTGTCAGCGCCTCGGTTTGCGTGCCCGTGGGCACGCACTTCGAGGCGCTCCGTTTTCATTCACCGGCAGTTTATGTGAGTGCGGCTGAGGCCCTCTCATGTTAGCGTAAGCCCAATTCGCATTCCGTATGTCATTTTTGCGCCTTAGGGCCATGCCTCGGTTCGCGTGCCCGTGGGCGCGTATTTCGAGGCACTTCGGTTTTATCCGATTTCCATCTCATTTTATCATTGCCTCGGTTCGCGTGCCCGTAGGTGCGCATTTCGAGGCACTTCGATTTTATCCGATTTCTATCTCTTTTTTATCATTGCCTCGGTTCGCGTGCCCGTGGGCACACATTTCGAGGCACTTCGGTTTTATCTGATTTTGCATCTCACATCATCGCCTCGGTTTGCGTGCCCGTGGGCACGCATTTCGAGACACTTTAGTTTTATCCGATTTGCATCTCACATCATCGCCTCGGTTTGCGTGCCCGTGTGCACGCATTTCGAGGCATCTTCATTTTCATCCGCATTGTGCATACTAGGTTGTATCTTAGTTGCACAACTGTAATAAGGGTGTGTGAGTGTGATGTATGTCTTCCAACCCCCATTTCTTTCTCCCTTTTATTTATCCGCTTACAATGGTTAGATATAGGGCATATTTCAATTAGCATACAGCATGACAGCATGTTTGCATCATTCATCTGTTTTGCACGCACCGGGCTCGGCGCATCATACAAACTGCATCTGTATTTCAATTCCAAGTTGAGTACTTGATAGCTGTTGCATCTCATATGTCATATTTAGAATAGCCGAGCCTGCTATAGTTTGCATCTTTGCATGTGTTGCATTAGGCATTTCAGCATATTTAGGAT
>CM069908.1:55240293-55462793 GCA_036172215.1 Camellia granthamiana | reverse complement strand
AAGGGAAAGAGAGAAGGGCAATGATCCATAAGTCTATACGCTGCCACAAGTAAGAAACTGCCTAATTTAAACATCTTGTGACGACTTGCAGAATGATATGCCCACCAAAGAATTATGCAAATACAACAAGCAAGGAGTTGTGCTACACGAGGCTATATAGAAACCCCATAATATGTTACAATGTTTTAACCCTCAAAATCATAATCGTGACTTTAAAAGATGCCATTCTTGTTTTTGTTCCAAGTCACTACTTCAGGTTTGAATAGTACACATCTGGGCCTTTTATCTAATCGAGTACATGTAATACAATGGTATGCTTCCACAAAGGCTGCAAATTGATCAACCCAATTTAATTTGATATCACATTTAATCTAGCCAAATAGATTTGCATATTTTTATACATACATGCACTACACACTTAGACCTTCATGTTAAATTTTGTTGCAATTAATTGATCTTCTATTGATTTATATTTGGGACTTTCTGGAATAAAATAACCTTGAACCGTAGAACTAAAACCAAACCAAACTGATTTCTACAGTTTGGTTCTGGGTCAGTCGTATAGCTTCAACAGTCTGGTTTTGGTTCCAAGTTTTCTAGAACTATAGGAATCGATTTGGTGCTAAACCCACTTTGAAACAATAACACCTAAATTCTTTCCCATGAGAAAATCACAATGATTTAATTTATCAAACAAAAAGTGCCAGTAACAATTCATTCTACGTGTAAATATTCATAGTCAGAATCTAATATACTTGACGCTATTGCTAAAAACAACAACAGCAAAGGTAGAGAAGATTCACCTCAGCAATAAGACATAAAATATCCTCCAACCCAAATTCCTTGCTAGCAACAGTAGCTTTCATTCGTTTAATAACTTCATCCTTGTTCCTTACATCCATCTTTTCAGAACCTTTTTCAACCAATTCATCCAAGATTTCAACAGTCTGCAAGCATGGTCAAAGATAATGAGATAGAACAATTACTTGTACTTTTTGTACATAAGAAATACCAGTGATTCCGAACACTCAGTGTAAGATTGGCAAACCTTATTAATTGCTTTCGGGTATCCTATGATTATCTCACTTGGGTGCAATCCCATCCTTATGAGCTCCTCGGCATTTTGAAGGAGCTCTCCAGCAAACAAAACTGTCAAATTAGCTCCATCTCCTATGTCCTCCTGTTAAGCCTTGCCCACCAAAACCAAAATCTTGGTTGCGGGATGCTGAAGCTCGAGTTCATTCACAAAAGTGAGATATATTAATGAAGGGAAATGTTAACCATCATTTGACCAGTAGTTAATGTTGATATATATGTAATAAATATATTATATTAAAATACATTAAAAATTATAAAAATATATAAGGTTACTTAAATATGTAAAATGTGGATTGAATTTTATACTTTCTAATTTTAACAAATGTTTATTGATTGGTCGTTCGGAGGACCGGTTAATGAAAAAAAAATGAATGAGTAACAGGAAAGGAACAGGCAAAGGCCAAATAGAAAGGTCGTTGATCAAATATATATATAGGAAAGTTAACACCAAAACAAAATGAATAAGTAAATGATGAAATGTCTATGGTGATGTACCTCTAAGAAAGTTGCGATGTTTTGTGCTTTGGGTAGAGTGAACAATTTGCAGAAGAATATTTAACTGAAGTTGCCAGTGAGTTGCTCAAAACAAATCACTCCACGGTCGATTTGTATGAAGGGGATATGAGCAATCTTGTGCCATTCATCACCTCTGTCCCTCTTACAACGAGGTTTCAGTAAAGGACATTGCACGATTTCCAGACTATAAAGGGAGGCGAGAAACCCCTCTTCAGGCAAGGATTGGAGTCGAGGGCAAAAACAGAGTCGCAGCTGTTTGAGACAAGTCAGGTGTCGAAAGCTCTTGTAGTTGATTGATTTCAGATTTTGTAGATCTCTGATCCAGAGTGATGTAAGAGTGGGGGGCAGCAGGGCTTCCTCCAGAAAGGACTCCAGCACATCATCATCCTCTTCTTCGTATTTGCCTCCTCCGAATATGAACTCTGTAAGAGAGGGGAGTCCTTGCAAACCCCACTCTCTCCGGCAATCCACAAGTTTCTCGCAACCCCAGATTTGAAGTCGACGTAAGTTGGAAGGCAGACCCCCTTCCGGGAAGGTCTCAATTTCTGGACAGTTCCATATTGTCAGTGATTCAAGAGATGGAAGGTGGGTATGCATTCCTTCTGGCAGCAACTTGAGCTTTTTGCAGTTTTGGACCCAAAAAGTTTTCAGATTGGGAGCGTGTAATGCTTCTTGCAGACAAGATACCATACTATTGCAACCACTAATCTCAACACGCACAAGCGATGTCGAAATTTTAAGTCCATGGCCATTCGGAATTGAAAGGATTTCAAAATTTGCGGTATTTAGATGTCGAAGTTTCGGAAAGAATCCAAGCGGCAAGGACTTGAGAGTACCACAGCTATGCAATGATAACCATTTAAGGGAACTGTTGCAGCACTCCATCTCCTCTGATACCGAGAAAACTAGTTTCGGACATTTCGAAATATGAATTAAATTCAACGTAATGGGTAGAACACCAACGGCAAAAGACAAAAGTGACGAACAGTTTTCAATGACCAATTTCTGAAGGCGAGTGTTGAGGCACACATTTACAGAATCCAAAGCCTCACAGCGCCGAACCTCAAGTCTTGTAAGCATCAGCGGCAATCCTGTGTGTGGAAATGACACAAGGCTTCGACAATTCCTTATGATTAACTCCTGCAGATTTGTTAGCATGTGTAGCTCGGGTGTCAATTCCTTTAAACTTGGCATATTTGAAATCTCCAATTTTACGAGAGAAGACACACCATGCCATCCCAAGTCTACGCCATTGCATCCATTCAATACTAGTTTATTTGCGACCGAAGTCCTTGGAAGCGAAGCCGTAAGTGCTGAGCATTCACGAATCTCGAGTCTCACCCAAGATGGCATGCGTATGGGTAAGCCTCCAACCAACTTTGGACACTTGATTATACAAAGTTCTTTAAGTTGCGAAAACTCTTCAGCCCCCAAAATATACCATTCCACCCACTCCAACATTTCTTCAAAACGAAGAGTCTCGAGAGATTGAAAAGGTTTGGTTGAAGAACCATCACCATAGAATTCCTCACCCACCATAGTTATTCCATTCATCCTTGCTATGTTAAGGTGTTTCAAAGAGGGCAGTTTACCAAGGGGCGGCAATGAAAAGCAATGATCACATTTATCAAGGCATAAAGACACTATATTAAAGTATGAGTGATCTCCCAACCACTCTGAAAATCTTGTGCCCCCATATCGTTTGATTGTGAGGCGCTTCAAATTTTTATGAGGCTGCAAATTTTCAAGTACTTCTCTTTCATTCTGTGAATCCTCCGTAGTGTTACCCCATTCCAACACTTCCAACACTATCTCTTCAAGGTGCTCTTTTTCTTTCAGCTTTGCTTCCAATGCATCCCTTCCACTCTTTACATTTTGCAAACCTGAAATTGTCAGTTTCGCACGAAGATGATGAAACTCCTTCAACTCGTTAATAGCTGACCCACTGCACTTTCCCACAACAAAATCAGTTAAATGTTGGAGACCTTTTAGTCGACTCATTTGCATCGGCATCTCCATTAAATTAGTTCCACTAATATCAAGATGACGCAAGAGAATTAATTTTCCAATCTCCATCGGCAAGGTTGTGAGAAGAGAACAATTTGATAGTAGCAATGTTTGCAAATTATACAGGGTGCAAACTACTTTGGGCAATTTTTTTATTTTTGTTGCAGAGAGATCCAAATAACGAATATGTATCATATTACCAATTGAATCATGCAAATCCATAATATTATAACATGGCAATGATAGCAACCGTAAGCATTTTTGCATTGGAAAAATGTCATCCAATACCTTCTTGGACAAGTATGAACAATCACATGGACTGTGATATTGATTTAATTGTAAAATAGACCTTAAATACTTTGCCTCATTAATTGCCTTGAATTTTTCAAAACCATCTAATGTTGTCCTCTTATATGAAAAATGGCGTGCTTTAGGAGAAATATCGAGTAGCTTCTTGTCATCTACCCTGAAAGAAAATTGTCCATGGACAACTTGAGCTAGGTCATGGACTAAATCATGCATTACAAAAAAGGATCTACTACCTCTTGGTTGTTGAAAGAATGACCTTGATAATAGTTCATCAAAATACTCCTCCCCAATCTTTTCCAAAGTTTTATTATTTCTAGTTTGTTGCACATAATTCAAAGCTATCCAGAACGAGACTAGCTTCTCTTTTACAAATCCATAATCTTTAGGAAAAGTAGAACAAAAAGCAAAACATTGCTTTAAATGTGGAGAGAGATAATGATAGCTCAATCTCAAGGCTGGAAGAATGTTGTTCTTATCCTCTGGCAAATCCCATATGTCACTCTTCAATATTTCATCCCATTCCTCAACATCAAATTTGAAGCGTAATAGACATGCAAGTGTTTTTGTAGCTAAAGGCAAACCTTTGCACCTATCCACGATTTGTTTACCAATCTTTTCAAGTTTCGGAAAAGCCTTGGACTCTCCTTTGTCAAAAGCAATTTGAGCAAAAACTAACCAACAATCTTCATTCGATAAGTGTTGCAAATGATGAATAGGAATGGTGCGCATGATAGATGCGACACTATGATTACGGGTTGTTGCAACAATCTTACTTCCATATGCACCAGCTGTGAAAGGAGTCCACAAGATTTCCCAATGACTAGGGTTCTCATTCCAGACATCGTCCAAAACAACTAGAAACTTCTTCCCCGCCAATCTCTCCTTCAACTTAACTTGAAGCATATTTAGGTCTTGTGTGTTATAATTACTCGAAGTGATCGCCTCGAGAATGGTTCTTGTAACCCTAAGAACATTAAATTCATCAGAAACACAAACCCATGCTTTCATATCAAAGTGCTCAACTACTCTGCCATCATTGTAAACAAGTTGAGCAAGGGTAGTCTTGCCTACACCACCCATCCCAATGATTGGAATCACATCTACCTTATTACTACTCGCCTCATCCAAAAGCAATATTTTAATTATCTTCTCCTTGTCATTATCCCTTCCATACACACCAGATTCATCAACTAAAGAAGTTGATGGCAATCTGTAAGAGTGAGACGGCTTCTGATCAGCAACTTCTTTCAAACCAAGATCATCTTTTTCTTCTAAAAAACAGTCTAGTCTTTCAACGAGCTCCTCCATCTTTGACACTAGCTCTGCATCATATAAACTAGAATCAGAAGTCAAGGTTGAGGTCGTTACCTGGTTTTGCGCAGCGCTTCGGAACTCGGCTTCCACCTTGCAACCCAGAACTTTAGTGGCAATCTCATCCAATAAGTCATCTGCGTGGTAGATAGCATCTTTAAGCTCATCCATCCAATCTTTCACTAATTGATTAGTGAATTGTTGTTTCTCTGCATCATTGAGGACGATACTAAGTCTCAGCAAGTTTGACTTGAGCTTCTTGCGTAGTTTATCTCCTTCATTATGACGCGTTAGACTCTTAAAGAAGTTCAGCAACTGGGGAGAAGACAACCGTTCAAACAGCACCTGAAAGGAGGCAGAGAGCAAAGCCCCTGCAACGAAATCTGCCATGTTTTCGTCTTGGGAAATGAAAGAGTAGGAGAAATTGAAGGAAAATGAAGAAGATTAGAGAGGATGCTTTGTTTTCTGCTCTGTTTTCCACAATCCCAAAAAGTCTTATTGCTTTAGGCTTGGCCCCACACGGCGGCTTGAAAAGTTTATTTATTTATTTAATTTATTAAAATGAAAAAATTACAAATCTATCGAATATTTATAGAATATTTAAAAATTCATAAAAAATTATAATTTTAAGGGAAACTAAAGTGTCGGTTCTATAAGGTGGACTTATTGTCTAATAGGTCTTATGAAAATTAATAGCATTTTTTATCAAACACTATTAAAAAACGTTACTAATTGTTAATTTTCAGCAACAATATCAAAATTGTCACAAAATGTCATTAATTATAAGTTTTAGCGACTGTTTAAAAAATTGTCACAAAAAAAAAACATAACTAATTTTTAACTTTCAGAGATAGTTTGAAAATTGTCACAAAAAAAATGTCATTAATTGTAAATTTTAGTAACAATTTATAAAAATTGTAATAAAAAAATCACTAATTGTCAATTTTTAGCGATATATACAAAAAAAAAATCGTTATAAAAAAATTATTTTTAGCGACAATTTGATTAAGACTTTTCTTCAATAGAACTTGATGGTAATTAAGTTTAACTATTAGAATTTAGGGAAAATTAGTCTAAGGTCCCTCTTCCATGTTTAGTAATGGGAGAGATTCACAATATTATTTTATAATATCTAAAGTTCCTCAACTCCTACACTCATATATCACAGAGAAATTTGACTCTCTCAAATCAATTCTCTTTTTTTTTCTTTTTTTTTTTTTTTTTTTTTTTTTCTTCTCTTTCTCACTCTAAACTCCTCCTTCTCCGATCACTACACGGCCCTCTCGCTACGCCTAAGACCTTACCGTCAAGCGCCTCGCAAAGTCTGGCCGTTTGACTGACATTGAAACCCTCCTCGAATCCCACAAAAATGACCCCAAAATCACCCAAGAACCCTACCTCTCTAGCCTCATTTGATCCTATGGCGTCGCCAAAATGTTCGATCATGCCCTCAAAACTTACAATCAAATGGACGATTTTGAAACCCCCAGATCGAAACGCCATCTTATGGGAGAGTTTGAGAAGAAATACGAACGTAAGCATATATAGATGCATATTCGTGTATATATATATATAGTGTAGATATGTGTGTAGTGAGATATAGATTGAGGAGATTTTTCGATTTGCAGCTATGATCGGTGTTGAAGTTCATCCACTAGATTTCTTCACCAACTCTGGAAAGATAAGGTTTTACTGTTGGGATACTGCTGGGCAGAGAAATTTTGGAGGACTAAGTGATGGTTACTAATAAGTTATTCCGTGTAAGTTTTGTGATTTTTGGTGTTTTTTGGTATATATGAAGAAATTAGCTGTTTATAATCATGATCATTTGTTTTGATCTTGTAGTCATGGTAAGTGTTGCTTTTTAGATGTTTATTTCATTGGAAAATAATATTATTTCCTAAGGACTGATGTGTTCTTTCCTCAATTGATTGATAAGAGCATGTCTAACCCTTCATTTATCTCCCCATCAAATTTGTTATAGATCAGAAGTTTGATTTGATATAGCTCACTAAAAAATTGATCAAAAATTCAATCTTTTTTTAAAATTTTTTTTTATCAAATTTAAGTGAAAAAAGGGTTGTTTGAAATTTGATGAAAGATTTGATTCATCCCTCATTTGATGAAAAACTTGATTTGATACAAGTTTGGTAAATGAATTGAATCTCATTTTCACCAATTTTTTCATCAGGATTTGGTGAAGGATTAGAGATATCCTATTTTAGTTGTCTATGGCTGATGTGTTCATTTTGAGAAATCATTATTATTCATGCATTTGCCAAAAAATTAAAGGTATTACAGCATTTGTCTCCATCTTGGCATCAGAGTGTTGTGATGATTTTTAATTACAAAATGGGATAAAATGTGTTTATTAGCATTTATACAAGATGGAATAAAATGTGTTTATCAGCATTTGTCAAAGCTCTTATCTGGAAGATCGAGACTGGAGCTTCCTCGCCAACACCGTTATGTGGGTTTAAAAACCCTTTGAAGAAAATGTTGAACACAGATGTCAAGGTCAACACAGATGTGAGTTTGAAGAAAACCCTTTGCTGGTATGTGAGTTTGGTGAAGATGTCAAGGTCAACATAGTTTGCCGGTATATGAGTCTGGGAAGAATTTCTCTATTATTCTCTCTTTATTATCTTCTATTTTAATTTTGAAAATTGAAACTTTTCTTCAATGTAGCTATCTATGGAGTCCCTTTTCTGCATTTTAATCTCTTGAAATGTAGACTGAGTTGTAGACATCAACAATTTCTCTGATTCAAACTAGAGAAAATTCCAATTTCTCTGAGTTCAAACCAGAGAAAATTCAACAACACATAGAAAATTACCCAGAGAAATTGAAATTTCTCTAAGTTAAAACCAGAGAAATTTAGAGAAAATTGAATGCTTTTGAATTTTCTTTGGTTTGAACCCAAAGAATTTCTGGACTTCCCAAAGAATTCAAGCTTTTTGGATTTTATGAGGCTTTCAAGCTTTTTGTGAGTAACATTTACGATATGATCATCATTAGGAAGCAAGCCATGAACTTCATACCATTGTTGGTGAAATTTACTAGTCTAGTTAAGTGTTGTGTTGTGATATCCATTGCTTTTGGTTTTTTGAATATTTTACAGTCCAGAGAAAATTGGTGTTTATTCAATTTTCTCTGGGTTGTTGTTGTCTGAATGTCTTATAGCCCATAGAACATTGGTCAAAATGAAAATGGTAGTTGTTCAATTTTCTCTAGTTTGATAAAAAATACAGAGAAAATTATGAGCAAACCAAGAAAAATTGGTCAAAAACACAGAGAAATTCTCTGGGAAGTCCAAAGAAATTGGAGAGAATTTCTCTAGAGAGAATCTCTGGGAGGTCCAGAGAAATTCTTTGGGAAATGCAGAGAAATTCCTAGAAATTCTCTGGGTCGAATTTTCTCTGGATTGATGTTGAGGGGCTTTAGACATTATGAAAATATTGGATATCCTTTATGCTATAAAATCTTAATGGGAGCTTTTTTGATAAATCCTTTTTCTAAGAGCTTTATTCCATCCAACCCATATTCTTTTTGACTATTTCATTAAGTCCTATTTGAGGTAAGAAGACCAAAATACCATTTTCATCTACTTATGTTCCATTTAGTCCACATTATTTTCTTATGTTTCAATAAGTCCTATGGGTGACATAATTACCAAAATACCCCTAATGTGAATGTTCACATCCTATGGGTGACATAATTACAAAAATACCCATAATGTGAATGTTCACATCGTCAATGTGAATGTTCACACCGTCAATGTGAATGTTCCTATTTGGGGTAAGAAGACCAAAATACCCTTTTCATCTACTTAGGTTCCAGTTAGTCCACATTATTTTCTTATGTTTTAATAAGTCATATGGCTGACATAATTACCAAAATACCCCTAATGTGAATGTTGACATTCTCAATGTGAATGTTCACACCGTTAATGTGAATGTTCCTATTTGAGGTAAGAAGACCAAAATACCCTTTTCATCTACTTATGTTCCATTTAATCCATATTATTTTCTTATGTTTCAATAAGTCCTATGGTGTGACATAATTACCAAAATACCCCTAATGTAAATGTTCACATCCTATGAGTGACATAATTACCAAAATACCCCTAATGTGAATGTTCACATCGTCAATGTGAATGTTCACACTGTCAATGTAAATGTTCACACTGTCAATGTAAATGTTCACACTGTCAATGTAAATGTTCACACCGTCAATGTGAATGTTCATATCATCAATGTGTAGGGGCTCGGCCCAGCCCGGGCCGAGGTCAACCCATGTAAAGCCTCGTGGGTGCTTACCAAAATTCGGGTCGGGCCGGGCCGGCCCACGGGCCAAAAAATTAGGCCTAGGCCCTAGCCCTGGCATAAAGGTATTCAGGCTTTGGGTGCCCCGGTGGGTTGAGCCAAGGGGCTTGGGCCTAGACTTGGGCTTGGGTGAGCCTTGCAATTTTTTTTAATTTTTTCTCCCAAAATTTTATTATTTTCCACAAAAAAGACACCGGGCCTCTGGCGGGCCGGGCCTTGAGCCGAGCCTTAAATGGGCCTTATACGGGCCGAGCTTCAAAGTGATGGCCCAGGTCCTAGCCCAAGTTCTCGGGCTGGGTTTGGGTCTGGACCCAAACGAGCTTGCCCCGGGCCGCGGGCCAATTTTACACTCCTAGCAATGTGAATATTAACATGTCAATGTGAATATTCACATTGTCAACAAGTCGAACTCGCTCCGGGCCGCGGGCTAATTTTATACTCCTATCAATGTTAATGTTAACATGTCAATGTGAATATCCACATTGTAAACGGGCCGGGCCGGGCCCGTGGGCAGGTTTTGGGCCGCCTACGGGCGCGGGTCAATTTTACACTCCTATCAACGTAAATGTTAATATGTTAATGTGAATATTTACATTGTCAACGGGCCGGGCCGGGCCGGGCCCGCCCTGGGCAGCACACAGGCCGTGGGCCAATTTTACACTTCTTTCAATGTGAATGTTAACATGCTAATGTGAATATTCACATTGTCAACAAACTGGGCCAGCCCCAGCCTAGGGGGGAGCTTCGGACCGCCCATGGGCTATGGGCCGATTTTACATTCTTACCAATGTGAATGTTAAAATATGAATATTTACAACCCACCCCGTCCCGGGCAACGAGCGGGCTTCGGGCCGCGGGCCAATTTTACACTCCTATCAATGTGAATGTTAACATGTCAATGTGAATATTCACATTGTAAACGGGCCGGGCCGGGCCCGCGGGCGGGTTTCGGGCAGCCCACAGGCCGCGGGCCAATTTTACACTCCTATCAATGTGAATGTTAACATGTCAATGTAAATATTCACATTGTAAACGGGCCGGGCCCGCGGGCGGGTTTTGGCCCGCCTACGGGCCGCGGGTCAATTTTACACTCCTATCAACGTGAATGTTAATATGTTAATGTGAATATTCACATTGTCAACGGGCCGGGCTGGGCCTGCCCCGGGCAGCCCACCTGTCGCGGGCGGGTTTCGGGCCTCCTACGGGCCGCGGACCAATTTTACACTTCTATCAATGTGAATGTTAACATTGTTAACATGTCAATGTGAATATTCACATTGTCAATGGACCGGGCCCGCCTCGGCTTGGGGGCGAGCTTTGGACCGCTTACGGGCCACGGGCCAATTTTACATTCTTACCAATGTGAATGTTAAAATATGAATATTTACAGCCCGCCCTGCCCCGGGCAACAGGCGGGCTTCTAGCCGCCTACGGGTCGCGGACCAATTTTACATTCCTATCAATGTGAATGTTAACATGTCAATGTGAATATTCACATTGTAAACGGGCCGGGCTGGGCTCGCGGGCGGATTTCGGGCCGCCTACGGGCCGCGGGTCAATTTTACACTCCTATCAACGTGAATGTTAATATGTTAATGTGAATATATTCACATTGTCAACGGGCCGAGCTGGGCCTGCCTCGAGCAGCCCACGGGCCACGGGCGGGTTTCGGGCCGCCTACGGGCCGCGGGCCAATTTTACACTTCTATCAATGTGAATGTTAACATGTCAATATGAATATTCACATTGTCAACGGACCGGGCCTGCCTCGACCTGGGGGCGATCTTCGGACCGCCCACGGGCCACAGGCCAATTTTACATTCTTACCAATTTGAATGTTAAAATATGAATATTTGCATTATAAAATTACTAACCGTTCAAAAAATATTTGTAAGGGTATCAAAATTAAATATAAGGGCATAAGAGTCTAAAAAAAGAGTATAAATCAAGAAAAATGACTTTATGGAATAAAACTATACATACATGGGACTAAATGGGTTAATAAATTTATTCATGGACTTTTTGGGTTAAAACAATTCTAAATGAGATTTATCAATAAAAATCCCAATCTTAATACTAGAGATTTTAAAACAAAAAATCCCCTAGAATTTATTGATAGTTTACTTAATTTTTAAAGTTTGATAAAATTTATCATTAATTTGAATTTAAAAAAAATAATTTCACTGAATTACAATTTCTCTTACTAAGAATAGAAGTAATATGAAAATAAAAATAAAAATAAAAATAACTCATAAGATGGTTGGTGCAAAAGAAATCCCATACTTATAAGTAAAGAATCTCCCAGTACTTTTAAGTTAGGACCCGGTTGGATAAACATAAATTTCAAATCAAGAAATTTAACCTAAATCATTCAAAAAATCAAATTTAGGTATGGTGGTTTACATGTAAACTTTTGTGAAACCCGTATTTTATATAATAAAAATAATATATATATATTTAATTTTCTTAAATAATTATTCATAATATTTTGAATTTAATAGTCTGTATATTTTTATACTGAAAATTTATTCAAAATAAAATAATATAAAATATTTTTAACTTTATATTATTACTCAATATTAATTTATGTACCTTATGATATTTTTATTATATTTTTCTCTATATATTTTTTTGTAATCAAATTACACTGAAACCTAATATTTTCTGTACTAAAATCCAATCGAAAACAATGGGTTTGCTCCCCATGTTTTCTCACCTCCTACCTTCCACGTGCTATCATTCTCTGTAACAAAAGAAAACGTGGTGAACATGCCATGCCATACCAGCAGGTGTTCCCTTTCTCATTTTTTTTTTTAATTTCTTTTCTTCTTCCTCATTTTGCCCATAAATTGAGCCTAAGTCTTCCTCACCTCTCTTCACTTCCAGTTTCATCTCTCTCGGTTCCCTCTCTTTCTCTCCACCGCTCATTCTCAAAACTCTCTTTCCCCTTTTTTATCTATGTTTTTCCTCCTTCCCCGACCTCCATAGCCACAGCCTTAACTCACACTATCACCAACCCGCGACCTTCTCCACCACCAGCACACCGTCGGACCGCCACCACCACCATCACCTATTTCCATTATCATCTAGAACCCCCATTCAAAAAGTGTTGTAGGTGAAGAAAGAGAAGAAGAAGGAAGATGGAGGAGAAAGAAACAAAATTAGAGAAGTTTATTTTGAATTTCAAAAGTTGGTTTTCGGCTTACTTTCGGCATGCCAAAACCATTCATTCCGGAAAGAAGTGAGAAAAATAGGTCATGTAAGATGAAGTACGAAGTAAGTTGAAGAGATTGGCGAAAGAATGAAGTAAAACCGTTAAGAATTAAGAAAGTTATGGAGTCTGAAAGATGGTTCGAAAAAATGTCCGAGACGGTAGGAAAATAATCTTATTTTTTTGTCAAATTTTGGAGATCTGATGGCATGCAAAAAGAGACGGAACGAGGCGTGTGAGTAGTGAACCAAAAACTAGGCCGTAAGGTGAATCCAATGACAGAAAAATAAGATAAAACGGAGTTACGATGAAGAAGATACAAGCATTTGAACTGGTGACATTGAAACTAAATTTCTAGGTCTTCTGTTCGCGCATGCTACGGTTGTTGGAGAAGATGAATTGAATTTTATCCAGCATTTTTCGGCCCATGGTGCTACGGTGCATCCTAGTAACTTTAGGTTAATCGAGTGGTCCTATGACTTTGGGGATGACCACCCTTAGGTTTTTCGACGTGTAGAATCCATTTTTGGGGTTAGATCTTGCAAATTCTGAGTCTAAGATGATGATCAACAACTAAAAGTTCTAAGAGAATCCAATGGAAGATCAACGGTGAGATCGCGTTCGATTGATGTGAAATTTCAACAAGACGATCATGGAGCCAGGACGGTCATATCTTACGATCAGAATCATAAATCAAATTTGGACGATAAATCGTTAGCAACCTAACATAGTAAGAAAACTCTCATAACCCTCTCATTCTTTTTAATTATTAAATTTTTAGATTTGTGTTCATATGTTATAATAGCTAAAAATTTAGATAAAATTTTGTTTATAGTTGTATGTAAATTTGTGATTTGTATGTTAAATATTTGAAGGTTATTTTTTTATTAGTACCCTTAAAATCATGATATAATCTTGGAATTAGACTTGCATGTATTGTTTGTGCCATTAAAGAGATTATTAAAGATTTTATTTGGTTTGATTATATAACTCTTCAATCTGCCAGAAACTTGTACGAATTTTTAGACAATTTTATGCTCAAAATTTTGAGATGATTTCCTCTACAAAGTTGTTGAGAATGATGTCTAGTTCATCCAGAAATTTTTGCAACAATTATTGAGCTTTGTACAAATTTATACAAAATTTTAATTAAATCTGAAACTGTAAGACAGATTTTACTATATGTTTGAAAATTTATTAAAAATTCTATGTTAAGCCAAATCTGGTAATTTCTAACTAAAATATGAAATTTGAGTAGTCTAGTTTCATAATAAATTTGTAGATTATGGAATTGATTTATGAATTTAAGTATGGAATTAATTTAAGAAAATGTGATAAATCTGTGTCATAAAATTTCTGGGAATTTTACAATTTATAACTTATTTTTGGAAAATTCTTTCTGAAAAATGACCCAAACATATTTATTGAATATTCTGTACATTTTCACGAATTTTACAACTGTATAAATAATTTATTTATAATTTTTATTACTTAAGGTATAACCTGAAAATTTCTGGACAGGTTTAAGATCATCACTTCAATTATTTATTTGGATAAAAATTAGTTATTGTGTTGGTCTAATTCATCAAATATTGTAAACTGGTAATCCATGTATGGGTGTATTGTGGTTTATTTAATATATATTGCGGTAGTCTAATCTTGTAAATTAAAAATCCATGCATGTGTGTAACTATGGTTTATTTTCTTTGTATCTAAATTATTATTTCATACCATGGTTTAAATAAATTGTTTATTTAAATTCTGTTCATTTATTTATTATTGTGTGACATGTGTAATATTTTATGTTGGAAACTTTAATGAGTTGGTATAACATTATTTGTGATTAAAAATTGGAATTGTTTGCGATTAATATCAAAATTAACTGAAATGATTAACGGCATACACAAAGTTAACAATTGACGGTTAATACCAGTTGTTCAGGGTGAGTCTTGGTTTTAAAGAGTGTATGAAATTAAGGATTGGCGGTTAATACCGGTTGTTCAGGGTGAGCCCTGGTTTTGAGAATTCTCATGTAAATTGTGTTGCGAAACTCTAAGATGGCACGGGACTTATTTGAACCCTTTTCGGTATTCGGTTTTGGAATAAGGGTGGATGTGCAGGTGGCACACAGGGAGGTTACGTACCCCTGGCAGGTCGTTTCCTTGGGGCAGACCACGGATGACACTACTTGGGTATATAACTCCAGACGTGGGCATCCCTGGTAGTTACAGTTGGTAACACTTAAATATTTGACCAATGGAGGGTTTCAAATTAACCGTTGCCATGCTTAGTGGTTGGTAAGTTAAATATCTTTGGTGAGATTTCGAGTGTCACCTAATTTATTAAAATTATTGAAATTATTTTAATGGTTGTACTTTATGTTTACAATTATATTGTTATCTCATGTTTATAATCTCATTATTTTTCTCTTAAAAAGAATGATATGTTGGTTATGTTTTCTTACTGTGTTGCAAAACTCATGGCATATATTTTTGTTGCCCTGGCGTGTTATGCCAGGTTTTGGCGAGGAAATAATTGAAGCTGAAATGGAGTTGACGCTAACGTAGAGCCTTGGCTGACTTGAAATCATGACTAAAGTCAAATAACTTTATTATTTTATATATTAGCTATTAAGGACCTTATAATTTCATTTGATGTTGTATTTGGATAATTTTAAGTTTTTATTTAATATTATTTGAACCTTTGGTTAGGTACGAGAGTTGGAATGCCCTATTAAGATGTCAACTTTTTAGTTTATTAAGTCATTTTGTTTATTTAGCTTCCCTTGATGTTTCAAAAAATTTGGGGCGTCACAACTTTGACATTGAGTGAAATAGTGGGTGATTGAGAAGTTGCTATTTTAATAAATTATTTTAATTTTTGACTATTTTAGTAGGCTAAAATTTTTTGTGTTTGGGAATATAGTTGGAGTTTTTTATAGTTAGATGTAATGTTTTTGAGAGAAAAAGTAAAATGATTATGGATTTGATGTGATATTTTATCTTATTAGCTATTTTAGTATATTTTATTTTTTTGTGAATTTTAGCCTAAAATAGGCTAAAATAGCTCTTGCCAAACACCCCCAGTTTTGTCATTATAGCTTTGAAATCACTATATAAAATTAGTCATTTAAAACCATGTTAAGAATTGAGATAATTGTTGAAAAATCTAAGGTAAAGAGGATATAAGACATTAGGTTCAGTGGATATTTTTTGTTATTAAGAGATTTACCATTTGTAAAATAGTTTGCTGAGAAGTTATTTTGGTATTTAGGAAGGGCATTTTATTTCCAATTTTATCTCTTAATTTATGATTTTTATTTATCTGTTTGACTTTTTGTTGACTATTTGTTCAAATTTATATTTATCCGTTCAAATCTATCTATTTGATTTTTTTGTCTATCTGTTCAAATTTTTTTGTTTATCTGTTCAAATTTATTTTTTTTATCTGTTGAATCTTTTTAACCTATGTGTTGAATTTTTTTATTTTTTTATTTTATCTATTGAGTTTTTATAGTCTATTTTTTCTATATTTTCAAATGCACATCATTTTCAAACTCTCTCTATCTATTCTTCTCTCTACTTATTTTTTCTTTTTATTCATTAAAATTTTTACACCTCTCTTTTTGCTTTCTCTATTTGTTAAATTTAATCTTTTCAAATTTAATCTCTTCATCAGCAACATTCATCATCATTATCAACAACAACAATAACAACTAAAAAAAAAAAAATGAAAACTCAACAACATTCATTTTATCTGTTCAACAAACACACTTTATAAGTAGCCTCATCTCTATCTCTAGATAGTTGTTCACTAAGCTCTTAAAGAAATTGAAATCATAGAGGAGAAAATGAATATGAACATCGATTCGTCCTAATCTGAGTCCATCCATGAAGTTTAGTACATCGTACGTAGCATATAAGGTCTCAGAATCCGACGCTTGCCTTTCTTTTTGATCCTCAACACCAAAGTCCTTCTGCAAGCATATCTCACCATCTCTCTTTGGTGTTAAAGATGAAGAAGAGAGAAAGAAAATGAGAAGGAGAAAGAGAGAAAGAAGGTAGTGACAGAGACATTAGAGAAGATGGAGATGAAGGGAGATGACGGTGATGGTGGTGTTAGAACAGTAGATTGAAAGGGGCCCTGGTGGTAGTTGGATCTGTGGTGGTGATCACCTCCTCTATGACTGACCTGTTCAACAGTAGCGCACAGTGGAGAAAGAGATCAGGTGCTAGAGAAGACTGGAGCTCGCTGCTATTCGTCGGCGCGATCTTAGTTCTTAGATTTGGAGACTCGAATCTCGAGAGAGAATCTAGATTTGGAGAGAGAGAGAGAGAGAGAGAGTCTGGATCTTTGTCTGTTCATCGGTCTCCTCATCGCCGTTATGGCCTACAACGTCGCCCGTCTTTCTATCTCTACCTCCTCTGGATGGGTTAGGGTTAAGGTTAAGGTTAGGGATAGGGTTAGGGTTAGGGTTAGGGTTAGGGTTTGAAGAGGAGAGAGAGAGATGAGAAAGAGAATGAAGAGAAGAGAGGGAGAAATGACGACAAAAGGGCGACAAAAGGCTAAGAGCACTACTGATGGCCTAAGCTTGGAGATTCCGAAACCCTAGATCTAGAGAGAGAATCTAGAGAAAGGGGGAGAAATAGGAGTGTAAAAATGGCCCGCGGCCCATGGGCGGCCCGAAGCCTCCTCACAACTCGGGGATGGGCCTGGTCCGTTTAAGCCCGTTGGGGCCTGAGCCCAGCCCGAGACCCTAGGCTAGGACCTAGGCCATTATTTTGAAGTCCGGCCAAGCCCGTGGGCCTGGTCCATCGATCCATTAAAGCCCCACTCAAGGCTCGACCCGAGGCCAGCCTACGCCAAGGCTCAATGTTTTTTTTAGTGAAAAATAATAAAATTTTGGTAGCAAAAATAAAAAAAAAACAAAAAAATTTGTTCAGGCTCACCTAAGCTCGAGCCTAGGCATAGGCCTATCGGCTCGGCCCGAGCCCTAGCCCACTGGCCCGCCCAGGGCTCGAATACCCCTTGGGATTGGGCCTAATTTTTTTGTCCTCTGGGCCAATTCGACCCGAATTTTGGCGAGAGTCCGCGAGGCCCGACATGGGCCGAGCCGGGCCAAATTTACACCCCTAGAGAGAAAGAGGATGAGAGAATGGATTGTTTGGTTTTGGCAAACAATTTATATATACGGGGTAATTTGATCATTTTGTAAGAGCTTGTTCTTTTAGACAAAATAAATTAATACCTAGACCTTCGATCAAGGAAAATCTAAATTTAGATTTATCAATTGAGTACCCTTAAGAATTCTCTTTTTACTTGTAAAAATTCTACTAAAATGTATATATCTTCTATGTACTTATATTATTCTAGATCATTGTACACATCCATTTTGGAGTGTATACCATATGTACGTTATATCCTAATTAAATCTTTTAAGTCACAACTAAAAAAAAAAAAAAAATAACGAGTTATAACTAAACATCAAATAAGATATAACCAACGACTTTTTAAAAAAAATAATCAAAATAAGTTATAATTAATATCACAATAAGTCATAACTATCACTATAATAAGTCATAACTAAATTTTAACTAATTTCACAATAGATGATAATCAAATATCACAAGTGTCATGCATGATACATATGATACACAATGTGTATTATAAAATTTCCTTACTATTCTATTATTTTTCTATTCATTTAATTTCAAATTCCATAATTTAAAATCTATAGCTATCCAAACTAACTTTATCATTTTACAAAGGATTCAGCTCGGGTCCGGTTGGCGTCCTGTTAGACTTTTGTGGGATTATCACGGAATCTACATTGATGATCCAAACCATTGAATGTATAGAGTTTGTTAAGTATTTCATCCGTGTAAAAAATTACGTTGATCAAATATTAATAGTTATTTGATCAGATCATTTTTGTGTCAACAATTTATTATTAAAATCATAGTTATTGTTGATACAAATTTGATCTAATCTAATAGTTATTAATATCCAATTAATATGATTTTTTTTTTATAGAGATAAAGTATTTGACGAGTCTTAAATATTGAACGATTTAAATAATCAATATAAACTCCATAATAAACTCATAAAGCTCAATAATATATTCTAATATGATTTCGAACCAGGGATGGACTTTTTAAAAACAATGGAAATTTAAGAGCAATTCATTTTGGTCTATTTTCTTTGCACAATCCACCCAACCCCAATCCACCTATCTAATTTGTTTTAGCTTTGATCCCACATGGACTTTTTAAAACAATGGAAATTTGAGAGTAATTCATTTTGGTCTATTTTCTTTGCACAATTCACCCAACCCCAATCCACCTATCTGATTTTTTTAGCCTTGGTCCCACATAGACTTTTTAAAAACAGTGAAAATTTGAGAGCCATTTATTTTGGTCTATTTTCTTTGCACAACCCACCCAACCCCAATCCACGTATCTGATTTTTTTAGCCTTGGTCCCACATGGACTTTTTAAAAACAGTGAAAATTTGAGAGCAATTCATTTTGGTCTATTTTCTTTGCACAATCCACCCAACTCCAATCCACCTATTTGATTTTTTTAGCCTTGGTCCCACATGGACTTTTTGAAAATAGTGGAAATTTGAGAGCCATTCATTTTGGTCTATTTTCTTTGCACAATCCACCCAACCCCAATCCACTTATCTGACTTTTTTAGCCTTGGTCCCACATGGACTTTTTGACAACAGTGGAAATTTGAGAGCAATTCATTTGAGTCTATTTTCTTTGCGGAAAATGCATAAGACTCCAGTGGGACTGTTGGGAGTTTGTTCTGATTGGTCAAAAATTATTATTTTTTTTTTTTCCATTGGCAGCACCCCATGTGGGGGTGGGGGTGTTGGAGGTCGTTCCGTACAGGGGGTCCGGAGCAGCGCCCTTTCTTTGCACAATCCACCTATCTGATTTGTTTTAGCCTTGATCCCACACAGCAAGACTTATCGACGAAAACTTCGTTTTAGCCAATTTTTTCTTGGCTAAATTACAAATACATTTCAAAGATTTGCTTAATTTATAAATTATTTTTTGTAATTTAAAAAATTATAAATATACTTTTGTTAGAATTTTTTATTTAAAAGAATTAACTAAAAAAATAAAATTTATAATTACTTTCTTATACAATAATAAAATTACCTAAATTATTAATTAAAATATATTTCTAATATCATTAAAAAACTGTTAATTGACTTGAGAATTTATTAATAAAAAGAGTGATTTATTATGAAATTTGAAATCTCAGAGGTAAAATGTAATTTTCAAAACTACAAAGAGTGATTCATATTTTAATCAAATCATTGAAAGTGTATTTGTAATTTATCTTTTTTTTTTTCCTATTGTTTTCAATTGCATACACAAACAAACAAAATAAAAGTATTAAATTATTCTTACAAAGTATTACGATACTCATTGGTTAAATTTTAGAATAATATGAAAGGTACCACACTCTCGTTTGTAAAAGAAGTTTCAAAAAAAAAAATTATTTGTATAGTATTACTTTTATTTTGAGGGTTGGATTTCTCTCATATCTCATGTTGAGATTTGAATATGAGAGAATTTGAGAGACCTATAGAACCCATCACGGATCTCGTTTTGATAATTTGAATCGTTCATTTTATAGAACCTTCAATATATATTATTCTTGAAAAAAATTAGTTCAATGTAATAATTATAATTGTTTTCATTTTATTATGGTTGTCTACAAAAAAATAGATGACAAATATATTTTGAAATTGACCATTAATTTTTTAGAGACAAATGAGATAAAATGATAATGTTACGCTTATCGGATTGATAACAAAAATTTTGTAGATGATATACATTTAGGGTCCTACAAAATGAACGGTTCAGATCATCGAAACAAGACCCGTAGTAAGCTCTACGACCCCTCAAGTTCTCTCTTATTGAGATCTCTGCATGAAAAAAATCTAACCCTTTAAATAAAAAAATGTCTTAAATAATTTGGATTTTTTTAGACATAAAAATGGTGGGTCTTATATTATTAAATACATTCTCTCATTTATTGAAAATGGAGCCATCAATTATAAATGAGTATCCATACAATAAGCTATCATTTGAGGTTTGATTTTGATTTTGATTTTGATTTTTTTTTATTTTTTTTATTTTTTATTTTTAAGTTTTTTGATTTTCTACAAAAATATATACGAAAAAAAAGTGTTATGATAATTTATAAAAATAAAAAAAAAATTTACCCTTTGACTTTTTTATTATGTCCCCAAACCACCTCCAAATATACAAGCACAAGTCCTGCTATTGTATATTTAACATATATCTAGTTATGAGTCAAAGTGGCCTCAATTAAGATATATAGGGTAGGGTTGATTGGGTGAATTAGAGTATGAGATTGGGATTATTAATCCGTAGATCCAATTATCTTATGTTTGTTTTAATATTTTGGTTTAGGATTATTAATCCAATGGATAATTAATCCAACAAATTTGTAGGATTATTAGTAATGGGGTAGGGATGAGATTATTAATCCAATGGATATTAATCTAATTGGATAGTGAATACTATACTAATTTAATAGAATTATTAATACTTCACTATTAGTCTTGTGAATCAAACATGACCATATAGTGTTAATTATGAGATTACATGATGTCCGTTGTGCTCAAAGTTGTGTGGTTATGATATATGTAGTGTTGCTTGTTATAAGATATGTATCAATTATGAGATATGTAGTTCTGAGATATTTGGTAGTGATTATGAGATGTGTGATATTCATTATGCTCAAAGTTGTGTGGTTATGATATATGTAGTGTCATTCGTTATAAGATATGTGATATTAATTATGAGACATGTAATTATGAGATATGTGGTAGCGATTATGAGATGTCTGGTATTCGTTATGCTCAATGTTGTGTGGTTATGAGATATGTAGTGTGGTGTCACGACCCAAACCCGCCCCTATAGGTTTAGCACCGTAACCGGCTAGTAATCCGAGATTACCGAAGGCCTGCTCAACAGTAATACAGTAATTCAGAGTACAGAGGTTGGCGGAAGCCAATACAGTAATTAAAAGATGTCCAATGAGTAGTGACAGTCTGTATGCAAAAAGACTTTTCATAACATATATACTATCAGTACCAAAACAGTATGTACAGTATTTACAATCATCCAGGTCAGGGACTTAATCCCTATTAAGACAGTACAGTACAGTGCTATCAGTCAATGCAATATTACAAAACAGATGCAGAGACAGATGGGGGAACCTAAAACACCCCAAAAGCCGTAGCTTGAATGGGCTTGGAACCTCATAGTGAGGCACAGTGGTTGGCTTGACAAAACAGTGCTTGGCCTAACGCCCCTAGCAGCGGTCCGGTGCCTGAACACCTACATATACATATAAACAGTGAGCTAAAGCCCAGTGAATAACATAGTACGTAAAGAGGTTAAGAATGAATATCCTTTCAGTATTAAAACCAGTCAATTGATTCAGTATATCAGTCATTCAGTCATAACAGTCATATGTGGTACATCCATTAGCAGAACAGTACAGTAAACAGTAGGTTTTGAAAGACCGAGCAGTCAATGATGGCCATCATAACAGTAAACAGAAGTTCCAAGATAAGAACTAACAGAGATCTCTGTAACAGTAGCAGTAACAGTAACAGTAGTTGCTATGGATGCCACAATACAGTTTAGAATAGAGGACATACATTCATTCAGTTAACAGTACCAATTCAGAAACAGTACAGTTTAACCATTCAGAAGATATTCATATTTGAACATATCTTTACACAGTTGTTACTCACAGAGTTCTGGGCTACAAATAAGCTAGTACGCGTCTCCGGATGCCAACCCTACACAGTTACAGGATGAACACACACTAAGTTACACATTCGGGAATTAAAGACTTAGTCCCTACTTAGACTCGGTGTGGTTCTACATCTATATCCTCATTAAGACGTCTTAAACTAGGCCTAAGAATGCCTAGGATGGAATGAGGATGCAAAGATGCACTTTAAAACATTTTTCAGAATGTTCAGAAAACAGGGGTCCCACTCAAGCGTGACTATATCCGCTCGAGCGGCAACGCAATGAAAGGTTTCCGCTCAAGCATATACTTACCCGCTCGAGCGTACTGCAAAACAGTCAAAAGTGCTGGATGTGTGAAAATCACACTCGATTGGGCGCTCGACACTCGCTCGAGCGTAAGACACAAGGTCCTGCTCGAGTGTAAATTACCCCGCTCGAGCAGACTTCAAAACAGTGCAAAGTGCTGGGAGCACGAATTTCACGCTCGAGCGCTAGTCACCCCGCTCGAGCGTGAGTTCAAAATCTAGAATTCCCAAATTTGAACCTCAAGCTCAAAATCAACTTCAAATGTATCAAATTCGATCCTCTTGGGCTAATTTTTTTTAGAAAACACTTCAAAACCCATAATATTACATGTTTCAAAGATCAATTTAAGAAATCAAAACCCAAGGGTAGTTCAATTAAATCCAATTTCAACCAACATTTTCATGAACATAACTCAAACATGACATGCATGAGTTTAAACCAATTCAAAGCTTCCAATACTTGCTCTAATGAGACAATTCTTCTAAAATCATGGTGAATTCATGAACTTAAACATAAATATGAGCATGCATGCGAGATTTCTATGAAATCCACTTCACAATGCAAGGATGAACACATGCATGCATGAATTCTAACTCAATTCAACATATGAAGCTATTTCATGCCTTTAATCTCTACACTTCCATGTACCATGCAACAAAATAACTTGAATTCATGAACAAGGAGGTATAAACTCTACATTAAGTCTTGAATTAAAGGTCTAGAAGCTCAATTAACCAATTATCTTCCAAAATCTCTTAGCCTCCAAGCAAATCAAGAAGAAATCAAGCTATCTCCCTATTCTCTCTCTCTCTAGTCGGTTGAGTGCAAGAAATGGCTGATGAAATGTTGCTAACAATGTATTAAGGCTTCAACATGTATTGCCTAAATGGTCCACTAACATGGCAATATGGTAATTAAGGCAACCATTGCAATTTATCACCAATTAATCTAATCTAATCATACTATACCATATTTCAGATAAATATGCCATAAAATCACATAAATTATGATTAACACATATCACTAATCAATTTCAGATTCGGCCACCGATAAGGCCTTCAATTTGCAGTTTAAACATAGAACATGAACAGATAGTTTAATAGTCAAACAGATAGAGATGCACTTAAACTAGTACATTCAATCAGTCAGTTCAGTATTTTAGTCGATTCAATTACTTATCATAATCAATCTCAGTTTAGCAGTAATCAGTGGTTAACCAGTAATCAATGGTGAGGGTTATTACAATCTCCCCTTCTTATAAAGAGTTTGGTCCTCCAAACTCGAATTACCTTCATTCTGAAAGAAAACAGGATTCAGTGGAAACAGTTCAGGATATCTCTTAGGCATATCATCTTTCCTTTCCCAAGTGGCATAGACACCACCATGGTTTTGCCAATCAATTTTCACTAAAGGAATCTCTTTGTTTATCATTTCTTGATCCGTCTGTTTACAATCTGAATAGGCCGTTCCTCGTAAGTGTAGTCATCACTCAGCACTACACGAGTAGGCTCAATCACATGGAAAGGATACCGGAGGTAATCCCTCAACATAGAAATGTGGAAGACGTTATGCATATGCTCCATTTTAGGAGGAAGTGCTACTTGATACGCCACCGGATTGATTTTTTCAATAATCTCATACGGTTCGACATATCTCAGCGCTAGCTTACCTTGACTCCAAAACGAGTCTGGCCTTTCATCGGTGTCACTTTCACAAAAACGTGATCACCTACTTCATATTCTCTGTCTCGCCTTCTGACATCCGCATAACTTTTCTATCGGCTCTGTGCGGTTTTCAGTTTCTGTTGAATCAGTTTCACTTTTTCTATAGTTTCATACACAATCTCGGGCCCAAGCAAAGGCCTATCTCCAACTTCTGCCCAGCAAATCGGAGATCGACATTTTCTACCATACAATGCCTCGAAAGGCGCCATACCAATACTTGAGTGATAACTGTTGTTGTAGGCGAATTCAGCGAATGGCAAATGGCTTTCCCAATTTCCTTGAAAATCAAGGACACACATTCTCAGTAAGTCTTCCAGAGTCTGGATGGTCCTTTCTGACTGGCCATCTGTCTGAGAATAGTATGCACTACTCAGTCTCAGTTCAGTACCCAATGCTGTTTGTAGGCTTTGCCAGAATCTCGATGTAAATTTCGAGTCCCTATCAGAAACAATGGACACAAGCACTCCATGCAGTCTAACAATCTCATCAATATAGAGTATAGCCAATTTGTCCACATTATAAATTGTTTTGACAAGTAAGAAATGAGCAGATTTAGTTAGTCTATCAACAATAACCCAAATTGAATCCATACCTTTACTGGAGCGAGGTAAACCAACAATAAAATCCATGGTAATATGTTCCCATTTCCACTCCGGTATCGGCAAGGGTTGTAGTAAGCCTGCGGGTCGTTGATGTTCGACTTTAACTTGTTGGCAATGAAGACATTTTGATACAAAATCGGCAATTTCTTTCTTCATCCCCGGCCACCAGAAATTCAGTTTCAAATCTTGGTACATTTTTGTATTCCCTGGATGGATAGACAGTTTTGAATTGTGGCCCTCTTGCAGAATTCTTCTTTTTAGTTCAGAATCATTCGATACGCACAATCTTCCCAGAAATTTCAGTACATTATTCTCAAATTTGAAATCCAGCCTCGGTTTAGATTCTCGTTCTTCGATGATCTTCTTCAAGAAGTCATCCTGTTGCTGTTTTTCTTTAATTTCTTCAATCAGTGCCGATTGAGTAGAAATAGCATCTATTGTTCCACCTTGTTCTCGCAAAACAATCTCAATTTCAGATTTTTCAAGGTCACATAGCAACTCTTTCTGTCGGGTGAGTAAACAAGCTAAGTTCCTAATCGATTTCCGACTCAATGTATCGGCAATGGTGTTGGCTTTCCCCGGATGGTACAAAATCTGTAGGTCATAGTCTTTAATCAATTCTAACCATTTCCGCTGCCTCATGTTCAGTTCTTTCTGTGTGAAGAAGTATTTCAAACTCTTGTGGTCGGTATACACTTCACACGTCGCCCCATAAAGGTAGTGACGCAAGATTTTCAATGCAAACACTACTGCAGCAAGTTCTAAATCATGGGTCGGGTAGTTCTTTTCATGCGGTCTCAGTTGTCGGGAAGCATAGGCAATAACCCTCCCATTCTGCATTAAAACACATCCCAAACCCTTATGAGAAGCATCACTAAAAATGGTAAAACCATCCGTACCTGAAGGTAGGGTAAGGACCGGTGCAGTCACAAGTCGAGTTTTTAACTCTTGAAATGCTGATTCTTTTTGGTCAGTCCAGTCAAATGATATCCCCTTCTGAGTCAGCTGTGTCAGTGGTAAGGCAATTTTGGAGAAGTCTTTGACAAATCTTCTGTAATACCCGGCTAACCCCAAAAAGCTTCGGACTTTTGTAACATTTGTTGGTCTAGGCCAATTTACCACGGCTTCAACTTTCTGTGGGTCAACTGAAATTCCATCCCTACTAATAACATGTCCCAAAAACATAACATGATTAAGCCAGAATTCACATTTAGTCAGTTTAGCATAAAGTTTCTGTTCTCTTAGGGTCTGTAAGGCAAGTCTCAGATGATGTTCATGTTCCTCTCTACTCTTGGAATAAATCAGAATGTCATCTATAAATACAACAATAAAGTCATCGAGGAATGGTTTAAAAATCCTGTTCATGAGGTCCATAAATGCAGCAGGTGCATTGGTAACTCCAAAAGGCATAACTAGGAATTCGTAATGTCCATACCTCGTTCGAAAAATAGTTTTGTCAATGTCCTCTGGTTTAACTTTCAGCTGATGATATCGGGATCTGAGATCAATCTTAGAGAACACTTGAGCACCTTGTAATTGATCAAATAAGTCATCAATATGCGGCAATGGATATTTATTTTTCACAGTTACCTTGTTTAGTTCACGGTAGTCAATACAAAGTCTCAGTGAGCCGTCTTTCTTTTTCACAAACAAGACAGGTGTGCCCCATGGCGAAGTACTAGGCCTGATGAACTTCTTATCTAACAGTTCTTGCAGTTGCACTTTCAGTTCTTTCAATTCAGTCGGAGCCATTCGGTAAGGAGCTTTAGATATTGGCTGTGTACCCGGAATCACATCAACGGTGAACTCAATCTCCCTATCAATCAAATCCCCTGGAAGATCATCTGGAAAAACATCTAGGAATTCTCTGACTATAGGAATACTGTTCACATTAGCGTTAACATCAGCAGATACAGTCAATACAGAACATAAATACCCTTTACACCCCTTTCTAATCAGTTTGTATGCTTTCATAGATGAAATCAAATATGGGGGAGGTACCACTCCACTTCCGTTAAACACAAATTTGGGTAGGTCAGGTGGACGGAAAACAACTTGTTTTGTCACACAGTCTATAGTAGCATGATATTTTGTTAACCAGTCCATTCCCAATATCACATCAAAATGATCAATGTTTAGAGGCAGTAAATCAATATACAGATGCATGTCCCCAACAATAATTTCACATGCAGGGTACATATAAGCACAAGTCACAGATCCCCCAACAGGTGAAGATACAGCTAACAAGTAATTCATGGGTTCCAATGGTCTATTCAATTTTCGCGAAAAAGTATGCGATACATATGAATGTGTAGACCCCAAATCAATAAGAACATATGCATTTTGAGTACAAATTGAGAGAATACCTGACACAACGGTCTCGGTATTCTGCACATCTCCCGGTACCAGTGCGAACACTCGGCCCTGCCTCATAGGCTCTTTTCCAGTCGCTTTAGGGGTGGGTTTTGGTGGGACAGTTGATGCTGCTGCGCTTGGTGCAGCTTTACTATTGCCCTGAGGAGTGGAAGGGCAATCTTTGACCATGTGGCCCACCTTGCCACACCTGTAACAAGCACCTGAAAGTTTATAACAAACCCCTTTGTGTTTCTTACCACATTCAGAACAGGGCGGTACGGAACCACTTCCCTGACTAGAGCTGGTGGTTGACCCTGAGTTTTGCTTTTTGTTCAGTGGGTTGTTTCTGCCTTTCTTGAATTTAAAACCCCGTTTCTTACCACGCCATTCGGACGCTGGTGTTTCAGTTTGTTTCAGTGCTTCAATATTTGATTCAGCTATAATGGCCCGGTCAAGAACATCCACATACTTGTGCAATTTCAACATGTTAATTCTGTCAAGTACTTCGACATTAAGGCCGCCTTCGAATTTCCTGACCTTCTTATAGTCAGTGTCCACCATATGTGGTGCATATCTAGCAAGCTCGGGGAACTTAGACTCATATTCAACGACAGACATGGTGCCTTGTCTCAGCTGTTCAAACTCAGTCACCTTTCGATCCCGGACACACTAAGGAAAGTATTTCTCAAAGAAGGACTCCTTAAACTGAGCCCAAGTCATAACTGTGTTGGCGTCACGGACTAGCATCCACCACCTTCTAGCTTCCTCCTGTAGGGTAAAGGTAGCTAGCAACACTTTATGAGCTTTAGAGTACGGAAACATTTCAAATAACTTTTCTGTTTCAAGAACCCATGCTTCAGCCTTCAAGGGTTCAAGGCCTCCCTGAAAGGATGGCGGTTTCATCTTGCTAAATTTCTGTGTTAGAGTGATGATGTCATCATTCACATTCTGTTCCGGCTGTATCGGAGGAGGTGGGGACTGTTGGTTCTGTTGTTGCTATTGCCTTAAGGCCTCAGTTAGCAGTTCAACTGTTCTTTCAAGTCTCGCCATTCTGGCGTCAGATGATTCAGTTTCCTCGGCAGTTCTTGCATTATCCATTTCATTATAAGCAGTTATAGCAATTATAAACATAAGCAATTATATGTTTAAACATATTAACACATATTCATGTCATGTCCACACACACTTTTCATGCTCATGTGATGCCCTAATCGCTTTCCTAGGACACCCTATAGCTCATTTGGACACGTGTGTGCGGTATAACTCGTGGTTAGGTATTGCTCTGATACCACTCTGTCACGACCCAAACCCGCACCTATGGGTTTAGCACCGTAATCGGCCAGTAATCCGAGATTACCGAAGGCTTGCTCAACAGTAATACAGTAATTCAGAGTACAGGGGCTGGCAGAAACCAATACAGTAATTAAAAGATATCCAATGAGCTGTGACAGTTTGTATGCAAAAAGACTTTTCATAACATATATACTATCAGTACCAAAACAGTATGTACAGTATTTACAATCATCCAGGTCAGGGACTTAATCCCTATTAAGACAGTACAGTACAGTGCTATCAGTCGATGCAGTATTACAAAACAGATGCAGAGATAGATGGGGGAAACTAAAACACCCCAAAAGCAGTAGCTTGAACGGGCTCGGAACCTCACAGTGAGGCACAGTGATTGGCTTGACAAAACAGTGCTTGGCCTGACGCCCCTAGCAGGGGTCCGGTGCCTGAACACCTACATATACATATAAACAGTGAGCTAAAGCCCAGTGAATAACATAGTGCGTAAAGAGGTTAAGAATGAATGTCCTTTCAGTATTAAAACCAGTCAATTGATTCAGTATATCATTCATTCAGTCATAACAGTCATATGTGGTACATCCATTAGCAAAACAGTACAGTAAACAGTAGGTCTTGAAAGACCGAGCAGTCAATGATGGCCATCATAACAGTAAACAGAAGTTCCAAGATAGGCACTAACAGAGATCTCTGTAACAGTAGCAGTAACAGTAACAGTAGTTGCTATGGATGCCACAATACAATTCAGAATAGAAGACATACATTTATTCAGTTAACAGTACCAATTCAGAAATAGTATAGTTTAACCATTCAGAAGATATTTATATTTGAACATATCTTTACGCAGTTGTTACTCACAGAGTTCTGGGCTACAGATAAGCTAGTACGCGTCTCCGGATGCCAACCCTACACAGTTACAGGATGAACACACACTAAGTTACACATTCGGGAATTAAAGACTTAGTCCCTACTTAGACTCGGTGTGGTTCTACATCTATATCTTCATTAAGATGTCTTAAACTAGGCCTAAGAATGCCTAGGATGGAATGAGGATGCAAAGATGCACTTTAAAACATTTTTCAGAATGTTTAGGAAATAGAGGTCCCGCTCGAGCGTGACTATATCCGCTCGAGCGGCAAAGCAACGAAAGGTTTCCACTTGAGCGTATACTTACCCGCTCGAGCGTATTGCAAAACAGTCAAAAGTGCTGGATGTGTGAAAATCACGCTTGATTGGGCGCTCGACACCCGCTCGAGCGTAAAACACAAGGTCCCGCTCAAGCGTAAATTACCCCACTTGAGCGGACTTCAAAACAGTGCAAAGTGCTGGGAGCACGAATTTCATGCTCGAGCGCCAGTCACCCCGCTCGAGCGTGAGTTCAAAATTTGGAATTCCCAAATTTGAACCTCAAGCTCAGAATCAACTTCAAATGTATCAAATTCGATCCTCTTGGGCTAATTTTTTTTTGGAAAATACTTCAAAACCCATAGTATTACATGTTTCAAAGATCAATTTAAGAAATCAAAGCCCAAGGGTAGTTCAATTAAATCCAATTTCAACCAACATTTTCATGAACATAACTCAAACATGACATGCATGAGTTTAAACCAATTCAAAGCTTCCAATACTTGCTCTAATGAGCCAATTCTTCTAAAATCATGGTGAATTCATGAACTTAAACATAAATATGAGCATGCATGCAAGATTTCTGTGAAATCCACCTCACAATGCAAGGATGAACACATGCATGCATGAATTCTAACTCAATTCAACATATGAAGCTATTTCATGCCTTTAATCTCTAGACTTCCATGTACCATGCAACAAAATGACTTGAATTCATGAACAAGGAGGTATAAACTGTACCTTAAGTCTTGAATTAAAGGTCTAGAAGCTCAATTAACCAATTATCTTCCAAAATCTCTAAGCCTCCAAGCAAATCAAGAAGAAATCAAGCTATCTCCCTATTCTCTCTCTCTCTCTAGTCGGTTAAGTGCAAGAAATGGCTGATGAAATGTTGCTAACAATGTATTAAGGCTTCAATATGTATTGCCTAAATGGTCCACTAACATGGCAATATGGTAATTAAGGCAACCATTGCAATTTATCACTAATTAATCTAATCTAATCATACTATATCATATTTCAGATAAATATGCCATAAAATCACATAAATTATGATTAACACATATCACTAATCAATTTCAGATTCGGCAGCCGATAAGGCCTTCAATTTGCAATTTAAACATAGAACATAAACAGATAGTTTAACAGTCAAACAGATAGAGATGCACTTAAACTAGTACATTCAATCAGTCAGTTCAGTATTTCAGTCGATTCAATTACTTATCATAATCAGTCTCAGTTTAGCAGTAATCAGTGGTTAACCAGTAATCAGTGGGGAGGGTTATTACATGTGGGTTATGAGATATGTGGTATTGGGTTATGACAAATAGGGGTCGTTTGGGAAGCTGGGTTTAGGCTAAACAATAATGACTTATACCCCCTTTTTTTCCCACCCCCTTGACCTCCTCTTCACCTGATTGGTCACTTTTTGTTTTTTTGTTTTTTTCCCTTCTCCTCCAATCACCACCTGTCACGTGTGTGTGGGAGTGGTGGGGGTGGTGATTGGAGGGGGTCTCAATTATCACCCTTAGGCTAAAATAGTCAATAAAGCTAAAATAAGCTAAAATAATTAACAAAACAAAATGTTACATCCAAATCATAATCATTTCATTTTTCTCTCATAACTATCAAATCAACTATAAAAAAAAAACTATCATTCCAAACAAAATTTTTTCAATCAAGCTTAAAATAACTAGAAAGCCAAAACACCATAGCTAAATTTCCAAATGAGCCCATAAATATAAGACATGTAATATTGGTCATAACTAAGTTACAAGGAGAAATGGTAACAGTAGTATGAGGAGAAGTGACTATAGTAAAACTGATTTAATTATTAACACAGGATAAAAGTTTCCCTTCTCTAAAACTCAGTGGTTTCAGAGTAGAGCAAGCGTTCTCTTTTAGAGTTTGTGGTACTCTGTTTAGGATCAGACTTGTGTTTTCAGTTTGAAAATGACCTCCTTGAGTATCGAAAGAAGAGGAGAAAGTGAAAGATAACACTCTTTTATGGTTTTATTGTTTTTCAGCTGTGTTGGTGATACTTATGGGTACATTGTTTATGTTTTGTAAAGACGTTAGACCCCACTATTAGGTGTCCGTTTGTTCTCTTTTTGTTGGTCAACTAGGGGTCTCTTTTGTCATCAAAAGTAATGTCTGGCAATACAAGGGAAGGTGGTTAGACGGATAATACCGATACAGACAATGGCAGTGAATATTCAAAGGAACAGCAGAGTCTGCCTCATCCAAGGTTTCTAAACCGTCAGTGCTAGATTCAACAAAGAAAGGGAATACGAATGTCCTGTCAATCATAATTTTCAAAGACGTTTAGTAGGCTTTCTTCTTGATCACATGCAATTTGTTTCTTATTTGATGAAACATTTTATTAATGAACATTGATAAGTTGCTAAGGGTGTTGAGATAGTCGGATGAAATGGGAACTATTATATTTTCGGGTTTGCCAGTGAGGAAGACATGCATAGAGTGGCCTCTCAAGGGCCTTATGTTGTGGCTGGTGCACCTCTAATTGTTGATTATTGGAGACCGTCTTTGATCCTTGATCACTTGCAAATTGCAAGGTTTGCAGTATGGGTGCGTTTGCATAGGCTACCTTTGGAGTGTTTTACGATCGAAGCAAGTCTTCAACTTAGAAAGGCCATTGGAGAAGTGATTAGCGTGGATTATGATATGGTGCACCTCTAATTGTTGATTATTGGAGACCGTCTTTGATCCTTGATCACTTGCAAATTGCAAGGTTTGCAGTATGGGTGCGTTTGCATAGGCTACCTTTGGAGTGTTTTACGATCGAAGCAAGTCTTCAACTTAGAAAGGCCATTGGAGAAGTGATTAGCGTGGATTATGATATGGGCTCACCACGTAATTTGCGATTTTTACGCATCTAAATTTGGATTCCTATGGATAGACCTCTCATCAGTGGGCTCTTTCTTCAATGTCAAGATGGTAAAGATCGATGGATTAAGAGTAGGTATGAGTTTTTTTCAAGATTTGTCGTAACTGTAGGAAAATTGGTCATACATATAATCAGTGTGAAATGCTAGAAGAGTTAGCAAGGGTAGAGATTGATGATCAACTTGAGAAGATTCGGAACAAACTCAATTCATTCAGCCTCACTCAAGAAATCCACCCAATGTACATGGCCAATATGAGAGCTTTTGCTTATCAGCCTGAATGTCAAAACTCTTCAGTAGTGGATGCATGCATGGGCCAATCCCTGAACTATAGGAAGGGTAACCAATGGAGGACGATGTTGTGATTCTATTAGGAATACCAATCCAAGAGCATTGGAACAATATGGATGACTTTCTGGAGATCTAGGAGTGGAATTGGAATATTGGGTGGAGTTAGCTGCTGCTCAAGATCAAGCAATTCATGAAAATTTCATCCTAGATGGTCTTGTAGCGTCAGCAGCATCTCCAGAAGTGAGGGGTCAGGGTTAAGACTCCAAGTAGGAAGTGGATTCTAATTTGTTAGCTAAAGTTTTGTGGCAACTAGATCAACCGATTTGGTCAGATATGGTCGGATAGTGAAGAAATGACGACGATGGAACAAATAGATAATTAGTGGCAGAAATGGTTTTCAATGCTCCAGGCATTTGGTGTAAATATAGGTAGTTGGATGGCGTTAAGATCCTCTAGAGTAATACCTACAATGATCTCCTACTGTGATCCATGGATAGCCAACACGTGTCCCACTCACCAAACCAAGGGCTGAGATTCAAACTCACCAAAACGACGTCGTTTTGGTGAGTAAATTGAAAATAAATAAATAAAACAAAAACAGATAGATAGAGAGAGAGAGAGAGAGAGAGAAGAAGAGAGAAAGAGAGACAAAAAGAGAGAGAGAAGAGGATCTTCAAATCTTTGGCCAATCTCTGCCATGGCTGGGTTTTCAGATTCAAGAAATTGAACATAACCAAAACAAAAGCCCCATCGTTGGCCACCTTCCCCACCAACGCTCCGGCAACTCTCAATCCCTTCAACAATCCTCTCCCAGTCGTTCTCCTCTTCCGACAGTCCTCTCCTGCTGCACCTCCCTCTCCTTCATTTTCCTTTTCCTTTCTTTCTTTCTTTCTTTTCCTTTTAGATCTAGACAAAACATAGAGATGATATATATACAAATCAAAACAAACAAATATACAAATGATTTTATCAAAAAAAATTTTAAAATCACAGAAGTGGGTTTGCCTTGTGGGTTTAAAAGTTTAACAGAAAATATTCTTGTAAAAGAATGTTATTGTAATAGAAAATATTTACAAAATGTTTAAAAGATTTTTTTTTTCCCCAGAATATTTACAAGTTTAATAGAAATGTTTTTGAAAATAGAGATATGCAAGGAAAGGTTAAGATTGAAAGTGAATTTTGGAGGGAGAAAAATGAGCTAAATCAGTGCAGAAACCCCAAGACAAAATTTCAAGCATTGAAACCCTTCGGACTCTCAAGTGTGTAGAGAGAGAGAGAGGAGAGAGAGAAGGAAAACAAAAAAGGGAATCCTAGATCTTGCACGATGGTCCAAGAGGAGGAGCGGTTGGCGGCGACGGCTTTCTTTTTCCTCAGCATTAAGATCCTCCTCCTCTTCTCTTATTCTCTCTATCTCTCTCTCTCTCTCTCTAATGCTGCATAGGAATAGAAATGTATAGGGAATTTTGAAAGCTGATTTTTTTTTCTTTCAAATTACTCACCAAAACGACATTGTTTTGGTGAGGCTTAATCTTAGCCTTTGGACGGATCACTCTGAGAGATCACTCTAGAAATTAACTCTAAAGGATCTTAACGCAGTTGGGCGACATCAAGAGATTTGAATCAAATTGATTTGTCAAATTTCAGGCGGCATGGCCACTCTAATGGATTTTAGAGAAGTGATTGAGACCCCTCCAATTACCATCCCCACCACCCCCCACACACACGTGGGGGCTGGTGATTGGAAAAAATAAAAATAAAAAAATTGGCCAATCACGGCCAGAGGAGGTCGTGGGGGTGGCCCCCTGTGGGGGTCCAAATCATTTTTCTAGATTTTAATGTGGACCTCTAGATAAGGGACTTAGTTAATATGGAAGAAATTGAAGGAAATATGGAATGGATCTGTGCTTAGGATATTATGGAGAATAATATAATTGGGCTACCTCAGGATGTAGGTTTAGGCTTTCCAAATGTGGATCTTGACTTGAGTTTAGGATGGTCCACTGAGCCTATCATTATTTAGGAGCCTAGAGACAGAGCCCATCTTCCAATTGAGGCATACTAGAATGGCGTCCGGATCCTCTAGGGTGAAAACCCTACAGTCATCTCCTAGAGTGAACAATCCAACGGCTGACATTAAACCTCACCAAAACGACGTCGTTTTGGTGAACACTTTGAAGAAAAAAAAATCAATCCATGATTCTCCTCTCCTTTTCTCTCTCTACCTTTTCTTTTCCATTTTCTTGCTCAAGAAAACCATTCAAAATCAACAAATCTCACAAATCCATCTCTGAAAATCAATCCATGGCTCAAAGTTTCTCGGATTTTAGTATCAAAACCTCGGCTAGTGGTCCACCAGGTGTGGAACCCTCCCAAGAAACAGAGCTCAGCCAGCTTGAAACTTGGGCTTCATGGTGATCTGAATCTCTAATGCCTAAACCCATTTGGATCTGACCACCCATTTCGCCGGTGAGGGCGTCACTGCCGCCCGCCGCCGCCGTGGCCATCGACAGAGTGAGAGAAGAAGGCGAGAGGTTCCCGCGTGAAGAAACAGAGGACTCGTTGTTGTTGTTGTTAGTACTGTTGGGATCTTCATTTGACCAAGCATCAATGAAACCCCTAGGAGTCTCCAGATCAGGGTTGAGAAACAAATTGCACTCATCGGCATAGGGAATCAAATTCAGAGACTCGTCGATGCAATCTTGATTGAAAATCATCTGGGGAAAAGATATGAGTTTGTGAGATTTCTTCTATTGCTTGAGCCATGGATTGATTTTCAGAATGGGTTGATTTTCAAAAAGGTAGAGAGAGAAAAAAAGAGGAGAATCATGGATTGATTTTTTTTTTTCTTCAAAGTACTCACCAAAACGACGTCGTTTTGGTAAGGTTTAATGTCAGCCGTTGGATTTTTCACTCTAGGAGATGACTGTAGGGCTTTCACCCTAGAGGATCCGGACGCACTAGAATGAGCTTGCCAATAAGGGTAAAGGTAAAGCCCATGATTTGGCAAGTAAGGATGAAGATAACTCATCAGAGAATGAACGACCTAGAATTTGAGCTTATTATGCAGGTCCAATGGGAGATTGTGCTGGTGCAAGTAATTCTCATCGTCGAAGATCTATGGAATGTTCTCATATTAATGTAGCGGTAGGGAATGGTAGAAGGGTCAATGCATCTGGGACTGTTGTGTTACTGATGCCATGAAGACGGCGCGTGAGAGATGCGAATCTCATTAATAGACTTTGACGAACTCAAAAAATTTGGTGATCAATTCGATGCTGGAAACGCATACAAGGGCAATGCTTACTAGTGTGTCGGAAGAGGAAAAACTGACCGATAGTGCTTACAGAGAAAAAGAAATATGTAGAACAGATTGAGAACCAAAAGGAGGGAGGTATCGCAAGCGGAGTGCAACTCATGCTTCGATTAAAATGGAGGAATTTCCACTGAAGAAAAAATGTTCGGATTTTGAAGAAGGCTCTTTGAGACAAGCTAGAGAGATGGATGAAAATTAAGATGATAATTTTATGGTTGATTTTGCTATAGCTTCAATGGTTGAGTTACTAATGCAGCAAAGTAATACTGATTGCTCAGGGGTTTTGGGGGGAGGTTGTCCCTAAATAACCTCCTAAATTGCCATGAGGATTTCAAGTTGGAACTGTCGAGGGATGGGTCACCCTCTCTCTAATGCCGAATTTAATATTTTTAGTGGAAACTAAGATGAAGTCTAAAAAGTTAAAGCGGCTGGGGTTGACAATGGGTTTTAAGTTTTAGACGGGGTTGGATAGTGAAAGTCAAGAGTGGAGGACTTTAGGCTGTATTAAAAGTGTTATTGTGTTGGAAGTTAAAGAGGAAGAAGGTAAGAGATGGATTCTTATGCTTTTCTATGGACATCTTAGAGTTGCATAACGTTAGATGGTATCGGAGGCTATGGCTTACTTTCTTAAGGAATTGAGTATGCTAGTGGTAATATTAAGGGATTTTAATCAGGTGTTGCATCCGTATGAGAGATACAACAATGCCAAATCAAGAATTCTGGTGATCAATGCTCTATTGGGTTTCATAGACAACCAAAGGTTAGTGGCTTTGCCTTGTTTGCGAGTCCATTTTACATGGACAAATAACAAAATTGGAACTGAAGTCATTTATGAAAGGAGATCTGATCATGGTTTTATTCTTCTTGACATTTGTCCTATTGAAGTGCCAAGGAGATGTGGGATTAGATTTGAGGCTATATGGCTTTTGGATGATGCCACTACAGAATATAATAAAAAAGGTATAGGCACAGCCAATCACTAGTTCGAGGGCTTACGGGTTAATGCAACATCAAAGATTACGATCCAGCATCTTCGAAATTGGAATAATCAGCCTAATCGAAGTTTGGTGTCACAAATCGATGGTATCCACCTACAACTGATGGATATTCATAGAGACCAATTATTTGGTAATAGAATTGTGGAAGATCATGCGTTGAGAAGTAGGTTGGATATGTTGTTACCAAAACAATAGTTGCACTGGGCACAGAGAGCAAGACAAAAATGGGCACAACTTGGGATCAAAATACTAGATTTTTCCACGTGGCAGCTACAATCAATGCAAGTAGGCAACGGATTGGTTTTCCAAAGCTAGAGAATGGAGTAATCATCATAGGTCAAACAGAAATTCAGCAGGCCTTCATGACTCACTTTCATCAACACTTCAACCCGTTGGAGGCAAGTCATTTAAATATTAATGCATATCCAGAAAACTTTCAACTTTTATCTGCTATAACTTGTAAATTAAATGATGAACAATGAACCGAGTTGAATAGTCCATTTATGGAAAGTGATGTATCAGTTCGTTCCAGATGGAACGGGTCGGACTGATCCACGCCCCTCAAACCTGTGTCCGAATGACCAAGCCCACCAGAAGACCTACACAAGAGTTCAACGGGGAACGGGGAATCCCCCAGCGAACCCTCCGACGAGCAAGTTAGAAAGAGAGGTGGAATGTGAAGATAGATTAGAAATAGAAAGCTTAACCTTCTTCTTGTCTTCAACATCTGCTTATATCCTCTGGTAATCATTTCATTGTCCCTTCCAATCTGGCCTCTTGGCCGAAAATCTACGCTCTAGCTTACCTTGTTCATGGTGAGGCCGTTCTGTCTCGACGGGGAGGGGTTATCGCAATAAATGCTGTAAGGGGTTTCATTAATGGCTGATGTACAGTGGAATAACTTTGCAAGATCTTTGTCTGCTTATGTGGCTTGTCTTTCTCCTGCCATGTGTTCAGATGTCATTGGTTCTTAATGCCATGTTGAGTTCCAGCAACGCTGGGCCTTAGTATTTGAATTATGTATTGGGCCCTAAGTGGTGTGCTATATAACCTTTATGCGCCTATCCATGTCAGTAGTCCCCCATTCCCAAGTGCAGCTTTAGTCCAACGAAGGGAATAATGAAGAAGATGATGGTAGTGAAAGACCGACGGCAATGGGTATCGACCATGAGGAGGGCCGACTGTGAAGGGTGGCCGAGTGGAGGGACCGACCATGAGGAGGGCCGATCGCGAAGGGTGGCCGCGTGGAGGGACCGACCATGAAGAGGGCCGACCGCGAAGGATGGCCGCGTGGAGGGACCGACCATGAAGAGGGCCAACCGCGAAGGATGGCCGTATGGAGGAACCGACCATGAGGCAGACCGACTGCGAAGGGTGGCCGAGTGGAGGGACTGACCATGAGGAGGGCCGACCGCGAAGGGTGGCCGCGTGGAGGGACCGACTGCGAAGGAGGGGTGGTGTGGCGCGGGGCTCGAGGGGCGGCGGGGCACGTGGTGAAGTGAAGTGGAATAGACAGGGAAGGGGAAAAGGGCAATGGATCGTGGGCGTACACGTGGCGGAATCCTGTAGTGGGGGAGGTTAGGCGTTGAGCAAGAAATGAAGCGATAGGTCAATATAGGGTGTTGAAAAGACAGTTTTGGCAGATTTTTGAAAATTTTCAAACTGGCGAAATTTAATTGTGACCCTTGGAATATAAGCAAGCCTTGGGCTTTTGGTATTATCTGTTTTACTTATCTCTTTGCAAAAAACCAAAGCATCCCAAAAGTAAACTCGTTCGTTGCCAGTGATACGCCCCTGCAACACTTCGTGAATTTTCTTGTGCCCGCATCCGAAGCCATTCGCAGACACACAAGAGAGATGGCCCAAGAGGAAGCAACAACCGCAAGGGTTGATCCGTTGGGCAACGATGTGGTGGATTTGGCAGAACAGTATCGTATGGAGCGTAGGGAATGAGAGGTAGTTGGTGAGGCGGTGCGGGCTCGTCCAAGGACGATGATTGCAGCTGCGAAACCTATTAGTCAAGTGGAGTCGGACCACTGGCACACTAAACCAGACAGATCCATACTTACGGCAGAGGAGTTGGAGGGAATAAGGAGGAAGTACCAAATTCCCTCGGAGATAGGGTTAAGATTGCCCACATCCAAGGAAAGGGCATTGGATGTGCGGCCGGGCGAGTTCAGCTTGTACGAGGAAGCGTTGCGAGGGGGTTTGCGGCTGTCTCTCCCCCAAGTAGTGGTGGATGTGTTAAACAAGTTAGAGGCGGCGCCAGGGCAGCTGATCCCGAATGCCTGGAAGATAGTAGTGGCTTGCGCGAGTGCCTGGCTGCAGGCGATCGGAGGGACGACAATGACAGTAGAGGAGTTCTTCTCCTACTACAAGGCCTCCAGTCAGCAGGAGACTTGGGTGACTCTGCAAGCAGTGGCGGGGCAAGGGCTGGTGACAGGTCTTCCATATTCGGTAAAGGGGTGGAGGCTGAGATGGTTCTTTGTGACGGCGAATGGTGGGGCAGGAGTTCGCACAACGTGGAAGGTCCCCACCAAATCAGTCGAGCCCAAGTTGGACGGGGCGGCCGAAGATCAAGTGAAGAAGGTGAGGGAATGGAGGGAGGAGAAGGGAGTAAGGTGAGACGAGCTGGTCCTTCATTCAATGTTGTTTGCCCTGAACTTGGGACCGCAACCGTTGGGGGAGGATCCAGCAAGGGAAGAGTTAGAGAGACAACGGAAGGCGGATGAGGAGGAGGAAAGGAGATTGTTCGCCCGAGCGAACAAATATAAGGAGACACAACTAGGGCCTGCTCCGAAGTTGGTGCCGAATGAGAGGATTCGACCTCGTCCTAAACCTTTGGGGGACAAGAACCTGATTGAGTTTGCCCCATTGCCACAACCCATAGACCCACTGAAGGAGAGGGGCAGACGAGAGGTTGAAGCAGGACTGAAGAAGTCGAAGAATAGGAGGATTGCCACTGAGGGGGCTACGGATGGGCCCGATTTGAAGAAGATGAGGGTTGGTGGCGAGGACACCCCTGAAATGGGACCAGAGGAGGCGGTGAAGGAGATGGAGAGTGGGGTGACTGTCCCTGAAAAACAAGTTGCTGATGGGGCGACCGGCCCTCAGGAGGGGGCAAAACAACAGCCAAAGGGGGAGGGCCTGCTCCCCAAGGAGATGGAGAGGGGGTCAAGTTGAAAACTGCTATCTACCACGCGCCAGCAGTTTCTGGGCAACTAGAGGGAGAGTGAGGCCCTGCCAGGACTGCTGCCGATCGGCTTTTGGGCGTGGTGGAGGACGCGGCAGTGCGTTCGATGGCCAGTTTTACTGAGGCCGAACTGCTAAGGAAGTTGTGCTCTGCCCAGATAGAGGCAACTACCTTAGCAGGAGCCCTACTGAACAAGGCGGTGGCTGCAAGAGGCAAAGTGAGGCCACTGAAGGCAAAGTTGGAGGAAGTGGAGTCCCAACTGGAAAGTTTGAAGAGGGAGGCTGCAGGGTGGAAGAAGGCCGCGCGGAGTGTGTGTGTCAGGGGGCTAGAAGAGGCCCAGAAGGCGAAGAAAATGGAGGTGTTGGCGATGGTGCAGAGCAATGTTGCCTACCGTGCCCAGGCTGAGCTGCTCGCGACCAAGTTGGGGTTGGAGACAGAACGCCGCAAGGTGGTGTCGCTCGAGTTCCAGCTGGTTGGCGAGCAGAAAAAGCTGGAAGAGGCCCAAAAAGCCTGCATCGTCACCAACGAACGGTGGGATGAGGCCATGACCTGCAACGAAGATCTTCGTGCTCAGTCGATCAAAGAAAAAGAAGAAGCGGATCTGAAGATCGCTGACCTGGAGAGGACGTTGGCAGACGAGCGGGCCAAGTCAATGGAGGAGAAAGTGGGGTTGGAGAAGGCTTTGGAGGAAGAAAAGACCGAGTTAGCCTCTGAGAGGGCAGCATACCCCGACTTATGCGTCGCAGCAGTAGAGCAGTTCAAGGGGTCTGCTGACTTCCAGATGGCTATTGATGCTGTGATTGCCAGCAACTTGGCAAGGGAAGGGTCAGGGGAGGTTGGCCCGTCGGGAGCGACTGTTGGGAGCAGGAGTGAAGAAGAAGTGATCTAGAGCTTCCAGCGGTCGGACTTCTACAAGCATGAGATGGCTGAGTTCTGGGACAGCGGCTGGAAGACTTTCAAGCGTAAAGTAGAAGAGCTGTTCCCAGACTTGGACTTCAGCAACGTAAGGATAGACGAAGACGACGTGGCCCAGACCCCCCTAGACGAGGGTGTTGACGAAGAGGACCTTGCCTCAAGTGAAGATGAATGATTGGTGTGAACAAAATTTGTAAATAGAATTTTGGTTATTTTTGTTTTTGTTTTGTTGTCATTGTTGTTTGTTGTTTGTTTGTTTGTTTGTTTTTTTTTTTTTTTTTGTGTAATTTCTATAGTAAACTTATGTATAAGTTTGTAAATAAATAAAATTCTGAGTTGTGTTTGTCGCACTGTGGCCTTTATTTTTGTAAGTCTGAAAAGAATGAGAATGGCTATTCAAATATGGCTTGTGTATAAATCGCAGTGAAAATTGAGAAGTAGGGAGCTAATCTAGCTTGTGAGAAAATTATGATGCAAAGAATGTTAACAATAAGAATGTTGGAATGTAAAGGTCTTAAAGTGTGAGAGTCTTGAAGTGTTAAATGGTTGGCAAATGAAAGTTGAAAATGTAAAGAATATTAAGAGGTGTAAAAGCATGGACCTGGAATTGGACCAAGTATGGCAACTATGCTACAAGCATGAAATTGTAAGAATGCTTGAGCCATAAGTTACTCAGTCTAGCTGAGGCTTTAAGTAACTCGGTCTGGCTGAGCCCTTCGTGCTCAGTCTAGCTGAGGCTTTAAGTAACTCAGTCTGGCCGAGCCCTTCGTGCTCAGTCTGGCTAAGGTTTTAAGTAACTCAGTCTGGCTGAGGCTGCAAGCAGGGTGTTATTGAAATACCACACAGATGCTTGAGATATAAGATTGTTGTCTTTTAAAGTGCAACCCTTTGATCATAAATTTACACCATGTGAATAAGAACATTCAAGTGCGTAGATTGTCAAAAAGAAAATATAACAACTGATCAATACAAAAATAGGGCCTTATTGAAAATAACGCTTCAAGTGCTCGGCGTTCCATAGATGGAGGAGATCTCGACCCTCCATGTCCTGAAGTCGGTAAGTGCCCAGGCGAGGTCTGGCCTTGACAACATAGGGTCCCTCCCACTTGGCTGCCAGCTTGCCCTCAGCCAGATTTTTGGTGACAAGAGTTGCTTCGCGCCAAATAAGGCCCCTAACAGAGAACTCCCTCGATCGGACTTTGCGGTTGTAGTGTGTTCTCATTTTCTGTTGATATGAGGCCTGCCTGACAGCAGTGGTCTCTCAGAGCTCTTCGATCAAATCCAGGTCTGCCCGACACAGCTTTTCAGTTAGTTCCGGATTCGGGTGCAGAACCCTTGGGGTGGGCAGACCGATTTCCACTAGATTGACTGCCTCAGCGCCGTATGTTGAGCAGAAGGGGGTCTCCTCAGTGGGGGTTCGGGCGGTAGTGCGGTAGGCCCAGAGCACGTTTGGTAATTCCTCAGCCCAGAGTTCCTTAGCAGCCTCCAACTTAGTTTTGATGATCTTCGGAAGAGAACAGTTGGTAACCTCAACTTGGCCATTGGCTTGGGGATGACCTGGGGAAGAGAAGCATGGCTGGATTTGAAGCTCTGCACAGAATTTCCTGAACTTGGCATTGTCAAATTGTTTGCCGTTGTCAGAGACGATGGCTTGAGGGATGCCAAATCGGCACACGATCGACTGCTAGATGAATCTGGTGGTGTTGCACTTGGTAATCGTGGCAAGGGGTTCCACCTCCACCTATTTAGTGAAGTAATCAATAGCGACAATTGCGAATTTGGTTTGGCCTCGGCCAGTGGGCAATGGGCCAACTAGGTCGATCCCCCATTTGGCGAATGGGTAAGGGCTGCAAAGTGTGATGAATTCTGTAGGAGGAGCATGAGGGATGTTGGCAAAGCGTTGGCACTTATCACATTTGAGCACGAATTCAGTGGCATCTTGGCTGAGAGTAGGCCAGAAGTAACCAATGCGGAGTATCTTGTGGGCTAGTGACCTGGCACCCGAATGATTGCCACATACACCCTCGTGGACTTCTCTCATCACGTAGGTCGCTTGAGCAGGATTGAGGCATCTGAGGTATGGGCGTGAAAAGCCACGTTTGTACAAGAGACCGCTGATAAGGATGTAATTGGACGACCAGGCCCTGACTTTGGCGGTCTGCTGTTTGTCATTTGGAAGTTCTCCTGTTGTCAAAAATAGAAAGATGTCGGCCGCCCATGGAATAGGTTCGTTTTGGAGGAAGTGAACTTGCTGCTGGTTTGGGGAAGTGGCAGGGTGGTCCAAGTACTCAAGGCAGACACCATGGCTGAAGTCGGACTGGTCTGCGGAAGCTAATTGAGCCATCTCATCTGCCTTGGAGTTTTCCGCCCGAGGGATGTGTTGGATGTGGAAAATGTTGAAGAGGCGAGCAAGGGGGAGTGCAATATCCCTGTAAGCCCGCATTGTGTCTTCCTTGGCATTGAATTCCCCCGTAATTTGTCCGACAACAAGCTGGGAATCGCTAAACACCCAGATATGGCTGACACCAATGTCTCTGGCTGGACGAAGACCTACTATCAAGGCCTCATATTCGGCCTCATTATTGCTTGCGTTGAACAAGAGGCGGAGAGCACACTTGAAATAACCATCCTCGGGGGTGATGAGGATGAGACCAACCCCACTGCCTTCTTTGCGGGATGATCCGTCAACATTGAGGGTCCAAGAGTGGGGATCTTCTGTTTCAGTGTTGAGTGGCCTGGGTGGCGGGGTCGGGGTTGGAGTGGGATTAGTGAACTCTAGGATGAAGTCGGCGATAGCCTGCCCCTTGATCACCGTTCGAGGTCGGTAGGAGATGTCAAATTGGCTGAGCTCGACTGACCATTGCATAAGTCAGCCGGACAACTCTGGTTGTTGCATTATCTTTTTCAACGGTTGGTTAGTGAGGACGACAATGGGGTGGGCCTGGAAGTAAGGTCAGAGTCGCCTTGAGGCTATGACCAATGCTAATGCCATTTTTTCAAGCAATGGGTAATTCTGTTCTGCTCCTCTTAGAGCTCGACTGATGTAGTAGACCGGTCGTTGGACAGAGCTGTCTTCCCTAATAAGTGTTGCACTGACTGCGGTGTTTGATACGGCTAAGTAGAGGAAAAAGGGTTCACCCGTGATGGCCTGAGAAAGTATAGGGGGTTGGCCATGCACTACTTCAATTGCTGAAAGTCCTCTTCAGATTCTGCCATCCACTCAAAAGTTTGCCGAAGAACTTTAAAGAAGGGGAGGCACTTGTCCGTTACGCGGGAAATGAAGCGGTTGAGGGCGGCGACTCTGCCCGTAATCCTCTGAACCTCCTTAACCGTTCTGGGCGACTGCATTTCTATCAAGGCCTTGATTTTTTCAGGGTTAGCTTCGATGCCTCGTTGACTGACCATAAAACCCAAGAACTTCCCAGATCCTACGCCGAAGGCGCATTTTTCCGGATTGAGCTTCATTTGATACTTTCATAGGGTGCCGAAGGTCTCTCGCAAGTCGGCCAGATGATCAGTGGAGAGTTTGCTCTTGATTAGCATGTCATCGACATATACTTCCATGTTCTTGCCTATCTGGTGATGAAAGACGACGTTGACCAACCGTTGGCAAGTGGCTCCAGCATTTTTCAACCCAAATCGTATGGCACGATAATGGTAGGTTCCCCGGTCGGTGATGAAGGAGGTGTGTTCCTGGTCAGACGGGTGCATCAGAATTTGGTTGTACCCAAAGAAAGCATCCATGAAGCTGAGCATTTGATGTCCAGCCGTGGCGTCGACAAGTAGATCTATGCGAGGAAGAGGATAGCTATCTTTGGGGCAAGCTCGGTTGAGATCGGAGTAGTCGACACAGAGTTGCCACTTACCATTGTTTTTATGAACCAGGACCACATGTGACAGCCACCTGGGGTAGTCCACATTTTTGATAAACGATGCCTCAAGGAGTTTATCTACTTCAAAAGCGATAAGAGTATTACGCTCCGGGTGAAAGATGCGCTGCTTCTGGTGGAAGAGTCGGAAATGGGGCTCAATGCTCAGACGATGAGTGATGAAGGAGGGGTCCATACCTGGCATGTCGGAGTGGGTCTAGGCAAATACGTCGTTGTGCTCAATTAGGAGGGCGGTAAGGTCGGCCTTGGCCTAGGAGGATAGTTGGCTGCCGATCTTGGTAGTTTTTGTGAGGTTGGTGGGATCGATGGGGACCTCGACAAGCTCTTCTACTGGTTCCCCTCTGACCAGCTCATCCTCGTCCCTAATGTCGAGCCCTTCAATGATCATAGCCTCCTTTAGCTTGACCTCTTTAAGTGAAGTGACGTAACATTCCCTGGCCACGGTCTGCTCGCCCCTCACTGTGCCGACCCCAAGGTTGGTAAAGAATTTGACGACAAGATGGAAAGTGGATGTGATAGCTTGGAAAGCATTTAGGACAATGCAGCCGAGGATGATGTTGTAAGCAGAGGGACAGTCGACGACGAAGAAGGTAAGCAACTTTGTGGTCTGCTGTGGGTATTCTCTGATTGTAATGGGAAGATCGATGGAGCCGATGAGGTCACCCGATCTCCAGTAAAACCGACCAATGGGGTTTGGAGAGGGGACAGACTTTCTTCCCCGATCTTGAGTTGGCGGAAGGCATTTAGGAAGATGATGTTTGAAGAACTGCCGTTGTCAACGAGAACCCGTCGGACTTTGTAATTGGAGAGGAGGGCAGAAATGACGAGAGGATCGTCATGGGGGTAACAGATGCCTGTGCAGTCGGCGTCCGTAAAGGTGATAGGCTCCGTCCACTACTTGGGTTGTTTGGAGGGTCGGTCTAAGGTGACAACTTCTTTGTCTGAGCCATGCCTTATTTTTCTGAGTTCTGCCCACTGAGCCGAGCGGGATGGTCCTCCACAAGCAAGCCCGCCGGCAATAACTCTGATCTTTCCGACAGGGAGGGCGGGGTTCCCCTGTGCCCGGGTTGCTGTGGAGGGCGATCATGACCTTGATTAGGTTGTGCGGGTTGTCGGGGAGGGGTGTGTCAGCGATTGTTTCTGATAGGTTCAGTCCTTTGTCTCTGTTGAGGGCAGGCTTCCGTGAATCGACTGAGACGTCCCTGACGTATCAAGCCCTCGACCTAGTCTTTGAGGTTAACACACTCCTCCGTATTATGGCCATGGTCCTGATGAAAGCGGCAGTATTTGGACTGGTCTCGCCGGTTGGAAGGAGACCGTGATGGTTGGGGCCATTTTAGGGGATAATCTCGTTGAATTTGGTTCAAGACTTGTTCCATGGGAGAGTTGAGGGGTGTGTATCGTTCAAACCAATCGGGCGGTCGGGTTGGTGCCGACCGGTCGACTCGGGGTGGTCAGCCAGTATACTGAGGTGTTTGGTTATTGTACTGGGTGTTTCTGGTTTCTGAGTCCTCTCTCTTTTCTTTGGCGGTTGGGTTTTTGGCAGTAGGATCTTGGCGGGCGGCTAGGGAATCTTCGGCGTTCATGTATTTTTAGGCTTTGGAGAGTAGGGTTGCCATGGAGGTCGGGGGGTTTTGGGAGAGGGAGAAAAGGAAATCAGATGATTATAGGCCGGCCATGAACGCCGTAAGGATGACCTTGTCATCGTTTTCCGCTACCTGCAGGGCTTCGGTGTTGAAGCGAGTGACGAAGCTGCGCAGCGACTCCCCCCTGGTCTGACGGATGTTGAGGAGCTGGGTTGCCGGACGCCGCTGGCGCTAGGCTCCAATGAAATGGCTGAGAAAGGAGTCATTGAGGTGCTGGAAAGTGGAGACAGAGTCTGCTAGTAGTTGACTAACCCAGATTCAAGCCGACCCCTTGAGTGTTACGGGGAAAGCCCGACACATGATTTCATCAGGGAATGCATGGAGGATCATGAGGGTTCTGTAGGTCTCCAAGTGATCGACTGGGTCCGATGTACCGTCAAAAGATTCGATCGTGGGCATTTTAAACTTAGGAGGTAGAGGTTTGTCCCGGATGAAGGCAACGAATGGTAAGTTGGCTATGGTAGATGGTTTATTCGGTATGTTCAGCATGACTCCTTGGAGCTGGAGCTTCATGGCTCGGAGTTCTGCATCCTAGAAAGGGATGTTGTCACTGCCGGACTGGAGTGGAGGTTGGTCGCTACTGGCCTCTCCCTCAGGGGTGGGTGCCGGGGTCGATGGGTGTGGGACCCGAGTTGGAAGGTTCATATCTGGGGGAGGGGGTCGCAAGCCTTCCAAGTTGGGTGGATGGGGCTGCTAGATAGTATGGCTCAGGGCTCGTTTGTGGTTGGGTGGAATATCTGGAGGTGGTGGAGGAGGCATAGGAAGGTTCCTTTGGAGTAGAGCATTAATCAGGGCTTGGTTTTGCTCGGCCAGACGGTTGATGCTGTTGGTGAGCTCGGTGAAATACTGTGGGGGGTTGTTTGGATTGGGAGGGTCGGTTTGGTGGTCGGCAACATTGTGGTGAGAAGCCATGGATCTAGTCGTGACCATCCACCTTGGTGGGTGGCAGGAAGAGGTTATTGGGAAGGGGTCTCTGGCGGCAATGAGCACAACTGTCGCGCGGAATAGAGAGGATTCCCACAGACAGTGCCAACTGATGTATCAATTCGTTCTAGATAGAACGGGTCGAATTGATCCACGCTCCTCAAACCTGTGTCCGAATGACCAAGCCCACCAGAAGACCTGCACAAGAGTTCAACGGGGAACAGGAGTCCCCCAACGAACCCTCTGACGAGCAAGTTAGAAAGAGAGGTGGAATGTGGAGATAGATTAGAGATAGAAAGCTTAACCTTCTTCTCGTCTTCAACATCTGCTTATATCCTCTGGTAATCATTTCGTTGTCCCTTCCGATCTAGCCTCTTGGCCGAAAGTCTACGCTCTAGCTTACCTTGTTCATGGTGAGGCCGTTCTGTCTCGACGGGGAGGGGTTATCGCAATAAATGCTGTAAGGGGCTTCATTAATGACTGATGTGCAGTGCAATAACTTTGTAGGATCTTTGTCTGCTTATGTGGCTTGTCCTTCTCCTGCCACGTGTTCAGATGTCATTGGTTCTTAATGCCATGTTGAGTTCCAGCAACGCTGGGCCTTAGTATTTGAATTATGTATTAGGACCTAAGTGGTGGGCTATATAACCTTTATGGGCCTATCCATGTCAAAAAGTGAGATAAAAGATGCAATATTTGCAATTAATGAGTTAAAAGCACTAGGGCCAGATGGTATGATTGTCGTATTTTATCACAAATATTGGAATGTTGTGGGTGCTTCGATGAAGTCGGATGTGTTATCCTTTCTTAATTTGGGTCATATGCTAAAGGAAATTAATCTGACCTATATAGCCCTCATATCAAAGACAAAAACCCTTCAAACAATTAATAATTATCGGCCAATTCGCCTATACAACATGCTTTATAAAGTCATATCCAAAGTCTTAGCCAATCGGATTCGGTTAGTTTTGCCAAACTTGATAGACCTATCCCAAAATGCCTTTGTTTCGAGTATACTCAATCTGAATAATGCACTCATTGTGTATGAATTATTGGAGTTTATTCGGAAATGGAAAATGGGGAAAAATACTTATTTGGCGTTGAAATTATGAATAAGGCATATGATAGGGTCAATTGGATTTTCTTCTGAATATATTAGAAGTAATGGGGTTTAGCCATCAATGGTTACATTTGATTAGGCTATGTATTTCTACAGTCTCTTTCTCTATGTTAGTTAATTCCCAAAGAATGGATTGGTTTCAACCACAGTGTGGGTTACGTTAAGAAGATCCAATCTCACATTATCTTTTTCTTACAATAGTTCAAGCTCTTTCATCGGGTTTTGATGTTATGGCTTCCCAAAGAGTGTGTAGGATTATCTTCATTAGTCGTCCGGGGCCATTGGTTTCTCACCTATTTTTTGCATATGATTGTATGGCGTTTACGTCTTTTCATGCGGAAGAGATTTGGTGTCTAAAATGTTTCTTGGATGCTTTCTGTCATCACTCAGGTTTACAAATCAATTATCAAAAAGCTGATTTGTTTGTTAGCCTAAACATGACCGGATCTGGCCAGGAATTTTTACAGAATTGTTTAGGCATAAAAGTTGTGGGAAAACCGGGGGTGTATTTAGGGGCTTCTCTTAATTTTGCTTGTAAGAAGGGCGAAGTGTTCTAGTCTATTTTGCATAAATTCAAGGTTAAGTTACAAGGATGGAAGAGAGGCCTTTTGTCCCTTGCCGGTAGGTGTATGTTGGCCAAACACTCCTTTCTCTCCATTGTGGTGTATTTGCTATTTGTTTTTTGAGCCCCCAATTATTTTATTCAGCAGATTTGGAGTGTAGTGACTAGGTTTCTTTGGAAAAATGATAAGGGTAAAGGGGTGTATTAGAAGAAATGGGCTTGTCTCTGTCTTCCTAAATTATTGGGGGGGTTTGGGATTTAGAGACCTGGGTTAACTTAATCATTCTCTTCTTGGTAAGGTGGCCTACTATCACATACTGACTCATTAGGGATGCGAGTTCTACACCAAGTACCTTGCAAGCGCATTAGTTTATGAGCGGCAAGGCAAGCAGGGTAAATCCCAATCGCATCTCCTGGGTTGGTCCCTTGGGCATAATTCACGGAATATACAGTACCACTCGTGGAGCCGGCTTCTCGGGAGGATGACAAATGCCCAATCCATGGCACTATGCATCCTTACCCAGCCTAATCTCCTTATTAGTCAAGTGTTGTTGGCAAAATATTGTAAAAATGGGAAGTTCCTAGAAGTTAAACCATTAAATGGGTGTCATTAGAGATGACAGAGTATATTATGGGGGGAGGCATTTGATTAAGAAAGGATTATTTTGGAAGGTTGGAAATGGAAAATAGATTGATCCTTTTGAGGATCAATGGATACGTACTTTGCGAAATATGCTTGTTGGTCAAGGGTTGGGAAGAATGTTTTCTTCTTTTCAGGTGGAGCATTTGATTGATCAAGAAAGCAAGTAATGGAGGGACCCCTAAGTGAAATCCTTATTCCTTTAAGCTATGGCCACTCATATCTTGAATATTTACATTCCTAATCAACCTATTTAGTATGTAAGCAAAAATGGGCAGTATTCAGTCAAATCTTGATACTTTTTTGCTTTGGGACTTGAGTACGACTTGTATAGGAAGCATGTTCACAAAGATAATTGGCACTGAAAGAAACTGTTTACAATGCACATTCTCCCCATGTAATGCCCCAAAAATATAAATAATAGATACCCTCTTAATACTCATTAAATATGCAGAAGCTGTTGATAACCATCTATTAGTTCCTGTAACACATTATAAAGAGGTCATATGCATTGATATATATTGAACAACAATGATTAAATACATGTTCATGCTTTAGAGGTTACACATTTCCAAGATTAAACTTGGTTACAACAAATGGGGGGTCGATGCCCAATACAAGAAAAAGCCTTACGCTTGTACAAAGGAATATATTCCACCACAAAACAAAAATAAACCTTCAGTTCCATAGTCCTCCCAAGCTATAATAACCCTCACCGCTGATTACTGGTTAACCACTGATTACTGCTAAACTGAGACTGATTATGATAAGTAATTGAATCGACTGAAATACTAAACTGACTGATTGAATGTACTAGTTTAAATGCATTTCTATCTGTTTGATTGTTAAATTATCTGTCCATGTTTTATGCTTTAAACTGCAAATTGAAGGCCTTGTCGGCGGCCGAATCCAAAATTGATCGATGTTTTATGATCATTAGAATTTATGTGATTTTATGGCATATTTAATTAAAATGTGATTTGGTATGATTAAATTAGATCAAATATTGATAAATTGCACCACTTGGACTTATTTACTATCTTGCCACTTAGTGGCCCATTACATGGAACATTTGGAGCTTCATTACACCTCAGGCAAACACATTTTCATCAGCCATTTTGAGAAGTAAGAACCGACTAGAGAGGGAGAGGGTGAGAGGCTAGACTTGAATTCTTCAACTTGACTTGGAATCTAGAGGAATTGAAGGACAATTGTAAATTTGAACTCCTACATCTTAAATCCAAGACTTAGGTATGGAACTCAACCTCTCAATTGTGTCTTTAAGTATTATCTCGCTTGGTTCATGGAGATTAGAGTTTAAAGTCAAGATTTAAGTAGAAAATGTTGAATTGGAGCTTGCATCACGCATGCATGTGCATATCTCTCATTTTTGAGGTTGTTCTTCACAAATGTTCACATGCATGTTCATGTTAATGTTAAAGACCTTGGATTCATCTTGTTTTGATAGAATTGGCCCTTTGGAGCATGTATTAGAAGCTTTGAGTGTATTAGAACACTTGCATGTTGCATGTACATCATGTTCATGAAAGTTGGGTTGAAATTGGTATTTAATTGACTCACCTTTGGGCTTTAATTTTACAAATTGAGCTTTAAATCATGTAATACTATGAGTTTACAAGTGTTTTCCAGAAAATTAGCCCAAAAGGATCGAATTTGATGCATTAAAACTTGGTTTTGAGCTTGAGGTTCAAATCTGGAATTTCCAGAATTTGGACTCACGCTCAAGCGGGGAAATGGGCGCTCGAGCGTGAAATACGTGCTCCCAGCACTTTGCATTGTTTTACAGTCCGCTCGAGCGGGGAAATGCACGCTCGAGCGGGGACTTGTGTCACACGCTCGAGCGAGTGTCGAGCGCCTATCGAGCGTGATTTTCATACATCCAGTACTTTTGCTATGTTTTACAGTCCGCTCGAGCGGGGGAAGTGACGCTCGAGTGGGGAACCTTTGTCTGCATGTCCGCTCGAGCGGGAAAAGCCACGCTCGAGCGGGACCCTGTTTTTCTGAAAATTCTGAAAATGTTTTTAAAGTGCATCTTTGCATCCTCATTTCATTCTAGGCATTTTTAGGCCTAGTTTAAGGCATCTTAATGAGGATATTGATGTAGAACCACACCGAGACAAATTAGGGATTAAGTTATTATTTTCCCAACTGTGTAGCTTAGTGTGTGTTCACTCTGTAACTGTGTAGAGTTGGCATCCGGAGACGCTCTAGCTTAGCTGTAGCCCAGAACTCTATGAGTAACAATGTTGTAAAGATATGTTCAATAATGATTATCTTCTGAACAATTGAACTGTACTGTTTTCTGAAATGATACTGTTACTGATTGAATGATGTCCTAATTGTGAACTATATTGTGGCATCCTTAGCAACCCACTGTTACTGTACTGTACTGCTACTGTCACAGAGATCTCTGTCGGTTCCCATGTTGGAACCACTACTGTTTACCGATATGATGGCCATCAACTGACTGTTCGGTCTGTTTAGACCTACTGTACTGTTTTGCTATTGGATGTACCAGATATGACTGCTATGACTGAATAACTGATATACTGAATCAATTGACTATTTTCAATACTGAAAGGACATTCATTCTTAACCTCTTTACGCATTATGTTATTCACTGGGTTTTAGCTCACTGCTCATATATATATGTAGGTGTTCAAGCACCGGACCGCTGCTAGGGGCGTCAGGCTAAGCACTATTTTGTCAAGCCAACCTTTGTGCCTCACCTTGAGGTTCCAGTACTGTTCAAGCCAAGGCTATGGGGTGTTTTAGATTCCACCTTTTGTTTGTGTCCTGTATAGACTGAGTGAGACTTGTACTGTACTGAATGTTTCTGTATACGTTGTAAATACTGTTCTGTTTCCGAATCTATATATATGTTATAAAAAGTCTTTTGCATATAGACTGTCACAGCTCATTGGCCATCTTTTAATTACTGTTTTGGCTTCCGCCAGCCCCTGTACTCTGTATTACTGTTTCACTGTTAAGCAGGCCTTCGGTAATCTCGGATTACTGGCTAGTTACGGTACTAAACCCATAGGGGCGGGTTTGGGTTGTGACACAAGCTAACTCGTTGGCAAAGGCATATCATCAACACCTAAAAGTTGGTTCTCACATATGGTGAGCTAAAACCCAGTAGAGATTAAAGTGTTCTGTAAGCCATATGGTGAAATGCATATGAATGCCTTCCACAAAAAAATAATGTGTTTCTCTTTTGAACAAGGGCAAATTACATATATCCCCCTCGAGGTTTAGCAAAATTACAGATACCCCCCTGAAGGTACTATTTGCATAACAAATTAGGGGCAAATTGTTATGAAAATATAAACCTCAGGGGGCAATTTGTTATGAAAATATAAACCTCAAGGGGGTATTTGTAATTTTCGAAACCTCAGGGGGGTATCTGTAATTTAACTAAACCTCGAGAGAGGTATATGTAATTTGCCTTTTGAACAATGTAGTGCCAGACTCAATTTTCGATAGATAAATTCTTTACTTTAATTTAGAAAATAGGCAGTGAATACACATACAAAGAATCTATAGGGACATGCATATAGATAGGCTATAAAAGTACTACCATTGCCATTTTACTGGTATTTCGCCAACGGGAATCAGCACCAATGTAAACGTAGGCTATAAAGCACTATAATTGCCATTTCACAAATATTTTGTTCGTAGGATCGGCACCTATGTATACGCACAGGTTTTTGGATTTTGACCATGGACATATAGGCCAACTTAAACAAACCAGACACATTCCTACCTAGATTCCACCTAGTATTCATCCATTTCTATTTCAAAATGATACATTTCAAATATATAGATATCCAACAAATGTTCAAATGAAATGCATGAATAAATGGTTTCAATTAACTTAGTTCTTATGCAATTTCTACAACAATCAATGATATCCTCCACCGATAGCCAAAACAAATATTTCTATTCAGAAAATAAATTCAAAAGATAGATAAAATATCATAACTTCAAACTTGGAGTAAAAATTCATGTTTAACCTCCACTTTTAGATTCAATAAGGGTCTAAGCATTTTCCCCAACATTCTCATCTTAATTCAAAATCCAAAAATTCCCAAAGATAAACAAGATTTTCAAAACATTATCTTTTCCATTCAAAATACATTTAAAATAGAGATCTACAAAATTTCTACCATTTCCATCAATAAAACCATTTCACAATATTCTAAACGAAACCATTTTGAAAACCCTATTTTATAAGCCCATTAAATTCAAACCGAACCAAAAATCCAACCCAAAGTCTAACTCACAAACTATGAAATACTATGTTAACTAAGAACCATATAACAAAGCTAAATATCATGCAACGACGTTAAAGAAATCCATACCTCAAGACAAGAAGAGAAAAGAAGAGGGAAAAGGCAACACTTATGACTCGAAACATGATTCCACCAAGATTAAATTGAAGATCTTGCGAAGCCTTACAATACTCGCAAAGAAGTTGGAGATCAAACCAAAGACCAAAGGTGTGATGACCCCAACATGCATATCATGATTACATTTATTTAATTATGTGTTAATTATTAATTGTGATATGTGCCATGTGATTAATTTGAGTTTATCTATCCAATTCGAAAATAATTTGTTGTGATTTCTGCTTTGGATCTACAATTGATAACTTAAATGATTTCAGAAACCAAAATTGGTTACATGAATGGACTAATTGGAATTTTTAAAACCTTATGGCAAGTTTGTTCAAAAATTGATTCAGATTAATTAATTATGTTTAATTGGTCTAATGTTCTACTTATTGTATTAAGACACTCCAACTATAAATTTGTCCCTTAAGCTCATTTGAGCTCATATTTCCCTTCATTCCTAAGTACAAAATCTGAGGGAAAGCTCTAGCGAGAGAGAGAGAGAGAGAGAGAGAGAGAACTCACATTCTAGAAAGAGAAAGTGTAAAGATTGAAGGAAACATAAAGGATATAGCTTGAATTGGTCAAATTGTGCAAGAATTGGTGTGTTTGAAGCCTCTAGGTAAGCATTTAACTCTCAAATCTTAAAGATGATGTGTTTTAGAGTTGTGTTCATGGATTATACATGACTATTTGCATGTATTTTGTTAATTAAAGTGAAGAAGATGAAGAAACCTTACATGTATGCAAGAACATATTGAGTTTTGTTATGTTGAGTTTGAATTCTAGCATCCATGTTAAAATTATGAGTTATATTGTACATCCATGTTTCATCCATTATGTGTTAACTCTCAAATTCATGTTTTGTAAAGGATTTTGTACATGCATGGAGCTTTTGAGCTCAAGTTTGTTAAACTCATGAGTTTTGAGAAAAGAACTTAGAAAAACTTACATGCATGGGTTTTGGGTTCAATTTTGGTGAATTTAAAGTGATTTTGAGGGGTCATGCATACATGTTTTCCAAAGTAACTTTGTGTTTTTGAATAAGCCATACATGACTTTGAATTTGCATTTTTGGAGCTCAAACTCTATTATGGAAAACCCAAAAATTCTGCAGACTGCTTGAGCGACCAAGTGTGTGCTCGAGCGAACTTGACAAGCTCTCAAGACTTTTGTAGTCTTTACAGACAGCTCAAGCAACCAAGTGTGCGCTCGAGCGAACCCTCTACATATTGTTGGACTGCTCAAGCAACCAAGTGTTGGCTCGAGTGCAGATCAGATTGTCCTAGGACTTTTGCAGTCCGTACAGTCCGCTTGAGCGACCAAAAAGTGGCTCGAGCGGACAAGCCATTTTCAGCATATTTTGACAAGTTCTTCTGTGTCCATATCTTCGTTCTTATCTTCTCTGGAGCATTTCTAGGCATGAATTGTGACTCATTAAGGAGCTAATAAGTGAGAAACCAACATGAATGATTGAATTAGAAAGAGAAAATGAATTATTCAATTCGAACAATGTGTTCCAATATGTGTATATGTGAAATGTATAGGTTTGAACATTGTGGAAGAACATCAACCTATTCAAGGTGAGTAATATCTTAGTAAAGATATTTTCTCATATTCTATTTTCTAACTGTACATTGTGGTAAGCTTTTATGTACTTTCGGATTTGAAAGTATGAATGAGCCTTCTATTTGTCTATCTGGTATGTTATTTGTAATATATTTGTGGGGCTTGAGGTTGTTTATTTGTTGGGCCCGAGGCCATTTATATGTTGGGCCTGAGGCCGTTTTATATAGTTGTATTGGACCCAAGGTCATTCTGCTATGGACCCAAGGTCGTTTTGCTATGGACCCAAAGTCGTTCTGTTATGAACCAAAGGTCATTATGTTATGTATTGGAACTAAGGTCGTTTTGCTATGTAATGAGATTATCTTATCATTTTGCTATTGGTTATAGAACTCATTCACGCAACCTCTTTATTCTGATGTTATTTACTAGGCATTAGCTCACTCTGTATATATATGTATATAGGTGAGCAGCAAGATGTCCGACTCCAATCTTAGTGAATCTATGAAGGTTACCAAGTTTTGAGGAGTCAGCCAAGGATGCCTCACACAAGAGGCTTTTGTCTTTCTATTTTTTATTTTCTTTGTTGGCCATGTTTAGCCATGATTATGGATATGTTGACTATAATGATATTTTATGAACGGTCTTGGCTGAGTACTATCTTCTATATGTGAATGGATGCGAGTTACTAACTAAGTGAGATGTCTTGATATGTCATATATGCAGAACTCATTGGACGAATGTTTAAATTTTATCTCCCTACTTTCGCTTTTGGTACCGTTATTAACTAATATTTATGTTAATTTTGGTTTTGAGGCTGGGTAATTTGGGATTACTGGCCGATTATAGTTCTAAACCTATAGGGGTGGGTTTAGGTCGTGACAGTTGGTATCAAAGCATGAGTTAATAATTCACACACTTGTCCAAATGAGCAATAAGGTGTCTAGAAAAGAGTTAAGATTGCATTCATTTGAAAATTTATGCTTTTGTGCATTTTGACTCTGCAAATATGTGAACACATGAAAATATCAATATGGTTAAGTGTGCATTTATCTAATAAGTATGTAATCATTTGTTACACATATGATTATTTGTGCACTCACAATATGCAAAGTGTGAATATGAGACTATGTGCCTATGTGCAAATATGCCTATGTGTATTTGTGTTTATTTATGTACCTAGCGTTTCTATACTTGGCATGGCTTAATATGAGTTCATATAGAACATGGTGAAAACGAGGGTAGATGAGTTAAAAGAAGCTTCCATAGCTTGACTTGATAGACAGGAAAGAATAGTACAAGAAATGGCAGAGACCATAAAACAGCAACAACAGCTACCATTACAGCAAGAGCCTTCGCCACCACTGGTTTAGGAGCATCAAGTGAATGTTTTGAAAATAGCAAAATATGTTAAAGTGCTAGATCGAACACTGATTTCTAAATCCAACATAAACCGAACTTTTGAATGGAAAAGAAAGAGACAACGCTCTGATGTGAACAAGGAATTCTTAAAGAATGAGAAATCAAAAACAGAAACATCTAAGCAAAATGAACTCGCCCAAAGAAACGGCTTAGCATCGATTTGTTCAAAATGTGGTAAGAAACATTAAGGAATTTGTTATCGAAACCGATGGCAGGAACTGCTAGCCAAGATAGAGTAATTGCACTCGTCCTAAAAAACACTCAGAATACTGAAACCTTTGTCCCAGGTACCTTTACTGTTTATAAACGAATGCCTATGTGTTGATTGCTTTTGGACTCTTATATATATACCTTTTCTTGGGATGTTAATTGATTCGGGTTGGACACATTCTTTTATATGTGCTACATTTACATCCAGATTGGGTAGACCTATGAGATCATTGCCTTATTTATTGTATGTATTTGGTCCATCTGGGGAATCTGTAAAATATGCATTGGAGATGTTAATTGATTTGAACACACACACACACACACACACACATACACACACATATGTATATATCTACACATTTTATCATAATGATTTTTCATATTACTGTTTTTACTGACTAGACCATCGGAACTATGACTTTGTGATTATACGACTACATTGGACACTCCAAATAATGAACTCTATATTTTGTGTGACTGTGTACCTTGCTTGTTTAAAGTTGACCAGACTATTTGACTGGACTATTAGAACCATGATTTTGTGATTATATGACTTGTTTGGAACTTTATGTTATGAACAACTGCATACCTATATACCTACATGCGAACTTATTTAGAGAATGCCATATTGTATATGACCTAAAACGCTTGATATGAACCATTATGATGTACAACTTTGAGAACTAATGAACTTAGAACAATTGCGAAACTATTGACTGTATACCTAAGTGAATGGAATGTGCCCTACAGAACCAAATGTTCCTTATTTGAGAATAACAGGATAGAACCTTTATTTGATTTGATCTAATAAAACCTTCGTCTGATTTGATCTAATATGACCTTTGTTTGATTTGATCTGATAAGACCTTTACTTAATTTAGGAACCATTATCTGACTTGATTTCATTTATGAGGATTATGAATTGTTCATGAATAAATGATTGGACTATTATTATTGTCAAGGGAATTGATAGACCCAAAACTTGAATCTGTTTTGAATACTTGACTTAAGTAGAAAACTTTATATGGACTGCCAACAAACTGATCTAATCATGAACATTAGTGAGAATCAACCCTAAACTATCTGAGATATACGCATTATGGATGAACTGAATTGTGCAAGCCCAGTAATTGATTGTTCTAGAGAATGGCTACTTCTGTGTTACCATGTCTTAAACCTGATGCTATGAGAATTGATGGACAGAGGACTTGTGTTTGATTTGAACACTTACCACCTTGAAGACCTTATGTGAATTATCAACAACAGACTATGTGATTATGAACAATATTTAAACATGTACCTTCGATTGATTGGGAACACAGGTATTATGTTAAAGATTGACTGCTTTTGTATTATCGTATTTTTAACCTGATGCTATGGGAACTGTTAGCAACAAACCGATTTGATTATAAACAGTATTGAACATTTACCTTTGACTGATCAAAATACATTTTATATGAGAGAATAGTTGATTCAGTATTATCGGATGTTACAATTCATGCCATGGGAATTGTTAACCACGGACTATTTTGATTATGAACACTATTGGGATTAGAAAACCTCGACTATCTAAAAATGTGCGAATTCAATATGCTCTGTGATTGACCGCTCAGTGTCATCGTATTCTACAATTGGGGCTATGGGGATATATGAATTATTTACAACATGTGATTAATTGCTTCGGTATTACCTTTGCTACTATGGGATTAATATCTAGATTTGCTTTATAAACCAGAATGACTTTGAATGACTATGATGGGTCATTGAACTGAATGATCGAATTAAACTGTGAACTGTTGGATGATTGAGAAATAAATTGAACTTTTGTGACAAAGGAGAATAGATCAAATTTCCGTGATAAGGTTGATGAGAACAAATCCACTTACGAGAAAAGAGAATGATATGAGACCGAGGTATTTGATCTATTTCTGATACAAGGTATTCCAAGTTATTTCTGACACAAGGTAATGTAAGTTTGGAGAACCAAACTTCTTAAAAGAGGAAAACTGTGATGACCCCAACATACATATCATGATTATATTTATTTAGTTATGTGTTAATTATTAATTGTGATGTGTGCCGTATGATTAATTTGAGTTTATCCATCCAATTTGAAAATTATCTGTTGTGATTTATGCTTTGGATCTACAATTGATAGCTTAAATGATTTTAGAAACTAAAATTGGTTACATGAATAGACTAATTGCAATTTTTAGAACCTTATGGCAAGTTTGATAAAAAATTGATTTAGATTAATTAATTAAGTTGTGTTTAATTGGCCTAATGTTCTAATTATTGTATTAAGCCATATTTCCCTTCATTCTTGAGTACAAAATCTAAGGGAGAGCTCTAGAGAGAGAGAAAGAGAGAGAGAACTCACATTCTAGAAAGAGAAAGTGTAGAGATTGAAGGAAACATGAAGGATATAGCTTGAATTGGTCGAATTGTGCAGGAATTGGTGTGTTTGAAGCCTCTAGGTAAGCATTTAACTCTCAAATCTTAAAGATTATGTGTTTTAGAGTTGTGTTCATGGATTATACATGACCATTTGCATGTATTTTGTTAATTAAAGTCAAGAAGATGAAGAAGCCTTACATATATGCAAGAACATGTTGAGTTTTGTCATGTTGAGTTTAAATTCTAGCATCCATGTTGAAATTATGAGTTATATTGTACATGCGTGTTTTATCCACCATGTGTTAACTCTCAAATTCATGTTTTGGAAAGGATTTTGTACATATATGGAGCTTTTGAGCTCAAGTTTGTTAAACTCATGAGTTTGAAGAAAAGAACTTGGAAAAACTTACATGCATGGGTTTTGGGTTCAATTTTGGTGGATTTAAAGTGATTTTGAGTAAACGGTTTTTGATGGGTCATGTATACATGTTTTCCAAAGTAACTTTGTGTTTTTGAATAAGCTATACATGACCCAAGGCTTTGAATTTGCATTTTTGGAGCTCAAACTCTGTTATGGAAAGCCCAAAAATTCTGCACACCACTCGAGCGACCAAGTGTATTCTCGAGCGAGCTTGACAAGTTTCCAGTACTTTTGTAGTCTTTACAAACAGCTCAAGTGACCAAGTGTGCACTCGAGCGAACCCTCTACATATTGTTGGACCACTCGAGTGACCAAGTGTTGGCTTGAATGTAGATCAGACCGTCCCAATACTTTTGCAGTCCGTGTATTTCTAGGCATGAATTGTGACTCATTAAGGAGCAAATAAGTGAGAAACCAACATGAATGATTAAATTAGAAAGAGAATATAAATTATTCGATTCGAACAATGTGTTCCAATATATGTATATGTGAATTGTGTAGGTTTGAACATTGTAGGAAAACATCAACCTACTCGAGGTGAGTAATATCTTAGTAAAGATATTTTCTCCTATTCTATTTTCTAACTGTATAATGTGGTAAGCTTTTCTGTACTTATAGATTTAAAAGTATGAATGAGCCTTTTATCTGTCTGCCCGGTATATTATCTGTAATATATTTGTAGGGCTTGAGGTCGTTTATGTGTTGGGCTGGAGGTTGTTTATATGTTGGGCCTAAAACCATTTTATACAGTTGTATTTGACCCGAGGTCATTCTGCTATGGACTCGAGGTCGTTCTGCTATGGACCCAATGTCATTCTGTTATGAACCCAATGTCGTTCTGTTATGTATTGGACCTAAGGTCGTTTTGCTATGTAATAAGGTTATCTTATGATTTTACTATTGTTTATAGAACTAATTCACATAACCTCTTTATTTTGATGTTATTCACTGGGAGTTAGCTCACTCCGTATATATATGTATGTAGGTGAGTAGCAAGATGTCCGACCCCAGCCTTAGTGACTCTGTGAAGGCTACCATGTTTTGAGGAGTTAGGATGCCTTACGCAGGAAGCTTTTGTCTTTTGATTTGTTTTCTCTATTGGCCATGTTTAGCCATGACTGTGTATTTTTTTTGTATAATGATAGTTTGTAAACGGTCTTGGTTGAGTACTATTTTCTGTATATGAATGGATGTGAGTTATTAACTAAGTGAGATGTCTTGATATGTCATATATGCACAGCTCATTGGACGAATGTTTAAATTTTATATCTCTACTTCCACTTCTGACCCCATTATTAATTAAATATTTCTGTTAATTCTGGTTTTGAGGCCAGGTAATTTAAGATTACTGGTTGGTTACAGTCCTAAATCTTTAAGGGTGAGTTTGGGTCTTGACAAAAGACCTTGAAATTAAGACTTAAGCCCAAGAATATTATGGTAAAAATCACCAGAGGAGACAGAAAATAGAAAGAGATCCAAAAATTAGATATTTTCACGAACTGCTCTGTTTTATAGACAACAGGTCGCAAACATGATTGCCCTGACCCCATGCGGGATTAAGGAACATTGCAGGCACGAAATGCTCTTTGTGGCACATGCCAATGTTCTACAAAAGTAATGGGAGGTAATTTTGGTCACGGCCTAGTCGTAGGTGCGACCATCAAACACACACATCACGGATGTGATCCCAAGAACTGCAGCGCAAGTTGCCCAACTGAGCAGACTACTAACGAGTTCTAGGGTTCAAAACTAAGGCTTTCGGTGACAAAAGAAGCCCAACACCACAAAATACTACCCACAATAGGTGTTAACCTAAAACAAAATAAGAGAAAAGGTCGGGTTTGACCCGGACCGCTACACCCCAAATGAACACTGTTTCTGTGGAAGTTATTTCACTGTATATTGCCGGTTTGAACTGTTTTGCTGAGTAGAGGTATTAAAGTTCAGCCTATGTGCCTACGCTGCTTTGAAGTGGAGGAATCCTTGGAACACCTATATTTTAAATGTCCCTTTTCTAAACATATTTGGCGTGGGTCATGTCTAGGTTTAGATTTTGATGTAGGTGAGGTACTTACAGTTGGTGAATGATTGAAGCAATGGCTTAAGAGCGCATTGAATGAAGAAACTATTGTGGATGTGATAAAACTACTTTGGGGTATTTGGTTGCATAGGAATCAAGCAACTTATAATCATGTGATAGAGGATCCTGCATGGACTGTGTTGAATTTGCAAAACTTGGATTGGATTTACCAAAAACTCAGTTTGGGGACTCATTAAAATGAATGTATTGACAATTGAAAAAAGGAGCTGGGTTGCAATTTGAATTGTTATATTGTTACTAACAATTTATTTTGGTGCCTAGATATTGAAACGTCCAGAAATAAATACAACATACTATCCCTTAACAACCAATAAATAGTAACATTAATGAAATGATAAGCTTTCATTAATTAGTGTTTGATATACAAAAGGTGACACGTGTGATATACATTCATAAACAGTACATCTTGAATCTACAACATGTGTTAGAAGATTGAGAAAAGAAATGAAAGCTAAACAGATAATCATATGTCCTAAAGGCTTACATTGTTCTACGTCAATGCTTGGGTACATCAAAAGTGAGTCTTATGCCCAATACAGATTAAGCTTTGGGCTTGCACAAAATTAAATACAAAATAACAACAATAAGCTTTTAGCTCCACAGTCCTCCCAAGCTAAGTCCTTGGTGGAAGCATATCATTGGTACCTGAAATGTTTTTCCTATATAGGGTGAGCCTAAGCCCAGTAGAAATACTACAACACCATGTATAAATCTTAATAAAACCATAAGGTTTTATACATGTGCAATGTCAGTATCAAAACATATATATCCTTTTCAAAAGCCATGCTATGCCAGTTTTATATCTCAATTCTCAAAACCATGCCCTTTACAATAGAAAGAATAAGGAAATTTCAAACTGATACAACTTTTCACAGATATTTCGTCTACGGGAAACCGTCAAACGAAACCTATGTAAATGTAGCCTATACAAGCGCTACTATTGCCATTTTACGAATATTTCGTCCATAGGAATCGACACTTATGTATACGCGTGTTTTTCAAAACTTTCATCCTTGACACACAAGCTAACTTGATTTGGTGATACACACCTCTTTTTAACGTTCACCCCATTTTTCTCAATATCATATACATTTTCAATGTAGTAAATAAGCAACAATATTCAATGCATGTGGATGAGAAATTAGTTTTAGTTCACCTAATTCTCATGTAATTTCTACAACACTCATAGCTATCCTCCACCAATAGCCCAAAACAGATATCTCTAAACAGATAAATAAATTTCATTAAAGATATACTTTTCCAAAATCTCAAAATGGGAGTGATAATACATATCCAACTCCACCCTCATCATTATCATCATTTCAACTTCACAATTTCCATATCAATTCTATTTTCTCTTTACAATTACAAACATTCACATTTTTGGGCAAAACCCCTTTCTCTTTGAAAATCCATTTCAATGCAATAATATCTCATTTCAACATATATCAACCCGAAATTCATAACCACAATCTTTTTCTTAAAACCATTTGAAAACCCCTCTTATATATTTTGATTCCAAACTCTAGGTTTTGACAAAAAACCCCCCAAACCATCATAATCTTTTGGAATAACAAATAGCCAAGGTAAAACTCATACAGAAGTGTGAAGAATCCCTACCTCAAGCTTAGAAGACAAAATCAAGAGTGAAGAGACTCCAAGCACGTCGAAACCCAACTTTGTTCAGATGAAAATGAAGCTCCAAGTCAGCTCTACCTTTTTCTCAAAGAGAGTAGGTGTAAAGATCAAAGGATCTAGGTGTTTTACAAGAGAGAAGGTGAGTTTTGGAGAGAGAGTATATAGATCTAGGGTTTTTAGAAAGTTTAGAGAAAGAGTGATATGAAAATGTGATGTAAAAAAATGACTTTTATGGACTGATATACGCACAGTCGCTCAAGCGTAAGACACAAAAAATGCGACCATTCGAGCGCAAGAAGTTGACGCTGGAGCATGAAATACAAACTCCTAATACTTTTATAGACAGAAGACCAACGCTCGAGCGCAACAAGGGCCGCTCGAGCCAAGACTGCTCGAGCGCAAGAAGTCTTGCTTAAGCGTAGAATACAACTTCCCAGTACTTTTGCAGCCTGCAAAACTACTGAGATTCACAAATACCGCTCGATTGCATGAAGTGACGCTCAAGCGCAGGAGCAAAATTCTAGACAACAAGAATTTGAAAAAAAACAAGCTACCAACCTGTTCCAAATGCAACCAATACAACCCAATAGCCCAACTCAAGGAGAAATAGTGGTAAACAAGGCAAGAACAATTATATAAGGAAATGAAACCTGAATCCACCAGTCCAACGGGTCGAGTTTAAACCAGAAACGCTATAACCTTCCCCTCTTAAAAAATTTTATCCCTGAAATTTAAACCAAACATTTAAAACCAAGTTTGAACCAATTACAACAATGATAATCAACTAATCTCATTACCATGACCCACCCACCGGTCATTCAATCATATCAACATGATAAACAAGTTCTCTATACTGAATATACAATTTACATTTCCAAAATATATACAATGTTTACATTACATTAACACAACAAAACTCTAAAAACATGCTCAAGTACCAATAAATAGGTCCGGTTACTTCTCACTGACTTCTAACTCACGTTCCCAAGTTGCTTCCTCAACCCCATGATGTTTCCATAACACTTTCACCAAAGGAATTGTCTTGCCTCGCAAGACTTGATCTCGGGTATCCAAGATTCTCACCGGTCTCTCCTCATACGAGGCATCCCCATCTACCTCTAACTCGGTCCAATCCAACACCTGCAATGGATCTGGCTCATACTTTTGGAGCATACAGATATAAAACACGTCATGAACTCCGGAAAGCTGTGGCAACAAGGCCAAGCGATAAGCTACCTCATCCGCTCTAGGATTTCAAAAGGCCTGATAAATCTAGGAGATAACTTCCCACTCTTTCCAAACTTTATCAAACCCTGTTTGGGTGATATTTTCAAGAAGATGTGATCTCTTACCTCAAAAGATAACGGTCTCCTCCTATAGTCAGCATAGCTCTTTTGACGACTTTGAGCCTTGACCAACCTCTTACGGATAAGTGTAATTTTCTCCGTCGTTTCCTAGACTAACTCTGGACCCAACATAGGTGAATCGCCTACCTTGGCCCAACACACAGAAGATCTACACGGTCGGCCATACAAGGCCTCAAATGGTGCCATGCCAATACTCGACTAGAAACTGTTGTTATAGGCAAACTCCACCAAGGGAAAATGTCTCTCCCACAACCCCCTAAAGTCAAGAACATAACCCCAAAACATATTCTCTAAAATCTGAATAGTACACTCAGACTGCCCGTCAGTCTGAGGATGATAAGTGGTACTGAAAGTTAACCTAGTGCCTAAGGCATTCTGCAGGCCCTGCCACAACTGAGCTGTAAAACGTGGATCTCTATCCAAGACAATAGTCACAGGGACCTCATGAAGTCGAACAATGTCCCTAATGTAAAGGCCAACTAGATAATCTATCGAGTCACTCGTGCGTATAGGTACAAAGTGCGTTGACGTGGTCAATCGATCAACCACCACCCAAATGGCATCACTACCCTGTTGAGTCCTCGGAAGACCCACAATAAAATCCATCGTGACATGCTCCCACTTCTACTCGGCTATAGGCAAGGGTTACAACAAACCCACTGGCCTCAGATGTTCGGCCTTTACTTGTTGACAAGTAAGGCACCTCGATACAATCACGACCACATCCTTTTTCATATCCTTCCACCAAAACTGGCGACTAAGGTCATGATACATCTTTGTGCCTCTCGGATGCACCGCAAGGTATGAATAGTGAAACTCTCGGAGTACTTCCTCTCGATAAGACTCTGGCACGAAAAGACGATCAAGGTATCTAACACTCGAGTAAGAATACACGTTTAAGCCCTTCTCTACCTTTCCACTAGAGATTTTCTCTTGGAGGGTTTCTACCTTAAGATCACCCTTCTGCGCTTCCATCACTCCGTTCACAAGTATAGGTTGTGCAGCTACCAAAAATAAGGTTGTAGACTCAACAGACTAGCCAAGATGCAAGTCAAACTCACCAATAGCACCCAACATCTCTCATTCCCGAATGGCGATACTAGTTACACTACTAATGGATTTCCTACTTAAGACATCAGCCACAACATTAGCCTTTCCCGGATGATAATGCAACTCAAAGTCATAATCTTCTATAAACTCCATCCACCTCATCTTCCTTAGATTCAAATCTTTTTGTATAAATAGATATTTCAGACTCTTGTGATCAGAAAACACTTCAAACTTCTCACCATAAAGGTAATGCCTCCAAATCTTCAGGGCAAAGATCACAGCTACTAATTCTAAATTGTGGGTAGGATAGTTCATCTCGTGTGTTTTCAACTGACGTAAGCCATAGGCTACTACCTTTCTCTCTTATAGTAAAACACAACCCAAACATTCCCGTGAAGCATCACAATACACCGAATAGCCCAAACCCCTCTCCAAAATAATTAACATTGGAGCAATGGTAAGTCTAACCTTAAGCTCTTGAAATGACTTCTCACAAGTCTCACTTCACACAAATTTGATTCCCTTTCTCGTTAGTTTAGTCAAAGGTGAGGCTAATCTAGAGAAGTCCTTCACAAACCGACAGTAATACCCAGCCAACCTTAAGAAATTACAGATCTCAAAGGCATTCTTGGGTTGTTCCCAATCTTGTACGACTTCTATCTTGGATGAATCTATAGTCACTCTTTCCCCGAATACTACATGACCTAAGAACTTAACTTCTTTAAACCAGAATTCACATTTTCCAAACTTAGCATACAGTTTGTGGGCTCTAAGCAACTCGAGTACAACTCGAAGGTGTTCCTCATGTCCTCCTCGGAGGGTGAGTAAATCAAGATGTCGTCCACAAAGATGACCACAAAGCGGTGTAAGAACTCACGAAAGATTCGGTTCATCAAATCCATAAATATGGCGAGTGCATTGGTTAGCCTAAAAGGCATCACTAGGAATTCATAATATCCATACCGCGTACGGAATGCCGTCTTCTGGATATTTTCCTCCCTTACCCTCAATTGGTGATAACCCAATTTCAGGTCTATCTTAGAGAAACAACAAGACCCCTTTAACTGATCAAACAAATCATCTATACGAGGCATTGGGTACTTGTTCTTAATAGTTACCCAGTTCAACTTCCGTAATCAATACAAAGCTGCAAGGCACCGTCCTTGTTCTTAGCAAAGAGAGCCGGTGCTTCCTAAGGCGACATACTAGGGCAGATAAAACCCTTATCTAACAATTCTTGGAGTTGAACCTTCAACTCACTCAACTCGGCAGGTGCAAATCTATACGGTGCCATAGAAATTGGTGTCATGCTAGGCACTAACTCAATAGAGAAGTCGATCTCACGATGAGGTGGCAAACTAGTGAGATTCTCGGGAAAAACATCTAGCTATTCACAAACTACCCTTGGCAACTCAACTCCGACTTCGTCACATTCACTAACTAAGAAGTTTGCAAGAAGACAACTAAGCTCACTCTGTCCACGCAGATCATACACCGATGATAAGACTCTACCAACCCGGTCTCCCAAGAAATAAAAACAATCACCACTCAAGGTACATATAGTAACCCTCTGACGGTAACAATCTATGATAGCCCGATATGATGACAACCAGTCTATACCCAAAATAGTATCAAAACTTGACATGTCAATTAACACAAATGCAAAAGGAAGTTGGCGACCGGCAACCTCTATGTCACAACCTCGACACCCCTGTTCCAAAACAATCTCACCACCAATATGTAACTCTACACTAAGTGGAGATGCTAACCGAGCCAATTCTAACCCCAATGCCAATGCAAATGCAGACAAAGTAAAAGAGTGGGATGCACCCGTATCAATCAACACATTGGCAATAGAATTGCAGAACAAGAAAGTACCTCTCACAACTGAAGGTGCTAGCACTAAGTTTGGCGTGACAACAACATACACACTTCCTAAAGGTCACTGTTCCACCTGCTCACCCCTTGGAGCATAAGTCTAATGTACTAACTGAGCTGAAGAGGCTTCCTGATTGGCCTTCGAGGACTGTATTGACTATGCAAGCTGGTGACTCTATGTCTGCTTCAAACAAGACGCACCAGGTATACCACCCAAGTGTGGGCAAGACCTCTTCATATTCCTTGACTGCCCATACTGGTAACAAATAGGCGGTTGCCCTCTCCCCTGACTCTAGCTTTGAGGATGAGCCGAAGATGATGCAGACTGCTACCCTCCTCCCCTCTACGGGCAAACTGGAGACTTTTGGCCCAACTAGCGACATTTAAAGCAAATGAAATCTCCCTGACCACCGCTCCCAGAATCCGAACACAGTACTAGAGAAGTGGACCTCGACTGTGCTCCCTAGGACTGCTGTGGGGTAGAACCCCTTTGCCTCTTGCTGTCCCTCTAAACATCCTAACTTCTCCAGGAGCCCCTCATCCGCTCTTTCTCCATTTGCATCATAGTCTCAAGATGAGCCGCCAACTCTACAAGTCGCCCGTAATCTATAATCATTGAACCAGCTACCTTGAAAAGAAGCCCAGTCCTTAATCTTTTCTCGAACTCCACACAACGACGTTCTTCTGTCGCCACTAACTCTGGTGCAAATCTAGATAGACTAGTAAATGCAACCTCAAACTCGGTCATCAATTTCTCCCTAACAGTGGGAGGTAAGAACTTGTCTTGGAAGGCGTCAACGAAAGCCTTCTAAGCTACTCCAATGCGCCCACGCGCAACTTCTACCATTGACCCGCATCTCCCTTCAATTGGAAGAATGCCAAGGTCACTCTCAAACCACTATCTTTGATGCCGAGTATCTTAAACGTCTTCACCATCTACTCTAACCACTCATCTACCTTCAGTGGCTCCTTAGGATCATCCAAAAACTCGTTCGAGTTAGACCGGAAAAATTCCCTCTTCAAGAACGACAGCCCTGCCTTAGCTACTTGGGCCTGGACTTGATTTTCAGCCCTGAGAATATCCATAGATTCCCGCAAAGCTTCGGCCATCTCTCGGGCCAAAGCGTCCATAGCTTGTTAACCAACCGGTTCGGCCACATTAGCCTGATCAACCCCCTCTTCTTGTGCTGGAATCTCATCCAGTAAAGGCACCTCATGCCTTCTAGGCCTACCACGCCTACCACCACCACGTCCATGTCCTAATATCCTAATGAAGGTAACAAAAGAGATTAGCACATTTACAAATGTGCCAAAGCTAACTCACTCACGTCCTAATGCGGTGCACAACAATAATTCATTCCACATAAGCACATAGTCACATAAACACATACGAATTTCCTTTCTAGATAATTACTGTCCTGCAGCGGTGATCAAATACTCTTCTAATAGGACTTCTAAAACCCGTACACCCAATCGATATCCTAGAAATTAAATCTCATACCCACATAATCACATAAGCATGTTATCACATAGTGTTCCCTACATACAAATGTCTCTATCAAGCGAGACAAACCCATTGTGGTAATAACCACTTCCCACGTACCCAAAGTATTCAAACCCGAAACGATCTGATACCAAGTTGTAACACCTCAAAATAAATACAACATACTTATCTCTTAACAACCAATAAATAGTAACATAAATGAATTGATAAAATTTATTAATTAGAGTTTGATACACAAAAAGGTGACACGTGCGATATACATTCATAAACAGTACATCCTGAATTTACAGCATGTGTTACAAGATTGAGAAAAAAATGAAAGCTAAACAAATAATCATATGCCCTAAAGGCTTACATCTTTCCTAGTCAATGCTAGGTTACATCAAAAGTGAGTCTTAAGCTCAATACAGATAAATCTCTGGGCTTGCACAAAATTAAATATAAAATAACAACAATAAGCCTTTAGCTCCACAGTCCTCCCAAGCTAAATCCTTGTTAGAGGCATATGATCGGTACATGAAATGTTTTTCCTATATAGGGTGAGCCAAAGCCCAGTAGAAATACTACAACACCATGCATAAATCTTAACAAAGCCATAAGGTTTTATACATGTGCAATGTCAATATCAAAACATTTATATCCTTTTCAAAAGCCATGTTATGCCAGTTTTATATCTCAATTCTCAAAACCATGCCTTTTACAATAGAAAGAATAGGGAAATTTCAAACTGATACAACCTTTCATAGATATTTCGTCTACGGGAAACCGTCAAACGAAACCTATGTAAATGTAGCCTATACAAGCACTACTATTGCCATTTTACGAATATTTCGTCCATAGGAATCGACACTCGTGTATACGCACATTTTTCGGAACTTTCATCCTGGATACACAGGCTAACTTGATTTGGTGATACACACCTCTTTCTAACGTTCACCCATTTTTCTCAATATCATATACATTTTCAATGTAGTAAATAAGCAACAATGTTCAATGCACATGGATGAGAAATTAGTTTTAGTTTATCTAATTCTCATGCAATTTCTACAACACTCGTAGCTCTCCTCCACCAATAGCCCAAAGCAGGTATCTCTAAACAGATAAATAAATTTCATTAAAGATATACTTTTCCAAAATCTCAAAATAGGAGTAATAATAAATATCTAACTCCACTCTCATCATTATCATCATTTCAACTTCACAATTTCCATATCAATTCCATTTTCTCTTTACAATTACAAACATTCACTTTTTTGGACAAAACCTCTTTCTCTTTGAAAATCCATTCAACGCAATAAATATCTCATTTCAACATATATCAACCCCAAATTCATAACCATAACCTTTTTCTTAAAACCATTTGAAAACCTTTTTTTTACATTTTGTAACGCCCCAATTTCCTATGCCCAACTGATAACACAACCATCATGGCTCCTTAGAGGAAAACAAAAATAATTATCCACACTTGCATTAATCCAAAACCAAATAAATAAACAAATAGATACCCCCAAGGGTTTACAAGTTTCCAAGGCTTAGGCCCAGTTACACAAAACGGTTATTCAAACCCACACAAATACAGCCCTTGGCTTACAAAATAGAGTCACGCAAAATGAGAGCATTGTACTCACAACACACATACTTCCACGCCCCTAGTTGGGTGGAATCACCACATCTTTTCCTGCACAAAAATCCCATAGGGTGAGCATAAAACCCAATAAGAAATTCTTAATAAAGTATATACATTTTATACAAGTTTCAAGAGACGAAATGCACATGCCATGCTATGCCCTTTTTGAAGATAAATCACATTTTCATCTTTTGAAAACCATCATGCTCAATGATGTCATGCAATTTCAATTGTTCAAAACTTAACAATTTATTTCAAGGGCGGTAAATACGACTCTGGTAATCCCTAGGTTGGTATATTGTCACGACCCAAACCCGCCCCTATGGGTTTAGCACCGTAACCGGCCAGTAATCCGAGATTACCGAAGGCCTACTGGACAGTAAGACAGTAAAACAGAGTACATGGGCATGGCGGAAGCCAATACAATAATAAAACAATGTCCAATGAGCTGTGACAGTCTGTATGCCAAAAAGATTTTTCATGCATATAAACATTCAGTACAGAACAGTTATGCACATAACTTACAATCATTCAGTACAGGGGCTTAACCCCTACTAAACAGTACAGTACAGTCTATACGGTATTACAAAAACGGTACAGTGACAGACGGGGAAGTAAAAACGCCCCTAAGCCCTAGCTTGGCAGGCTCGGAACCTCGTAGTGAGGCACATTGGTTGGCTTGACAAAACTGGGACTCTACCCCGACGCTTCTAGCTTTGATCCGGTGCCTGTACACCTACATATATATATAAGCAGTGAGCTAAAGCCCAGTGAATAACATAAAGCGTAAAGAGGTTTAGAATGAATGTCCTTACAGTAATGAAAACAGTTCATTTCAATTAGTATATCAGTTGCTCAGTACAGTAAACAGTCATATGTGGTACATCCATTAGCATAACAGTAAACAGTAGGTCTTAAAAGACCGAACAGTAATGATGGCCATCAATCAGTAAACAGTAGTGGTTCCACAAGGAAACCGATAGAGATCTCTGTAACAGTAACAGTAAACAGTAGGTGCTAAGGATGCCACAGTACAGTTCAGAATATAGGACATACATTCATTCAGTAGACAATATCAGTTCAGTAAACAGTTCAGTTCAGTATTCAGAAGATAATCATTTTGAACATATCTTTACACAGTTATTACTCACAGAGTTTTGGGCTACAGTAGGCTAGAGCGCATCTCCCTGGAATGCCAACCCTATACAGTACAGAATGAACACACACTAAGCTACACAATTGGGAAAGACAGTAATCTAATCCCTAATTTGCCTTGGTGTGCTCTACATCTATATCCTCATTAAGATGTCTTAAACTGGGCCTAAGAATGCCTAGGATGAAATGAGGATGCAAAGATGTGTACAGAAAACAGTTTCAAAATTTCAGTGTAGCAGGGTCCCGCTCGAGCACAGGTTTCCCCGCTCGATCGGACAAGCAAACAAAGGTCCCCGCTCGAGCGGACCAAAAAGTACTGGATAGGTGAAATCTCCGCTCGACGCTCGCTCGAGCGTGTCACCCTGTCCTCCGCTTGAGCGCAACTTCCTCCGCTCGAGCGGACTGATGTACAGTGCAAGATGCTGGGAGCTCGATTTTCCCGCTCGAGCGGCACTTCCCCCGCTCGAGCGGACGACCAAAATCTGGAAATTCCAGATTTGAGTTCCAAGCTTAAAACTCAAGTTTGATGCTCCAAATCCAATCCTCTTGGGCCAATTTTCTGGAAAACATAAGTAAACTCATAGAATAACATGTTACAAAGGTCAATTTGAGAAATCAAGGCCCAAGGGTGTTTCAATTAAACTCATTTTCAAACCCATTTTTCATGAACATGCATGAACATGCTACAAGGTGACATGCATGAGATTAACTCAAATCAAAGCTTCCAAAACATGCTCTATCCAGCTCATTCTTTCCAAAACAAGTTGAAAACATGAACTTAAGCTTATTTATAAACATGCATGTGACAACTTGCCATGAAATCAACTCAAAACTCATCAAGACACACATGCATGCATGAAATGGGCTACAATACAACATTACAAGCCATAAATTGGCTCTAGACTTCAACTTAGCTCTAAATCATGCAAGAGTCTAACAAAATTGCAAATAGAAGGATAGTTATTCTACCTTAGGTCTTGTATTCAAGGTTTAGGAGCTCAATTGGCAACTACACTTCAATTTCCTTCAAGTTCCCAAACAATGCACAAGGTTGAAGCCAAAATCTCCCTCAATTCTCTCCCTCTCTCTCTATAGTCGGTTGTAGGCAACAAATGGCTGATGAAATGTGCTTTGGTGATCAAGTGTAAGGCTCAAAAGTATGTATAAGATAATGGGCCACTAAGTGGCAAAATGGTAATTAAGTGCAACAATGCAATTTAACTTATTTTAATCTAATTTACTCATCCTAAATCACATTTCAGACAAGTATACCATAAAATCACATAAATTCTCATGATTATAACTCACTAATCAATTTCTGGTTCGGTCGCCGATAAAGCCTTCAATTAACAGTTTAAACATAGAAGTTGAACAGATAATCATACAGTCAACAGATAGAATTACAATTCAACAGATACAAGTAATCAATTCAGTTTCAGATTTCAGTCAGTCAGTTCAGTGATCCAGTCAGTTCAATTACCAATCATAATCATTCTCAGTTTAGCAGTAATCGGTAATTAATCGGTAAGCAGTATGAGGGTTGTTACAGTCTCCCCTCCTTATAAGGAGTTTAGTCCTCTAAACTCGAGTTACCTTCATTCTGGAAGAAAACAGGGTTCAGTGGAAACAGTTCAGGATATCTCTTGGCCATGTCATCTTCCCTTTCCCAAGTGGCATACACACCACCATGGTTTTGCCAGTCAACTTCACTAGCGGGATCTCCTTGTTCCTCAATTTCTTGATCCGTCTGTTTACAATCTGTATGGGCCGTTCCTCGTAAGTGTAGTCATCACTCAACACTATCCGAGTAGGCTCTATCACATGGAAAGGATCCCGGAGATAATCTCTCAACATCGAAATGTGAAAGACGTTGTGCATATGCTCCATTTCAGAAGGAAGCGCAACTTGATACGCCACCGGATTGATTTTCTCAATAATCTCATACGGTCCGACATATCTTGGCGCTAACTTGCCTTTGACTCCGAAACGAGTCTGGCCTTTCATTGGTGTCACTTTCACAAACACGTGATCACCCACTTCATATTCTCGGTCTCGTCTTCTAACATCTACGTAACTTTTCTGTCTGCTCTGTGCTGTTTTCAGTCGCTGCTGTATCAGTTTTACTTTCTCAGTCGTTTCATGAACAATCTCGGGCCCAAGCAAAGGCCCATCTCCAACTTCTGCCCAGCAAATCGGAGATCTACATTTTCTGCCATACAATGCCTCGAAAGGCGCCATACCAATACTCGAATGGTAACTGTTGTTGTAGGCGAATTCCGCCAACGGCAAATGGCTTTCCCAATTCCCCTGAAAATCAAGAATACACATTCTCAATAAATCCTCCAGAGTTTGGATGGTCCTCTCTGACTGACCATCTGTTTGAGGATGATAGACACTACTCAGTCTCAGTTCAGTTCCCAATGCAGTCAGTAGGCTTTGCCAAAACCTCGATGTAAACTTCGAATCCCTGTCAGAAACAATGGACACAGGCACTCCATGCAGTCTAACAATTTCATCAATATAGAGTATAGCCAATTTGTCCGCATTATAAATTGTCTTAACAGGTAGGAAGTGAGCAGATTTAGTCAGTCTATCTACAATAACCCAAATTGAGTCCATACCTTTACTGGAGCGAGGCAATCCAACGATAAAATCCATGGTAATATGTTCCCATTTCCACTCCGGTATGGGTAAGGGTTGCAATAAGCCTGCGGGTCGTTGATGTTCCGCTTTGACTTGTTGGCAATGAAGACATTTCGATACAAAATCAGCAATTTCTTTCTTCATTCCCGGCCACCAGAAATTCAATTTCAAATCTTGGTACATTTTCGTATTCCCCGGATGGATAGAAAATTTTGAGTTGTGGGCCTCTTGCAGAACTCTTCTTTTCAATTCAGAATCATTCGGTACACACAGTCTATCATGGAATTTCAATACATTATTTTCAAATTTGAATCCCGGTCTCGGTTTAGATTCTCTTTCTGCGATGATCTTCTTCAAGAAGTCATCCTGTTGCTGTTTCTCTTTAATCTCTTCAATCAAAGCCGGTTGAGCAGAAATAGCAGCTAAGGTTCCACCTTATTCTGGCAAAACAATTTCAATTTTAGATTTTTCAAGGTCACAAAGCAACTCTCTCTGCCCGGTAAGCAAATAGGCTAGGTTCCCAATCGATTTCCGACTCAATGCATCGGCAACGGTGTTGGCTTTTCCCGGATGATACAGAATCTGTAGGTCATAATCTTTGATCAGTTCTAGCCATCTCCGCTGTCTCATATTCAATTCCTTCTGGGTGAAGAAATATTTCAGACTTTTGTGATCAGTGTATGCTTCACATGTCGCCCCATACAGATAGTAACGCCAGATTTTCAGTGCAAACACTACTGCAGCCAGTTCCAGGTCATGGGTTGGGTAGTTCTTTTCATGAGGTCTCAATTGTCGGGAAGCATAAGCAATCACTTTCCCATTCTGCATTAAAACACACCCCAAACCCTTATGAGAAGCATCACTAAAAACAGTATAACCGTCCGTACCTAAAGGTAGGGTAAGAACAGGTGCAGTCACAAGTCGAGTTTTCAACTCTTGAAATGCTGATTCCCTCTGGTCAGTCCAGTCAAATGATATCCCTTTCTGAGTCAGTTGAGTCAATGGTAAGGCAATTTTGGAGAAATCTTTGACAAATCTTCTGTAATATCCAGCCAATCCCAAAAAGCTTCGGACTTCTATCACATTTGTTGGTCTAGGCCAGTTCACTACAGCTTCAATTTTCTACAGATCAACAGAAATTCCATCTTTGCTAACAACATGCCCCAAAAACATAACATGATCAAGCCAAAACTCACATTTAGACAGTTTAGCATACAGTTTCTGTTCTCTTAGGGTCTGTAGGGCAAGTCTCAGATGATGTTCATGTTCTTCTATACTTTTGGAGTAAATCAATATGTCATCAATGAATACAACAATAAAGTCATCAAGGTACGGTTTAAAGATTCTATTCATGAGGTCCATAAATGCCGCAGGTGCATTGGTAACTCCAAAAGGCATAACTAAAAATTCGTAATGTCCATACCTCGTTCTAAAAGCAGTTTTATCAATATCCCCTGGTTTAACTTTCAGTTGGTGGTATCGCGATCGAAGATCAATCTTGGAAAACACTTGGGCACCCTGTAACTGATCAAATAAGTCATCAATACGCGGTAATGGATATTTGTTTTTCACAGTTACCTTGTTCAGTTCACGGTAATCAATGCACAGTCTCAGTGAGCCGTCTTTCTTCTTCACAAACAAAACCGGTGCGCCCCACGGTGAAGTACTGGGCCTGATGAACTTCTTGTCTAACAGTTCTTGCAATTGCACTTTCAATTCTTTCAGTTCAGTTGGAGCCATTCTGTAAGGAGCTTTAGATATTGGCTGTGTTCCCGGAATCACATCAACGGTGAATTCAATCTCCCTGTCAATCAAATCCCCTGGCAGATTATCTGGAAAAACATCTGGGAACTCTCTGACTATGGGGATACTGTTCACACTAGCATCATCATCAGTAGATACAGTCAATACAGAACACAGGTATCCCTTACACCCCTTTCTAATCAATTTAACAGCTTTTACAGATGAAATCAAATACGGAGGAGGTACCACTCCACTCCCACTAAACATAAATTCAGGCAAACCCGGTGAACGGAAAACTACTTGTTTCGTTACACAGTCTATGGTGGCATGATATTTCGTTAACCAGTCCATCCCCAATATTACATCAAAATGATCAATGTTCAATGGCAGTAAATCAATAAATAGATGCATATCCCCAACAATAATCTCACAAGCAGGATACACATATGCACATGTCATAGATCCCCCAATAGGTGATGATACAGCTAGCAGATAATTCATGGTTCTAAGGGTCTATTCAATTTTCGCGAGAAAGCATGCGATACATAAGAATGTGTAGACCCCGAATCAATCAGTACATATGCATTTTGAGCACAAATAGAAAGAATACCTGACACTACGGTCTCGGTATTTTGTACGTCTCCCGGTACTAGGGCGAACACACGGCCCTGCCTCATAGGCTCCTTCCCGGTAACTTTGGGGTTCGGGTTTGGTGCCACAGTTGATGCTGCGGCGCTGCCTGCAGCTTTATTATTGCTCGGAGCAGTGGAAGGGCAATCTTTCACCATGTGGCCCACCTTGCCACACCTGTAACAAGCACCAGAGATTTTATAACAAACTCCCTTATGATTCTTACCACATTCGGAACAGGGTGGAATGGAACGGTTTCCTTCACTAGATGTAGTCGTTGACCCTGTATTCTGTTTCTTGCTCAATGGGTTATGCTTGCCTTTCTTGAATTTAAAATTCTGCCTTTTACCACGCCATTCAGACGCCGATGTTTCGAATTGTCTCACTGCCTCGATGTTCGCTTCAGCCATCAAGGCTCGGTCAAGGACATTCACTTAAGTCGGTAATTTCAGAACATTTATTCTATCCAGTATTGCAACATTCAGGCCGCCTTCGAACCTCCTGGCCTTCTTATACTCGGTGTCCACCATGTGTGGTGCATATCTAGCAAGCCCGGTGAACTTTGTTTCATATTCAGCAACAGACATCGTGCCCTGTCTTAACTGTTCGAATTCAGTGACCTTTCTGTCCCTGACACACTGAGGGAAGTACTTTTCAAAGAAGGCTACTTTAAATTGAGCCCAGGTCATAGCAATGTTGTCATCGCGGGTAAGCATCCACCACCTTCTAGCCTCTTCCTGCAAAGTGAAGGTGGCCAACAGGACCTTATGTGCCTCCGAGCATGGAAACACTTCAAACAGTTTTTCAGTCTCCAGAACCCATGCTTCAGCCTTTAATGGTTCAAGGCCTCCCTGAAAGGATGGCGGTTTCAGTTTGCTAAACTTCTGGGTAAGAGCAATTATGTCCCCAACATTATCATTCACATTCTGGTCCGGCTGTACCGGAGGAGGAGGTGGGGGCTATTGGTTCTGTTGTTGATCCAGTCTAGCAGTTATCAATTCCATCATTCTTTCCAGTCTGGCCATTCTGGCCTCAGAGGATGAGGATTCAGATTCATTTGCAGTGTTTGCATTATCCATTTCGCTATAAACAGTTATAACAGTTTCAATCATAAGTAGTTACATACTTAAACAGTTTATCACATAAGCAGTCATGTGTTTAAACAGGTTAACACATTAACATATATTCAATCACCACACACTTTTCATGCTCATGAAATGCCCTATTGCTTTTCTAGGACACCCTATAGCTCATCTGGACACGTGTGTGCGGTATAACTCGTGGTTAAGTATCACTCTGATACCACTCTGTCACGACCCAAACCCGCCCCTATGGGTTTAGCACCGTAACCGGCCAGTAATCCGAGATTACCGAAGGCCTGCTGGACAGTAAGACAGTAAAACAGAGTACAGGGGCATGGCGGAAGCCAATACAGTAATAAAACAATGTCCAATGAGCTGTGACAGTCTGTATGCCAAAAAGATTTTTCATGCATATAAACATTCAGTACAGAACAGTTATGCACAATATTTACAATCATTCAGTACAGGGGCTTAACCCCTACTAAATAGTACAGTACAGTCTATACGGTATTACAAAAACGGTACAGTGACAGACGGGGAAGTAAAAACGCCCCTAAGCCCTGGCTTGGCAGGCTCGGAACCTCGCAGTGAGGCACATTGGTTGGCTTGACAAAACTGGGACTCTACCCCGATGCTTCTAGCTTTGATCCGGTGCCTGTACACCTACATATATATATAAGCAGTGAGCTAAAGCCCAATGAATAACATAAAGCGTAAAGAGGTTTAGAATGAATGTCCTTACAGTAATGAAAACAGTTCATTTCAATTAGTATATCAGTTGCTCAGTACAGTAAACAGTCATATGTGGTACATCCATTAGCATAACAGTAAACAGTAGGTCTTAAAAGACCGAACATTAATGATGGCCATCAATCAGTAAACAGTAGTGGTTCCACAAGGAAACCGACAGAGATCTCTGTAACAGTAACAGTAAACAGTAGGTGCTAAGGATGCCACAGTACAGTTCAGAATATAGGACATGCATTCATTCAGTAGACAATATCAGTTCAGTTCAGTATTCAGAAGATAATCATTTTGAACATATCTTTACACAGTTATTACTCACAGAGTTCTGGGCTACAGTAGGCTAGAGCACGTCTCCCTGGAATGCCAACCCTATACAGTACAGAATGAACACACATTAAGCTACACAATTGGGAAAGACAGTAATCTAATCCCTAATTTGCCTTGGTGTGCTCTACATCTATATCCTCATTAAGATGTCTTAAACTGGGCCTAAGAATGCCTAGGATGAAATGAGGATGCAAAGATGTGTACAGAAAATAGTTTCAAAATTTCAGTGTAGCAGGGTCCCGCTTGAGCGTAGGTTTCCCCGCTCGATCGGACAAGCAAACAAAGGTCCCCGCTCGAGCGGAAACATCCCCGCTCGAGCGGACCAAAAAGTACTGGATAGGTGAAATCTCCGCTCGACGCCCGCTCGAGCGTGTCACCCAGTCCTCCGCTCGAGCGGACTGATGTACAGTGCAAGATGCTGGGAGCTCGATTTTCCCGCTCGAGCGGCACTTCCCCCGCTCGAGCGGACGACCAAAATCTGGAAATTCCAGATTTGAGTTCCAAGCTTAAAACTCAAGTTTGATGCTCCAAATCCAATCCTCTTGGGCCAATTTTCTGGAAAACATAAGTAAACTCATAGAATAACATGTTACAAAGGTCAATTTGAGAAATCAAGGCCCAAGGGTGTTTCAATTAAACTCATTTTCAAACCCATTTTTCATGAACATGCATGAACATGCTACAAGGTGACATGCATGAGATTAACTCAAATCAAAGCTTCCAAAACATGCTCTATCCAGCTCATTCTTTCCAAAACAAGTTGAAAACATGAACTTAAGCTTATTTATAAACATGCATGTGACAACTTGCCATGAAATCAACTCAAAACTCATCAAGACACACATGCATGCATGAAATGGGCTACAATACAACATTACAAGCCATAAATTGGCTCTAGACTTCAACTTAGCTCTAAATCATGCAAGAGTCTAACAAAATTGCAAATAGAAGGGTAGTTATTCTACCTTAGGTCTTGTATTCAAGGTTTAGGAGCTCAATTGGCAACTACACTTCAATTTCCTTCAAGTTCCCAAACAATGCACAAGGTTGAAGCCAAAATCTCCCTCAATTCTCTCCCTCTCTCTCTATAGTCGGTTGTAGGCAACAAATGGCTGATGAAATGTGCTTTGGTGATCAAGTGTAAGGCTCAAAAGTATGTGTAAGATAATGGGCCACTAAGTGGCAAAATGGTAATTAAGTGCAACAATGCAATTTAACTTATTTTAATCTAATTTACTCATCCTAAATCACATTTCAGACAAGTATACCATAAAATCACATAAATTCTCATGATTATAACTCACTAATCAATTTCTGGTTCGGTCGCCGATAAAGCCTTCAATTAACAGTTTAAACATAAAAGTTGAACAGATAATCATACAGTCAACAGATAGAATTACAATTCAATAGATACAGGTAATCAATTCAGTTTCAGATTTCAGTCAGTCAGTTCAGTGATCCAGTCAGTTCAATTACCAATCATAATCATTCTCAGTTTAGCAGTAATCGGTAATTAATCGGTAAGCAGTATGAGGGTTGTTACATGTATGCAAGTAGACTATACAAATAATACCAAATTGTCAATTTTACCGGTATTAACTGGAAGGCTCGACACCTATCCACGCGGGTTTTCGGTCTTTTACCCCGAACTCTCAGACCAACTTATTCAATATCATCTACACCACCTATCATGACTTACTAACGTATTTACCCCAAAACCATTCCATGAAAACTTGTTTCTTAACATTCTTTTCTCAATGCAAGTTTTCAAATCAATTTTCAAAGTTTAATGTAATCAAATGAATTGATATGCCAATTTCATAAATACTTTTATTCCAATTCATCATCCAAGGAATAACACAATTCTCTCTTCTCGAGTATCCTCAACAATTAGTCATTTCAAGACTATTTCAACGTTTTGAACAATAATTTCCAAAATGAACAACAATTCTCATATTCCATGAAATTCATCATTTATAAAAATATAAATAAGAAATTTTTCAAACATCCATTTATTTTGACATACAAAATAAATATAACAATATCATTCATGGATTTTCAATCTTTTTTAAAAATCCCCAAATCTCCAATTTCTAGGTTTTCACACCAAAACTATACAACCCAAATCTTTTGAAAGAAAACTTTCCAAAATCATTTTTTCTTCAATCAACGAAGATCAAGACCCATAAGATCATTTTAAAATAACAAGAGACAAACTCACTTTCAAAATCACTCAACTTCTTGAATCAACAATCAATTTTCAAAAGGCTATCAAAGGATGATTTCGTAAATCATTTAGATCTTGCAAAAATATATATATAACTCAAAGAAAATCTCTACCTCAAGTTTGAACAAGAATAGAGATGAAACCCCAAAATCAACGATGCCTAAACTCGATCTTCACTGCACACAACGAAGCCCTCGAGATAATAACCCACTTTGATGAAAAAACAATGGCAAAACTCAAATGGATCTTGAGAAATTAAGGTTTTTGATCTAATTTGTGTAGAGAAATGTAGAGAGAAGTGAGAGGAAATGTTTTTAGAGAGAGAGATATACAAAAGTGATCTGAAATATCAGATTCACGAACTGATATAACATGGTCCGCTCGAGCGTGGAAAGCCCCGCTCGAGCGTCAAATACATATTCCTAGTACTTTTGTAGACAGGTCAAACTTCTGGAACCAAACATTCTCCACTCGAGCGTATAAACGGCCGCTCGAACGAACAAGCAACTTCGAATGCATTTTGCATTTTTGCTTCGGAGGCGCTGCCCCTCGACCCCGCCAGGGCGCTACCCTCGGACCCGCCAAGGGGCACTGCCCCATGGACTCTCGTGAGCTGACCAGGCAGCTCGATCCCTATCATAGTCAGCGAAGTGGCAAAACATGAAAGATACGCTACAACCCGATACAAACATGAGACATTACCTGTTCCAAACATACCGCTACAACCCGATAACCAAAATAAGGGGAATGCAGGGAACTAAGATACGTAAAATCGTTTAAAACCATACCAACCCAAGCCCGGAACACCACAAAGAGACGGGTCAAAACCGGGATCGCTACACATTTTGATTCCAAACCCTAGGTTTTGACAAAAAAAACCCAAACCACCATAATCTTTTGGAATAACAAATAGCCAAGGTAAAACTCATACAAGAGTGTGAAGAATCCCTACCTTAAACTTAGAAGACAAAAGGAAGAGTAAAGAGACTCCAAGCACGCCAAAACCCAACTTTGTTCGGATAAAAATGGAGCTCCAAGTGAGCTCTACCTTTTTCTCAAAGGGAGTAGGGTGTAAAGATCAAAGGATCTAGGTGTTTTAGAAGACAGAAAGTGAGTTTTAGAGAGAGTGTGTGTAGTTCTAGGGTTTTTAGAATATTTAGAGGGAGAGTGATATGAAAAAGTGATGTAAAAAGTGAATTTTACAGATTGGTATACGCTCAATCCGCTCGAGCACAAGAAGTTACGCTCGAGCGTAAGACACAAAATATGGGACCGCTTAAGCGTGAAATACAAACTCCTGGTACTTTTACAGATAGAAAAGCAATGCTCAAATGCAACAAGGACCACTCGAGCCAAGACTGCTCGAGCGCAAGAAGTCTCGCACAAGCGTAGAATACAACTTCCTAGTACTTTTGCAAACCTACAAAACTACTGAGAGTTCACAAATATCGCTCGAGTGCAAGAAGTGACGCCTGAACGTAGGAGCAAAATTCTGGGCAACAAAAATTTTTAAAAAAAACAAGCTACCAACTTATTCCAAACACAACCAATACAAACCAATAGCCCAACTCAAGGAGAAATAGTGGTAAATAAGGCAAGAACAATTATATAAGGAAATGAAACCTGAATCCAACAGTCTAACAGGTCGGGTTTAAACCAAAAACGCTATAGATATGTTGTTGATAGGATGCTCATTGATGGAGCATGGAACAAGCAGTCTTGTGCAACAGGTGCAGCTTGGGTCGGTGTTGATTTGAAAGGCACCCAAATGGTACAGAAGCAGTTGTTGTTCTTGCTTGGAAGCATTGAGGTGGTGAGTAACATTAAGTCCATTATTATTATTGCATACTACCAAGTTTTGATTACTTAGCTTAACGATGATAGCAAAGTTGACCAGGATATCAGGCACTTTTTGTATGATATAAAACTAATGTGTCAATCCTTTGATCATGTGTGTATTTCTAAGGAGTCTAGGCAACAAATATATGCTGCTCATAAAGCAGACTCTGTAAGAGGTGGCTAATTTTGTAATCTATAGTTATAATGGTGGAGATATATATATAGTTTATTATTCCTCAAAAAAAATATTAACAAATATGATGTTGACTTGTACTTGTAAGAAAATAAAATAACATGACGCAATTGTAACTGTCCATGTAGTATGTATGATACATGATATGTACTCTAAAAAAATCCTATAAGCACTCACTAAAAAACAAAATTAAAAAATGAAATCAAAGACAAACACAAAAGTTTACAAACATTAGACCGAGGGCAAATGAAATTCTGTAGCTTTTTCCTTGTGTCCTAGCCTGACACAGCAACATTGGCTAATGAATACAAGTGATAAGAATTATTAAATCCATTACACAACCAATAAAAATAAATAAATAAATAAAAAACGACGATATAAAACCTAAAAAGATGGGTGACAATGAAATACACGACAACACTGGCCAATAAAAACGCGTCATAGAACTTATTAAATCAATCAAACAGCTAATAAAACAAAAAAATAAATAAAAATAACAAGTATATAAAATTTAGAAGGACAGGTGACAATGAAATAGTTTTCCATAACTTTTGCCTGGTGTCTCCATAAGACAAGTTGGCAACCCACAAAAGTACAGAGATAGTTGCCCAACGATATAGTTTATGCTTTGTTTATGGGAAAGATTATTCAGTGATTTTGGGTAATAGTCACTATTGTGCAGTCCATGGGACTAATTTTGAGTCAATTTTGATAAAGGGACTTGACTGAATAATCTTATCAGGAAGATGGATACACCAATTGTTGTATAAAATACGTGGTTAAATAAAATAAAATAGATTCATATTTATCTAAATTCGGATGACAAAACAGAAAGTAGGATAATTACAAAAGTTAGAAATTACAACTTGCAACAACAAGAATTAACATAAAGTAAGTAAAAATTTTTGGAAAGAAATAAACAAATGAAGCAAACCGAAGCCTGTGGTAAACATAATTTCCTTAAAACAGATTTGACGCCTCACCGATGGGTGCTAAAGGAACGTCAACATCTGTCTCCCAAGATACGATGGTTGAAACCAACTATTGCACGAACACCTTTTGAATAGTTTCGGCGAACTTGATAATGACAACACTCGCTCAAACTAGGAAGAAGAATATAGGTAGACTGATGAGATAACAAGGGAGTAAGGAAATTTTTTTGGGGAGAAACCCAAACGAGGGAGGTCTCAATTTATACACATGGGAGAAGAGTGGAGGAGCATTAGCCATCAACAAATATGTAATATCCTAGGAAAAAGGCTATCGCTCGAGCGGTGAAAGGAGTCATCCAACATCTCTCTTGCAAGTCTGAAATTTTGGGAGGGACAGTTTTTTGCTCAAGCGTAAGATTGACAACTCAAGCTGTCTGTTCAGAGTTAGCCAATTAAAAATCAACTTTTACTCCACTTCTTCTCACCTTTTCATTCTCTCTTTCCCTATTTCTAAAAAACCCTAGCTCCAAACTCTTGATTTCTTCCAATTTTTTTACTAAGAATCCACCCAAAACCTTGCATTAGAAGTTCAAACCTAGTGAAGATCAACATTCTTACTGATTGGATCATGTTTTCATCAAGGTTTCTTGTCGAGTCTTCATCTTCTTGTCTCCGTCTTTGAGATACGGGTACTTCTAACCAATATATCTATGATTTGAAGTGTATATGTGGTATTTTCTTAGTTATATGTATGTATGAGATGATTGTATTGATTAAATGGGTTTTTGATGCATGAAAAGGGGATTTTACCCAAGTGTTTGAAATATTTTGAATATGATTTAGATTATTGATGAGAAGTATTTGTTCTAAACAAACTTGAGAGGAAAAAACCCCAATTTCACTTAAGCCCTAGTTTTGAATTTTGTTGCGAAGATAAAGTTTTATTCATTTGGACTTTGAATCATGAAATTGAGATGATATTTAGTGGAAATGTGTATGAATATTGACTTAGAGTTGTTTTGAAATTTTATATTAAAATGAAGGAAATTAGATATTGTTAAGAATGTGAAAATTAAAAATCTTTGAATTATTGGATATGTTAATGCTTTATTGAAGCATTAAATGAACCATAGGTAAATTGAGACATTTATAAACTCATGCCTCATGTTGCATTTTTTCATGATTTTGGTTCCATGATTACTACAAGCTCTTGGATATTTAGAAATGTTAAAAGGGAGTAAATAGTGTGTGAGTCCGGGTAGTTGAGTCGGGTTTTGAAAATGTGATGAGTATTGTATTAGTACCCGTGTGGGGAGTTAATGTGCCCAATTGCCCTGTCTTGAGCTTATCGTCAGATGTTTTTGGGCATCCACTGGTCCTGCCATTTTTAGAGTTGGCAAATGTTGAAGGAAAAAGGTCTTTGGGAGCCCATAACCCCGCCGTTTTTAGAGTTGGCAAATATGGAGATATTTTCAGTATATAAACCTATGTATGTATGCATTGTCGTGCAGCTCTTGCTTGGGACATTATCGCGTATTTACTGCCCCATTGTTGATGATATCTTAAAAATGAAAATTTTTGCATTAAATACCTTTGATTTTTAAAAAAGGGAAACCTAGATTTTATCACGGCACATGTATAGCATGATCATATGCATTTCAATTGTTTATATACCTTATTAATGGTATTCCTATAGGCATTAGCTCACCTCAATCTAACAAGATTTTCAAGAATTGATGGTGTGATTACGCCCAAGTGAAAAGGCGGTGGAGATGTTTTGAATGGAGCATGAGGGCTTATAACGCCGCAAATTTTATTACTCGAATATTATTATCTAAGCCCTGATTATAGTCCATTTTCATAATAATAAAAACGGAAGCAATAATAAATAGCTAAGTAATAAATGTTCTCTCTCGTATGTACGGTGATGAACTATTCAACTACAATAATTTATAACATGAGCCCTTAGGCTTACCTTTAAAAAAAAAAAAAAAAAAAAAGAAAAAAGAAAAATCAACCCTTATTACAATAAGATGGCATTTCACCTACAAGTAATAGACCCCGTGGCCAACAAATAAGGAGACTCCATGGTCTTGAACAATATTCCAAATTTCTCACCTGAAAAATGGTTAACAACGTGGGATGAACACTAATGTCTAGTAGAGATCCCAATAATTCTAAACAATAGTATATTATAGATATATATGATCATGAATGTTCTAACTCAATAAATATATATACATAGTGTTGTTTTTCATATCCAGAATATACATACGTACGTATACTTTTCTCAAAAGAATCGTTCTTTATCATTTCAAGAAAAATCCATTTTTCAGACTTTAATAACTCATTATTTTCAATTCAAAAGATTTCCAAACCGAAGTCACATCTCGAATATCATACACACATTAACCATTTCAGCAACTCTACGACTCATCTTTTATAATCCAAATGATTTCATTACGCAGTTTATTTTCAAAATCAATTCACAATTAATCCTTTGTATTTTCGTGCTACTCATTTACATCAAACAACACTAATAAACATTACAATTACATTCTCATTAGAATCAATCTACCTCATCAGAATCAATCCACCTCATAACACAACTTCAACTATATTCTCAATATATTTTCATCAACAATAATCTCTACAAACATACACACACTAACAATAAAATCTCACAATAAAATAAACAACTTGTGGTCTCGCCAAACCCCATATTACCATCGTAGTCTCACCAAGACCCACGTCAGCCTGCTTTACCGGTTGCTAGCTGGGAGGAATGCATTACCTCTATATAGCATAGCCTGCTTTACTGGGTGCTAACCAAAAGGAACGCATTACCTCTATATAGCACATTAGCCCGCTTTACCGGTTGCTAGCCGAAGGATCGCGTTACCTCTATATAGCACAACCACATTCCATAACCTATGCATCTCAATTTCCTTCCAATCATTCACATATAATTACGTAATTATGTAGTTAATCAACAACACATAAGATTTCATATCAACCTATTTCACATCAACTCTACAATAAGTAATACCATCTTCCACCGATGGCCAATGACAAAACCTCTAAGCATTTAATAGTAATAATGTAAATTCTTATAAACAAGATAATGTGATTCTCATAATTGTAACAACCCTCGTACTGATTACCGATAAACTACTGAATTAGCTACTGATTACTGCTAAACTGAACTGATAATGACTGATAATTGAATTAACTGAAGTACTGAATGGACTGATTGAAATCGAAACTGAAATTGAATAAGTTTATCTATGGAATTGCATATTGCATCTGTTTGATTGATTGATTATCTGTTTGAATTCATATGTTTAAACTGCTAATTGAAGGCCTTATCGGCGGCCGAATTAGGAACCGTTTAGAGTTTTGTGATCAATAGAATATTTGTGATTTAATGGTATATTTGTCTAAATTGTGATTAGGTATGATCAAACTAGATTAAAATGAGCTAAACGCATAGATTGCCTTAATTACAACTTTGCCCCACTTAGTGGACATTTGTTTATTATTATTAGAGAGCCTTATTACACTTAGCAAAACATTCCAAGGCCCTATTCTTGTTGCCTCTAACCGACCAAACCATAGAGAGGGTAGGAGATTGGAGGAATTCATCTTGCATGCTTGGAATTTGAGAGGATTGAAGTATAAATTACAAACTTGAGCTTGTATTCTCCTAATTGAAGACTTAGGTAAGTGAATCCATCTCCTTCTTGTTGTCTTTGAGTTCCATCTTGCATGTATCATGGTTATAGAAAAGTTAAGTCATGAATTTGCTCATATTTATTGAATTGGAACTCCATTGTTGCATGCATGCTTGAATGGGTGCATTTTGAAGTTGAATTCATGGTGGATTGTACATGCATGTTCATATTTCTATCAAAGTCCATGTTTTCATCTTGTTTTCCAACTGTTGAGCTCATTAGAGCAAGATTTGAACCTTGAATTTGGTTAAAACCTCATGCATTGCATGTTTTGAAATTGTTCATGAAAATTGGTTTGAAATTGAGTTTAATTGAAACACCCTTGGGCCTTGATTTCTTAAATTGAGCTTTAAAACGTGTTATTCTATGTGTTTCAAAGAGTTTTTCCAGAAAATAGCCCAAGAGGATCGAAAACATTGCTTTTGAACTTGGTTTTGAGTTTGGGACTCAAATCTGGAATTTCCAGATTTTGGTTGTCCGCTCGAGCGGAAGAAGTAACGCTCGAGCGGAGAAATCGAGCTCCCAGCATCTTGCACTGTGCATCAGTCCGCTCGAGCGGAGTATTGGGCGCTCGAGCGGAGGACTGGGTGACACGCTCGAGCGGGCGTCGAGCGGAGATTTCACCTATCCAGTACTTTTTGGTCCGCTCGAGCGAGGATGTTGCGCTTGAGCGGGGACCTTTGTTTGCTTGTCCGCTCGAGCGGGGAAACCTGCGCTCGAGCGGGACTCTGTTTCACTGAAAATTCTGGAATTGTTTCCGAAGTGTATTTTCACATCCTCATTCCATCCTAGGCATTCTTAGGCCTAGTTTAAGACATCTTAATGAGGCTATAGACGTAGAACACACCGAGGCATAATAGGGAGTTAATTATTGTACTTCCCCAACTGTTAAACTTAGAGTGTGTTCATTTTGTTAACTGTTTAGGGTTGGCACTCGGGGACGCGCTCTAGCATACTGTAGCCCAATCTCTGTGAGTAACGATTGTGTAAAGATATGTTCAAAATGGTTATCTTTTGAATACTGAACTGAACTGTTGATTGAACTGATATTATTTACTGAACGAATGTATGTCCTGTATTCTGAACGGTATTGTGGCATCCTTAGCACTTACTGTTTACCGTTACTATTACAGAGCTCTGTCGGTTCCCTTGTGGAACCATACTGTTTACTGATTGATGGCCATCATTACCGTTGGGTCTGTTAAGACCCGGTCCTTTTGGACCTACTGTTTATAGGCTAATGGGTGTACCACATACGACTGATTGACTGAAATACTGAAAGACTGAAATACTGTTTAATGAACTGTTTTCATTACTGTAAGGACATTCATTCATAACCTCTTTACGCTTTATGTTATTCACTGGGCTTTAGCTCACTGTTTATATATATATGTAGGTTCTCAGCAGCCAGACCAGAGCTAGAAGCGTCAGAGTAAGCTCCAGTTTTGTCAAGCCAACCAATGTGCCTCACTGCGAGGTTCCGAGTTGCCATGCCATGGCTTGGGGTGTTTTTGTGTCCCCCATCGGTCTCCCTACTGTTTTGTACTACTGTATAGACTGTCTACTGTTTTACTGTACTGTTGTCGAGGGATTAGGTCCCCGTACTGAATGTTTGTATATGATTGTATAGACTGTATATAGACTGTACTGTTCTGGACTGTATGAATGCATGAAAATGTTTTTGGTATATAGATTTTCACAGCTCAATGGACACTAGTTACTTACTGTATTGGCTTCCGCCAGGCCCTGTACTCTCTTTAACTGTATTACTGTTCAGTAGGCCTTCGGTAATCTCGGATTACTGGCCAGTTACGGTGCTAAACCCATAGGGCCGGGTTTGGGTCGTGACAATAATATTTTCATACCTCAATATTACCAATAGCGTCTAGAGTTAGATTAACAATTATATCATCTCGTAATGTCCACAATTGATTCCACTATTTTCAATCACCAATATTTACAACATAGACCAATTTCATGATAATCATTCATTTCATTCTCTCTCTACTTTCCATTTCCAATTCACAATGATTATTACAATCATCCATTAATTACTTTTTAACTATCACATTTTTTTCAATTTACCAATAACAATACCTAGCTCAACTATTCATGAACATTAACTTTTTATTGGGTACTACATAACCATCAATTCAATATATATTGTAAAGCCTAAAAAATCCAACACTGGTGATTGATATATCAAAAATCTGTACTTCTCAAAAAGTTATAAATTAGTGCTACACTACACTAACCAACCCAAGCTTCGTTTGTTTATTACTCATCTTTTAATCACCCTTGAATTCAATTAGAAGGTTGCTAATCGTCAGTGCTAGAGTCTACACAATTGGTGCATATTGAATATATTTAATCAATATCAAGTTATTAAACATAAAATTTGTTTTATTATTTTAATCCGGACAGTAAAATTTTAATTTGTAAATGTATTATTTCATTATTTTGATAAATTTTTTCTTTAATATTATGAATGGTTATGGTAATGGTAATAGTGAGTGCGATGATTATCGACATAACATAATTTCAATATTCAAATGTTAAACTCATATAATAAAATTTTATTCTATAAATGTATCAATTTACTATTTTAATAAATTTATTCTTTTTTAATATTTCTAATGGTGATGATAATGGTAATAGTGAGTATAATGGTGGTAGAATTTCACTATTTAAATGTTAAACTTACCAGTAAAATTTTACTATGTTTTTTTTCTTTAGAATTTAATAATCAACATGGAGCTTATTTGATAGATTTCAATAAGAAAATTTCAAAAATAATAATTTTATTAAAAATGAATAGCCAGATAAAAATTTATTATAGTTTTGAAATAATTTGTTAAAAAGTTTCATTAACAAGCTTTATTTCACTTTTACCTCCTAAAGTATCATAACTTTGTCTACTTCACCCCTAAACTTTTAATTTGATCTATTTGTTCCCTAAACTTTTGAATTTCAGTCCAAGTTGTCCAATTGTTCACAGTCGTTAGTAACGGCAATGCTTGAACGTGAATTGTACATGGTGGGCAACACAACATGTCCAAAGTGGACATTTCACAATAGGACTAGTGGGGGCAAACTTTCCCTCCAATTAGCCATCACATACAACTATATATTTGCAACATCTAGAAAGAAAAAATATAGTACTAAAGAGATGTCATTTTTGAAGTAAAACATGTTCCATTATGATTTTTTATTTTTTTTGGGCTACAACTTATTCTAGTCTAAAAATGTGGGAAAAGGAAAAGAAAAGGGTATCGCCTCAACACCCCACATAGGCTTGAATTCACAACATCCATTGTGAAAGTAAACATTATAGAATTTGTCCCATGTGAAACTTGTTTAGTATTATACATTGATCAAATGCCAGTAATTGTCTAGTGTTGATAAAAAAGAATTTGACAATTATGTTTTAACAAAAAAAAAAAAAAAAAATAGTAATCAATGTTATGTTGCTATCATGAAACAAGTAATTGGGATTACACCAAAGGCATAGAGTGACATACAATTTAGACACTGAATACACGAAAAATTCAAAAAGAACTTATCATTTTTCCATTATATACACAATGAGGTAATCAATCCATTTTATTATTCAAAAAATGAACTTACATGGAGGGAATCAATTAGTTCCATCTGTTTTGTTTGTATCCATCATAGTAGCAGAGATGTGCATCAGATTTCATATTACATAGGAGTGTTTCATCTTCAATCGTAGATAATGAAAATCCCAGATTATTAAAGTTATATGTACAATCAATGATAATTTGGGGTTTTTTAAATGACGATTGTGGACATCTTTATGCATCGATTCATCAGATGCAAAGCCTGTGAAGTGCTTGTCGTTACTTGTTCCAAACATTCCAAACAGCTATGACCAATTGGACAACTTAGACTGAAATCCAAAAGTTTAGGGAGCAAGTAGATCAAATCAAAAGCTTAGGGGTGAAGTAGACAAAGTTATGATACTTTAGGAGGTAAAAGCAAAATTAACACTAGATTTGAGCAACAATGTAGGTTTTGAGTAACTAGGGGAATTTTGGTCAAAGGTTATTTTCTATATTATTGGAGGGGGAGCTTCTATTTGCACACACCATTTACCCTTTTTCCACACACTTAATGAATTTTTTTTTATTACATTTTTTTCCTGAAATGAAACTACCAAAATACCCCTTTCTTCTTCAATCAAAACTCTAACCCTCAACCGAAAACCTAACCCTAACCCTAACCCTAACCATCAATCACCACCATCCTCCATGGTTGCTGCCTCTCTTTTCCTCTATCGCCGCCGTTACCTCTTCCCTCACCACTGTAGCTCCCTTTCATCTACGAACCCATTGCCTTCCCGCCTCTCTTCCCCACCCCGTCACTTGTCACTCACTCACCCTCCCCATCATCCCCATAACCTCCCACTTCGCGATGCAACACCACCGTCACCGTAGCTCCCACACCTTCGCAATCCTCAATTCGCAGAGAGAGAGAGAGAGAAAAAGAGAGAGAGAGAGAGAGAGAGAGAGAGAAACATCGTGGAACCTAAATCTGGGAAGAAGACTCATTTTCTTACCATTCGGACTACCAGTATCGAAAGAATCGCCTCTATTCGGAAATCAACCATCGAACCAATGAATTTGGTTCAACTATCAACATCCGAAACCCCCTTTCATCTGCCAGTCGTCATCACCTCCCTTTTCACGACTGAGAGAAGATAAAGAGAGAGAGAGGGGGGGTTGCGGTAGTGTTACCGGTGCTGCATCGCCGCTGGCAAGGTGGTTGCTGGTTAGGGTTAGGGTTTGATCATTGCTTGTTGGTGTGGAAGGTGCGTGGATTAGAAGTGTGTGTATGGGGATATAATTGGAATAAAATTATGTGTAATGAGTAAGTATTTTTTTTTATTTTTTTATTTTTAGGTGTGTGAATTAAAAAGGATGTGCAAAAAGAGGAATGTGTGTGTGCAAATAGAAGCTCCCTATTGGAGGACTTTAAGTAAGAATTTTTTTTTTTTTTTTTTATTTGTCCTTATTCCAACAAAATCTTATTAAAGGGGCTTAGCCAAATCTCCTAATGATTTTAACATAGTGTTTGATAACTTAACTTAGTAATTAAAATTAAATGTATTAAATAAAAAGTAAATGCTATAGTATTTAGGGATGAATACTTTTATGCACCTTATCACAAAATGTGTAACTTTATCACAAAATTTTCGTAATATCAACCACAAAATACGTAATTTCGCCACAAATTGGCGTAACAAAAAATGTCGTAACCAAGTCACAAACTTTTGCAACATTAACCACAAAATTTTAGACATTTTGTTACACCAATTTGTGACGAGATTACTTATTTTGTGGTTGATGTTACGAAATTTTGTAATAATGTTACACATTTTTGTAGTAGGGTGTGCACACCATAGGATTTCTCTAAATAAAAATCAATGAAATTAGTTTGATAACCACTATTAGTGTTTCATTAAAATTTAAGTAGCTCTTACAACATAGATTAAAATTTAAGAAAATTTAAAATAATAGGAAACTTACCTAACGTTGACTAAATTTGAAATATTTACGTATAAATATCAACAAACACTGTTATAACCTTACCATCACCATTATTACTATCATTACTATCACCGCCACCATTACACCACCATTGCAACTACTGCCATCGCCATCGCCATCGCCATCGCCTCCGTCTCCATCACCATTGTCATCATATTCATTACCACCACCACAATCGCTACTATCATTACTACCACCACTATAACAACTACAACAACCCTTCATTTTCATAACAATTGCCATTGTTGCCATAACTACAATCACCTCCATCATTGCATCATTGTCGTTACTTCCTTTTTGAAATTTCATATCTAGTGTAGGGAGAAGAAAACCTCTATGAAAGGACCAAAAAACCTCTACAAAGAGAGGCATTATTATTGACATAAATAAATAAATAAAATCATCACCAAACAAGCATTACAAATCATCTTTATGATCCATTCATCGTCACAACTGATAGCTATGATACCTTAATCCCCGCATGTAACATCCTGATTTTCAAAAATCAATTAGGCGAAAATTAAATAACCCAAGCGTGACGTTTTAGAAAAATACCTTGATTCTCACTCAATTAATTATAAATAAATAAAAAAATCTTTTTCATTAACCATTTTCTTTTATTTTCACAAGTCCAAAAAAATACCATGAATGAAACCATAAACCCACTCTCCGTGTATTATATTGAATATAACAAATTCTTTTACAAACAAAATTCTCCGAAGGCTTACAATAAATAAGAGGGTGTTACCCTTTACAAAGCATAGAATTCAGCCAAAGAAACAATTAAAAAATACTACGGCTCATCACCACTTTATAACCATGTCAAGGTAAAACCTGTTATTTGATCCTCAAGTCTGAAAACATTTCTTGTACACATGTACAGGTAGGGGGTGAGCAAAGCACTAGCTCACCAAATAATTTCATATTATAACATTAAAACACATGTGGGTCCAGTGATATAGTGATACCAAATAGATATATATATATATAAAGTCATATCATGCCATAACCTTATGATTTTATTACCTAATTCCTTAAATCCAAATTTAATTAATGAACCACACTTATTAACTTAAATAAATTAACATACTTCAATGTCAACAAGATATTCTTTTCAAAACGAATGCGATGCCAAAGTTTATAATACGAGTTATATGCATGTCTTTTCTTCAAAGCAGGAAACAGGTGGTAAATACACACTAGGAATCTCTATCAAGCATAATGTTTCACGGAAATTTCGTCTGCAGGAAACTGTAAATTGGCACCCACGTAAACGTAAGCTATACAAGCACTACTATTGTTACTTCACGAAAATTTCGTCTACGAGATCGGCACCCATGTATACATGCGGTTTTTAGGACTTTCACCATGGACACACAGGCCAACTAAATTTGAAGTAACCACACCTCTTATCCAGATTCACTAAAGTATTCACTCACTTTTCTCAAAACAAAACACTTCCAATGATTAAGTATGCAATAATGTTCCATGCAATGTGTATGAGAAATTAGTTTTTGTTCACCTAATCCTCATGCAATTTCTACAACAATCAATTCTATTCTCCACTGATAGCCAAAACAGTTATCTCTAATATATTAATTAAAAGATAACAACATGGATATACAATCCAACATACAACCATAATTTGGAATCCCCTATGATTCCCAACACTTAAAAACAATTCATATTCCACTTTTTAAAGCTAAACTTTCAAATTTTACATAGTTTTCCATCAAACTCAACAATTTTAAAACCAAACATAATCTTTTCCAAATAATCCAACAACTTCCAAAACATTAACATTTAGGATTTTTCACAAATTGGGGCTCTCTCACTTTCAAATACTCATATGCAATTTTATATATAAAAAATACATTTAATAGCAAGATTATAGGTAATCAACTCCCAATTTAACCAAATCCTCAATTTACAAATCAAGTATCTCATATATGATTTTGAGGTACAAAAATAACATATTAGCATACTCCAACTAGTAAAACTAATAATCAATTTCCCAATTGTTTTGACTCACACAAACTTTCAATCAACTTTGTTACACCTCAACCAAGACAAGCAATATGATTTTTAACAAATCTCATACTTATTGAATATTACCATTTACATCCTACTATATTAAAAGTTATGGTATAATCTCAATAACACACTTTTAATCATAAAGGATATAAAATTTTAACGAAACTAATTTAATCTACTAAATTAGTAAGTTTATTATATTCGCAATTTTTGAAAAGAAATAATACTAAACATAACCTAACATGACTCATCTCTCAAACATAACCATATTTCATGCCAAGCTACTCAAATAGTTAATTTTTCCCAAATTCTCTACAAATAACAATTTCATAACTTTTTTAAAATTAACTAACCAATATGAAGTTTACATCAAAAATCTTTAAATATGCCCAAGAATACACTTTTAAGGTTGGGAGTTCAAAAGTCTACATTTCATATTTTCACTTTTATAAAAATGAACAAAATTTAATCATCAATATATCACCATTAATAAAATATCATGAATACAACACTTTTAGAGTTTTTAATCCCAAAACAGCTCTATAATTCCAACTTAACAATTTACATAATATTCATCAACATCAATTTATTTTTCTCAAACATAAATTCAAAAATCAAAGATGAAATATTATTTCAACATTATTTTTCTCAAGATAAATTATTTAATCATAATATGATGTAGATACGAACCATACAACTATTAAAATTTAATTTCGAATTTTTAACAAAAATTATCAACACAAGATGATTTTCCCAAATCAAGTTCAAAATACCAATATTCTTAACATTTCAACATAACTTTCTTCCAAAAATTATTCCAACAAAATTTGAGAATAATATATATGTAATACCTCCTATGATGATATATTTTCTCAAAATATCCCTAACATGGATTTAAAGCAATAATATGAAGAAAATCCCTATCTCGAATAATAAAGAGGAGCAAATCCGAAAGGCAAACTTTGTTTGATCATTAATCCGAGACTACCATTACGAAGAGTACGACTAGCTCTCCGACTTTTATTTACAAAACTTTTGCAAAATCTCACTCTAAAAGCTCTCACTCTAAACTCAAAACTTGAGCAAATATGAGTGACTAAAGAAAGGGTGAGAGGCAGACCAAACAAAGAAAATGAAAAGAAAGGGACAAAAAGATGGGACAAGGCAAGAAAGAGGAGGGGCCACCCCCACCCACCCACCCAGTGGTTGCCTTCCCAAGACTTGATTTTCAAAATAATACAATATAATTTTTTGTAATAATATCTTAAAATTTTATAATATAAATTATAAAATGATATAATTTTTTTACCACAAAATATATAATTTTTCACCGTATGATACACATTATAAATTCGACTTTCAAATATATATTATAATCCTATATAATAAATAATAACAACTCCCAAAGTGGCCACTAGGAGTGAGCATAGTCCGGATTTGGATAAAACCAGGACCAATCTGTTATCTACGGTTCCTGAAAAATTGGAACCAATCTAATCTATTTAAATTGCGGAACCAATCTGAACCAATCCATTTAAACACGGATTGGATCAGTTTAGGACCACAGATTCACCTAATTAAATAACAAAAAAAAAATATAGAACATTTTAATTTCATAAAAACATAAATATAGCATCATATTAGTTCCATAATAGTAATATGTCTTTTCATAATAGCGACATACCGTTCTAGAATTTAAACGACCATAAGAAAATTGGTTCCACCATAGGTATGTAGACCATTACAAATTAAAACTAAAAACTAACAAACAAAAGTAATAAAAGAAGATACTACGCGTGTTTAAGTTTGGGTTTAGGTTTTATATGAAATAAGAGAAGATACTATGCAGGAAGGTGTATAATATAAATATAGGCTATTCGTATACGGTCTAGATTGGTTCCAATCTGGAATCGTGGGGTTTAATCCTGAACTGATTCGTGGACTACGAATTTTTAATTTTTCAATTCGGAACTGAATCACAGATTCAAAAAACCAATCCAAACCTATTGGATTGGACTGGACCGGATTGGATTATGGATTTCACGGATTCCTTACTCAGCCCTAGTGGTCACTACCAATCATATGATTAAAAGAACCAAACAGTTAAACATGAGTCATAAACAAACTCAAATCAAATTGAATCTAAGTGATGGGCCTTGAATTAAATTTTCACCTATAAGCCAAACATGGTCCAATTATGTACCAAAATAGACCCAACTAACTTATCTCAAGTCGTGGTCTAAACATTCAAAATTTAATAACAAAATTCTACTCTAAATTAAATTGAACACCAACCAGTTCGCGAATTTTCATAAAATAAATACTCATCATTAAATTCTGAAATTTGTATCCAACATGCTAGACTCATATGGGAACAACATATAAAAATATCATAATTTTCTGAGATCGAGAACTATTTTAAAAAAATACAAAACCGAACTGTTTTCGCACATAATTTACACAACAGTCAAATCCAAAATTTGCTCAATTAAATTATGCACTGACTATTTAAAAAAAGGAAATTCTAGGTCATTACACTACATCTACACTACAAAATAAAACATTCTGGATATGAGGTGGTTGTCTAGCATATAAATACGTGTTTAGCAGCATCAAATCTCAATCAAGAATCAAATATGAGTAAAGATTTGAAAGCTTCCTCAGTGACAAACAGATGATAGAGACGAAAGGAATGATAGTGGCTAGCATGGTTATGTACAAGAAAGAAAATAAGATAAACCACAGGAGAAGAAACGAAGGGGGAGATGACAACTAGAAACACCACCCTCTCTCTCCAAAGAATAAAGAGAGGGGGAGAGACTAGGGTTTCTTAAAAAGAGAGAGAATAGCAGGGGACAAATCTTTAACTTGACTGCTGGACTCCTTAACTTAAACAATAGTATTTGGACTACTTCTGGACTAAAGATTGGAAAAACATAATATTCATATCAGTAGTATTTAAGCAATTCTTAGATCCTTAATTCGGTAAATATGATATCATCTATTAGAATTTTTTTAATTGAATGGGTGTTTGAAGTTTGTTTTTTGGTAGATTTTTTTCGTCTTTAGTGATTTTTTTTTAAAAATAAAAAAAGGTTTAGACTTCTAGATTTTACTCAACGAGATGAACAGAAAATTTTTTTAAAAAAAATTAAATTTGAAAAACAAGAAATTAATATTTTGGTTTGTTAATTTTGTTGTCATATTTTGGTTTTTTAATTTTTATTGAAATTTTTACTTTTTAGATTTTTCTACATAAGACGGATTGAAAAAGTAAAATTTTGACATAATTTTTTTTAAAAAAAATAGTAAGACAAAAAAGTGTGGCTTATTTGGAAGTTCTCAAACAACCAAAAATCTGTAAAACATGATAATCTTCATGCTGATAGTATTTGGACTAGCCTTTGAACCTTTGATTTGGAAAATAGTATTTGAACTAGCTTTCAAACCTCTAGTGGTGGATTTAACCAATAATGTTAAATAAATGTCAGGACATGTAAAAATAAGAAATATGATAGTATTTACAACCATAATATTGGATTTTATTCCTAGACCATAAAAGGGAAACACAATAATGTTTATACCAATATTATTTGGTAGACTATCTACATTGTGCATCGGATTTATTTTATCGTGATAGTATTTATAACTTTCATATTATAGTATTTTTTTTTTCATCAAAATTGATCCCCAAAAGATAAAGTCAATAAAAGAGATTAAGGTATTGAAAGGGTGTGATAGAGTGTGTAATAGTTAACTCTCAATCTCAATTTCAATTCCAATCCTTATTTCTCAAACCAAACTTTGAGTCATATATTAAGTCAATAAATTCACACAAGAATTTTTAAATCTCAATACTAAAAAATTAGTGTGTTTTCTTATGATTAAATTTGGAGTCATTCCAAGCAGATTAGGTTGGGGTGTCCTAACACACTCAATTCATGTTATGTGGTGTATCTACATATTTTCAAGTAGTATTTTGCAACTAGCAAGTCTTGTCCCAACTACAAATAGAGAGATAATAATTGTCGCCCAAGATGTGATATAACGATCCCAGTTTTACCCCGACCTTCATTGTGTTCCGGACTCGGATTCCGTGATTGTATACTGTTGTCTATGTCTTGTTTCCTTCCTTTAACTCTTTGTATTTGAGTTTTGGATTATGTTGGGCGTGTTTGGAACAGGTTGGTTATTAGTTGGTCTAGAATATTGTTGCCCAGATTTTGGCTTCTTCGCTCGAGCGAGGCTTCTTACGCTCGAGCGAGCCTTGTGTAATCTATTTCATCGCTCGAGCAAGGCTTCTTACACTCGAGCGAGCCTTGTGAAATTGTTTCTTCGCTCGAGCGAGACTTCTTGCGCTCGAGCGTGCGTCTGCGTTGGTGACAGACCTGAAGCTTTGCATTCTATGCTCGAGCGACGCTTCTTGCGCTCGAGCGAGGCGACTTGTTGTGTTTGGTCACTCGAGCGACAACTCATTCGCTCGAGCGAGCCTGTTTATATCAAATCATGAATGAGATATTTCAGAACACTTTTGTAGCTCACTCTCTCTCTCTAAAACTCTCCAAAAACGCAGGTTTTCATCACTAGAGTACACCTTCTCTCTAAGATTTCATCTAGATCCATTGTGTTCTTGACCCTAATGTCTTTGAGAATAAGGTAGAGGGCTCCAAGAGCTTCGTGTTGATCCAAGTAAGAGTTGGTTTCGTCATCTTTGGAGTTTCAATCTTGCTTGCCCGTCTTCTACACTTGAGGTAGGGATTTCCTTTGAGTTATATATATGTTTTTGCAAGATCTAGATGATTTTCGAAATTATCCTTTGATTAACTTTGAGAAATTGATTGTTGATTTCAAGAAGATGAGTGATTTTGAAAGAGGGTTTATTTTCTTTTCCCTTTAAAAATAGAAATTGAGGGTTTTGAACCATATCGATTGAAGAAAGATGATTTTGAGGAGATTCTTCTAAATATTTTGGAGATGAATGGTTTTGGTGAGAAAACCTAGAAATTGGGTTTTTTTTTAAAGATGTTGAAAATCCTTGGAAGATATTGTCATATTTAGTTTGTGTACCAAAATAAATGGATGTTTTGAAAATTGTTTATTTATACATAATTGACGAATTTTGTGAAAAAAATGAGAAATGTTGTTTCTTTTGGAAATTGTTGTCAAAATGTTGATTTAGTCTTGAATTGACTAAATTGTTGAGATTGCTCGAAATGTGGGAATTACGTTATTCTTTTGAATGAATTGGATATAAAAGTATATATATATTCATCTTGTGGGATTGTGTTGAAAAGAGGATTGGGAATTTTGATCACAATGGTATATTGTGTGGAACAATTGAATATGGAAGTAATGTTGCATTGCATTATTAATCATACATTGGCATTTCAATTCATTTGACTATGTTAAGCTTTGGAAATTTGCATTGAGAAAAGAATGTTAGGAAATGGGTTTCCATGAAATGGTTTTGGGGTAAATATGGTGGTAAGTCTTGATAGGTGGTGTAGATGAAATTGTTTAAGTTGGCCTGAGTGTCCTTGGTGAAAGATCAGAAAGTCGCGCAGATAGGTGTTAAGCCTTCCGGTTAATACCGGTAAAAATGACAATTGGTAGTACTCGTATAATCTACTTGCAGACACCGACCTAGGGATTACCAGAGTTGTATTTACCGCCCCTTGAATTAAATTGATAAATTTTGAATAGTTGAAGTTGCATAACATCATTGAGTATGATGGTTTTCAAAAGATGAAGATGTATTTTATTTTCAAAAAGGCATGGCATGGCATGTGCATTCATCTCTTGAGACTTGTATAAAATGTATATACTTTGTTAAGGATTTCCTACTGGGCTTTACGCTCACCCTACTGGATTTTTGTGCAGGAAAAGACGTGGTGAATCCGTCTAACTGGGGGCGTAGAAACGTGTGTGTTGAGAGCACTAAAGTTCTCATTTGCTATGATCCTATTTGTAAGCCAATGACTATGTATGTGTGGATTTGAATAACCATTTTGTGTAACCAGGCTTAAGCCTTGGAAGATTGTAAACCCTTGGGGGTGCTTATTTGGTTATTTACTTGTAGTTAAATCAATGCAATATCGCATGAGGAACTATTATTATTATGTAATGCAAGTATGGGAAGTTATATTTGGTTTTTCTTTAAGAGAGCCATGATTGTTGCATTATCATTTGGACTCGAATTTTGGGGCGTTACATTTGACCTCTTGGTTCACATGTATTTGGCATCTACTTCATCAAACAGATACTGCAACAAGATTTTAGCTGGTCAAACAAGATGGGGTCGAATCCCTAATGCGATAGGAAGGGGTGGTTTTGAAGAGAAAAGAGTTTCACTACGAAATTCAAGATCAAAGCAAGGTTTTTAATGGAATCATCATTCATATGGATATTTCTTCTATGAACATGAGTGGCTAGACACTACTCATTTTAGGGTTTGATAAAACTTCAATCAAGTAACTAAGGTTTTGTTATTTTTCTTCATTATATGATTTATTATGATAATAATTTTATAACATTAATCACCTTGTTTGGTTTCAATTCCAGAATTCAATTTTCTAGAAATTGAATTTTTTTATTTTTTGTATTTTGTATTTTTTTTTTTTTTTTTTTTTTTGTTTATAGTGAATCTTTTTAATATTTTAAGCAAATTTTTAACTTTTTAGATACGCTTAATATAAATACAATTAAAAAGTATAATATTTATGAATTTTTTTCGAAGAAGAATTCACTAAATACCAAAAGTACAAAAAAAATAAAAATTCAGTATATTTTTGTATTCTTGTGTATTTATTACTTTTTTAATATTTTTTTAGAAATATTTTATTTTTAAGTATATCTAAGTTAGGTGTATCTAAAAAGTAAAAAAAAATTCTAAAAATATTAAAATAATTTACTAAAAACCAAAAAATACGGAAAATAAAAAATTCAATTTTCGAAAAATTGGATTCTGGAAATTGAAACCAAATTTAAAATAATCAAGTTTTTTATTCAAATTTATATATATTTAATTATTGTAATTTTGAATACATAATTATGTAATGGTGTTTCTTTATGCATATGTTGAAATTATCGGATGAATCATATGTAAACAGTAAACAGTTTAGCATAAACGGATTGTTCTAATCCAAAATGATTAATGCCATGAATATTCTTAATGATATTCTTGGTACTTGTAACCACAATGTATCATTAGCGTCCTAATATTAATTATTCATGAGATAAATTAATAAATCATTGTTAGAAGATTGATGATAATAACCCCAGGTCTCACACTTTCATACTAAACTAATTTTTCATTGCTATATACAAAATTACACTAATAATGTAACCTTTTTTTTTTTCTTTTTTTTTTTCTTTTTTTTTTTTTTTTTTTTGATAGGAGAGTAATTACATTATGAGAAATATTTACATCGTTAAACAATCCACCAACTCATAATAACTACAAAGTCTAATAACGAATCCATCATTCCCACAAGCCCAACGACCAATACTAATCATAAATAACTCCTATAATAAGGGAGAAATAAACTAACAACCACAAAAGATATCAAATTTCTCTTTATAGAAGTTGAACCTGAGACCTCACACCACGAAAGGTGCTGCACAACCATTAAACTTGGTTCTTATTATATATGAAAACCCACTACATATAAAATATATTAATGATGTAACCTCGCAAAGTATAGTACAATAATCTTATTATATATGAAATATCCAAAAACTCCCAAGATTGTGATTTGTAATTTAGCTTCAATTTCTATAATGAACAACAATTTTTAATCAAACAATCATGATCTAATCCAATTATAAAATTGAATTGGATATACTATCAAGCAACAATAAGATGACGGAACGATTTAACGTGAAAAAAATACAATTGGACTTATTCAATTGTGATAAAAAAAAATTATGGGTCAAAACTACAAAACTATAGCGATCTCGGTTTCGATCCTTCTTTCACGTTTTGCCACTTCGACTGGGCCGGTCGGGGGTCGAGTTGCCTAGTCAGCTCGCAGGGGTCGAGGGGCAGCGTCCCTCGAAGCAAAAAGGAAAAATGCATTCGAAGTTGCTTGTCCGCTCGAGCGTCCATTTCCCTGCTTGAGCGGAGAATGTTTGGTTCCTGCACTTTGACCTGTCTGCAAAAATACTGGAAAGGTGTATTCGACGCTTGAGCGGGAGTTTGTGTCTTACGCTCAAGCGGGGATTTCCACGCTCGAGCGGACCATGCTTTATCATATCATGAAAGTGACATTTCAGATCATTTTCTGCTTTTTTTCTCTCTAAAAGTCTCCAAATTTCCAGATCTAGAGCTTCTCTCTCTAGAAACTCACATTCTCTCTAAGATTTCATCTAAATTCATTGTGTTCTTGACCCTAGTGTCTTTGAGAATAAGGTAGAGGGCTTCGAGAGTTTCGTATTGATCTAAGTAAAAGTGGGTTTCGTCATTTTTGGAGTTCGACCTTGCTTTGCTCGTCTTCTCTTCTTGAGGTAGGGATTTTCTACACTCTAATATGGTTTTTAGTTTAGTTATTTGCTATTGTGTATAGATGATGAGATTTGGTTGTAGTTTGGACAAATCTAAGAGTTGGGTGTGAAATGAAAATAGGGGTTTTTGATGTATGAGAGATAAATGAGTATGGGGCTTGAATATAAGATCTTGGTGTACCAAAATAGTTGATTTTGGGTGTTTAGGTCAATATTGAAAAAATGGGGATTTTTGCCCTAACTTGATAAAATGATTATTTTGTATAAATAATTGGAATTAACATTGAATATGTTAAATTGGATGGTTATTAATGTAGGTGGTGAAATTGGATATGTATTATCTCACACCTTTGGAAGTTTTAAATAATTATTTATCTTGAGATTTAATACATGTCTAGAGATAAATGTATTGGGCTATCGGTGGCGGATAGTCATGATTGTTGTAAAAATTGTATGAGGATTAGGCGATTTAATGTTAATCTATTGTTGGTTCTCATTGAATATGACCGTGCTATAAATACATTGTATATGTATGTTTATTGGGAGGAGATAGGGGATTATGTTTATAAATACATTGTATATGTATGTTTATTGGGAGGAGATAGGGAATGTACTCCATATGTGATTATGTTTATAAATACATTGTATATGTATATTTGTTTGGGAGGAGAAAGAGGATAGACTCCATCTAAAGCAAGTTGGCCGGAGTGTCCTAGGTGAAAGACTTGAAATTTTATATATAAATGGGTGCCGATTCCTTCGGACAAAATATCCGTAAAATGACAAGTTTGAAGTGTTTATGTGTGTTTTACATAAATGGAAAACCATTGAGTTGTAGTCTCATTTTGGTTGTTGAAAGATGATAAATTTAACTCATGAATTGAGTAATATATATGAACTGGAAATGAATTGAAGGAAAATGGAATAAGATTGGTCTTAGTAGCATATGATTATGCAGGCCTTGTGAATACTTCTGTATCGGTATTGTTTATATACATGGTATTTATACCTTTGCTAAATCTCATAAATTGTGTTAGATTATTTCTACTGGGCTATTGGCTCACCCTATTCGGGAATATCATTTTCAGGTGCAGGTGAGATGTTTCTTCCAAGGCAATAGCATGGATGAACTTTCAGGAAGCAAGAACTTCTTAATTATGCATTATGTGTGTACGTTTGTTATTTGTAAAGCCAAGGGCTTAAGTTGTAATGAGCGAGACTCAATTTGTGTAACCAAGCAATGACTTGGAAAGATGTAAGCCTATAAGGCATTTAACTGGTTGTTAAACAGTGAACTCTGATGTATGAAAGTATGTTGTTTCTCGTATTTATTCCACATATGAGCTATCTTTATTGTATTATTTTGGGGGTGTTACAAAAACAATCTATTAAGAAGACAATAACATTACACAAGAGAATCATCAATTACCTAGTGAATCTACGCCTAAATTAAATCTAATTCATTGTGCATTTTCCAACACTATCTTAATCTCAAAATTGCTTCGCTCAATATTGAATCCACAATGCCAATGTTGAATCTATGACGACAAGTCACTTCAGACTCCACTAAACCTTCCAAGCTTAAGTTCTCAAGAATCCACCGATGAACATCCCTTTAGAAAAGTGTATTTGAATAATAAATCCCTTAATGGTCTTCAAAACAAATCTCGTTGATCCATATATCATTATCAATTCATCAAGGTAAAATTGCTCTGTTTTCACACTGTAGGAATGAATAACTAAGAGACTCCCTTATATCTGATCCAGAAATGCACTCTTAAGTGACTGTAACCGCCTTGATAGCTCAAAGGCCGAATTCACCCTTGCAATTTCTCTAAGATTTTTCTAAGATGCTGCAGAGACACAATGGTCGCTTGAGTGTTGAGATGATCGCTCAAGCGAAGAAACTCCCCTTGCAGTACTTTTGAAACACAGTTGAGATCTTGCAAGACATTCAAATCCACTCGAGTGACACTTCTTTTGCTAGAGCAAGAGATCAAGCTTCCTGCTACAAATATTCTCACTCACTCCTCACAATGATACAAGGAAAGAAACAAACTAGTACGTGGAAATGAGCATATACAACTCAAAGTTTTTGTCACTCGAATTGCCAGAAACAAGGACCTAATAATATATATGTATATATATATATGGAAATTCTATAATATACATTTCAAAAAAGGTATGTACTATATGATTCAAATATGACCTTTTGTGATATTTGGTTGTGACTTTTTGCGGTACTAGTTATGACATGACTATGACTCATTGTGGTGTTAGTTATAACTTAGTTACGACATTTTGTGATTATTATTTTGGTTATAACCGAACAGGTTTTTGGTTATGTCTCAAGTGATCATTTTGATGGTTATGACTTATTGTGGTTGTTATTTTAGTTATGACCGAATATGTCTTTAGTTTTACTTCAAGTGGTGTTTGGTTATAATCCATCGTGATAATTCTAGTTATGATCGAACTGAATTGGTTATGACACTTTCAGGTAGTAACAACATAAAATGTCATAACTAGTACATGATACACCCTTTTTTAAATGTGTGTATAGTAGAATGACTCATGTATATATATATCAAAAAATCTCAAATTACATTAATTTGTATGCAAAGGCTTATGTGGATAGTTTTAACGAATTTCAACCTATTGTGTGGTGATTAGCTAAAAACTATTTAATCCTTTTATTATTTACACTATTTTTATATTAAATTTGATTGCATTTATTTATTTATTTATTTTTTGGGATTCGATACATATTGTGATATTAATACTTTCATAAATATATATATATATATTTTGTTTCACTTACTTGAATTGTACATGCATCATGTGTGCCTAACAGATAGTAGGTTTGTTTATGACTATAGTTTAGCGTAGATGCCTCATGACAATAAAAAGTGATTCATGTCCGTAAATATTCTTAAAGATGCTATTGGTGCTTTTAACCATAATGTATCATCACTACAAAAAATTTCAGTTTTTTGCGATGACAAAATGCCGTTGCTAATACTCCTAATGCCGTCTCAAAAAACTTTTAGCGACGGCAAACGGGGGGTCACAACAGAGGGCGTTGCTAAAACGTTTTAGCGACGACATGATGTCGTCACCCTTTTTTTGTAACGGCAAATGTTGCCTTTTGCCACGGTATTTTACTATCGCCTGTAATATGTAAAAAATTGAGATCTTTTGCAACAGCAATGTTGTACCGTCACTAAAAGTTTTATTTGAGATGACAAAAAAATACTGTCGCGAAATGTTTTTTTGTTGCGACGAAATGACCTCTGTCGCCAATTTCTTTTGCGATGGCATTGCCTATGTCGCCAAAAAAAAATACATTTCAATTCTAATGTTTTTTGCAACGATGTGGTGTCATCGCAAGAAAAAAAATTAAAAATATTAAAACTACCTGTATTAAATGAAAAAAAATTAAAAAAGAAACCAATAATTGCATAATAATATAAAAATTCCTGTATAGAAATAACAATTTCTCCATAATAAAAATATTATTGCATTCATAACTGCACATCAACAAAATTACCCCACTACATAATGTTCCATAATACAGATATAATGTTTAAATACATAATGTTGTTCACAATTCAAAATAACATAAACCAAAAACAAAAGTTTTGCTCATCATTCTTCGTGGGTAACAGAAACAAAAGTTAGTCATATTCTTCACGGGCATGCATTCCACAAGAAGCAAATTCCTACTCGGGAAATATCTGAAAACAAAAAATAAAAATAATTAATGACAATATAATTATGTGTTAATATGTTAATTAAAAAAAAAAAAAAACATAAAAATTTAACTACTATACAATTACAAAGATAATTAAATAAATAATTTTGCTTAGACCGAAATCTAGCTCTAACTCCCAAACCGAGAACCCGATTCGAGTCCCGTCTTCACCCACAAGTCTCTCGTGCTAAGGTGGTCGTGTGTGCCAAGTTTCGTGCTTATCCGACGCCATTTGGTGATTTTGGGGCGTCAACATCTCGAATTCTAGGTTTCTTAAAGAACTAGTTTGCCTAGACAGAAATCTGTCTCTAACTCCCAAATCGGGAACCTGGTTCTAGTCCTATCTTTCCCACAAGTCTCTCGTGCCTAGGCGGTCGTGTGTGCCAAGTTTCGTGCTAATCCGACCCCGTTTGGTGATTTTGGGGCGTCAACACCTCGAATTCTAAGTTTCTTAAAGAACTAGTTTGCCTAGACCAAAATCCGGCTCTAACTCCCAAACCGGGAACCCGATTTGAGTCCCGTCTTCTCCCACAAGTCTCTTATGCCTGGGTGATCGTGTGTGCCAAGTTTCGTGCTAATCCAACGTCATTTGGTGATTTTGGGGCGTCAACACCTCGAATTCTAAGTTTCTTAAGGAACTAATTTGCCTAGACTGAAATCTAGCTCTAACTCTCAAATCAAGAACCCGATTCTAGTTCCGTCTACTCTCACAAGTCTCTCGTGCCTAGGTGCTCGTGTGTGCCAAGTTTCGTGCTAATCTGACGCCGTTTGGTGATTTTGGGGCGTCAACACCATGAATTATAAGTTTCTTAAGGAACTAGTTTTCGTAGATCGAAATCCAACTCTAACTCCCAAACCACGAACCCGATTCGAGTCCCGTCTTCTCCCACAAGTCTCTCGTGCCTAGGTAGTCGTATGTGCCAAGTTTCGTGCTAATCCGATGCCATTTGGTGATTTTGGGGCATCAACACCTCGAATTCTAAGTTTTTTAAGGAACTAGTTTGTCTAGACCAAAATCCGACTTTAACTCCCAAACAGGGAACCCGATTCGAGTCCCGTCTTCAAACACAAGTCTCTCGTGCCTAGGCGGTCATGTGTGCCAAGTTTCATGTTAATCCGACGCTATTTGGTGTTTTTGGGGCGTTAACACCTCAAATTCTAAGTTTCTTAAGGAAATAGTTTGCCTAAATCGAAATCCGGCTCTAACTTCCAAACCGAGAACCCGATTCGAGTCCCGTTTTCTCTCACAAGTCTCTCGTGCCTAGGTGGTCATGTGTGCCAAGGGCCAGGCTGCAATGGTGTATGGTGTAACTAAACTAGTTTCTTGAAAGCCCAAATACAAATCTAATAAAAATAAATAAATAAAACTCATAGCCCTAGATTCAGTATAAACAACGTGAGAGCCAATAAGAATCCTGACAGATATAAAATTCATCTTTGTGAGGAACACACCAAGTAGATTGCTTAACTAATATCAAATTCAAAAAGAAATCCAAATTAAAAAACCATTTGTTCGTCTTTAAATTTTTTAATTTTGAACCTCAGATCTCTCTCATGAGAACTTAATACCACTATCATATGAAGCTAAAAGAAAAAGACAAACACCTCTACTGCAACATTAGATACATCAAAAGAATCATAGCTAATGAAACCAAATCCACGGGAGTTCCCCGTATCTGGATCTCTCATTATCTGAAAAAGAAAGGAAATAGAGAAACATTTGAATCCAAAAGAAAACAAGCATCGAATGAATTGGCATCATAACAATACTTTATGATTATCCCCCCATTCATTACCACTAACACTATGCCCAACGCAGGAAAAGATGAGTGTAGAACCAACCATTACATCCATACCAAGATTTTAATACAGCTTCACACAGACATTTTAAGCTATCAAAATATATATACATAAACATACATACAAACAATATATACAAAAATCTAAGAATTTTGGTCAATTACCTCACAAAAATTCCAACCAATTCAATGATCCACCATAGTGATTTTTCAAAAAACACAAGAAATTCACAATTTCCGAACACTTTAAAAATATGTTTCACCCACAGGAGTCAACAGGTGGAAGCACAAAAATGAAATGGAACAGACAGAGACTTGCTTCAGAAGGATAATTTTATCAATATGTTAGTTATGCAAGCATTAATCAAAACATGAGACGATTGATAAAAGCATGGCCAACCTATTTCCTAGAAAGTGGCATTTCAAAGAGATTAGGTGGCTAAGGCTGATCAATAAAGAGATAAGTAATTGAGAGATAGAATTCCAAAGAATCAGAGAAATAAAATAACAAACTTTATGGCCTACACAACAACAATATTAGAGTTTGTAATTAAAAAGAACCATTTTCAAATAGTTTTTAATTAAAAAGAACAATTTCCAAATAGACTGCTTTATGAAATGTTAAAAGCTTGAGCTCTCTACTATAAAGCAAGTCTGAATGCAACCTCATCACACAAATAAAGCCAGAGATTAGTTCTGGACCAACTCTGCCCCCTCCTAGCAACCCTATTAGTCAGTATATCTACTACTCATTTATATTTATAACATATTTTTAATGTACATATGATTTTCTATTAAGGTTAGAAAATGGTACCCAATACTATGATACACAATTCAAAAACTAAAACAGTAAATTTCAATTCAATTCACGGTTTGTATCTTGATTCAACAAACATGATTTTAGTTGATATGCATCCTATACATGGGTGTTGCTGCAGTAGTAGTTTATTTCATTATCAAAAAGTAAATAAATAAAAGAAAGAAATCCCAGTGAAAGCCCTTCAGTTGTCTTTTTGACCAGTTTGAGTGAATATTTTGAAACATGTTATTCTTTGATGTTTACAGACATTTAGATGTGTGCCAAAAATTTTGAATGTGATTCTTCAGGCCTTTTCCTCCTCTTATCTTCATTGTTCAATCCACACACAAGTCCTACATCGAGAAAACATAAATGAAAAAAAAAAAAAAAACAAAAAACAAATGTACAACCTTGAAGAATTTCATAAAAAAAACACAATAATATGCACAAACAAAAACATGCTGCAACAATAATTAAGAGAATGAAGAGTGTTGCAAGTACTTCTCAGTTTAATGTGTACCCACAAAAAAAAAACCCAACAAAACAATATGAAATAGAAGGCAAAGAATGTATGACCTTGGGATTTGTAACAATGACTCCAAATGCACTGAAAGTATCATACAAAAGTTTCTCATCCACATACTGCAAAGAATATCAAGTCAATTTCAAAGTTGAAACTATGGCATAGGCATATGGCAGCAGTGAGCAGTGAATGCATGTGTGAATATTCTAGAAATAAAATATTTACAAAGAAGAATCATGTGTAGTTCTTTTTTTTTTTTCTTTTTTTTTGGGATTGTGATGCAGGGAAGCAAGTTCAAGATCTTATTTCTTACAGGATCAAGGTTTCCAACAAAAAGGTTAGCTCCAATGTCACGACCCCATTCCGCCCCTAGTAGAATGGTGCCGTGATGGCCAGTAATCCGAGATTACCGAAGGCCAACTTTCAAAATTCACACACAATCAGAGTATTACGTATGGGGCTATCATGTGCGGAAGCAATATATGTAAATCTAACTAGTCCATAAGAGCTGTGCATAAGTCAAATGAAAAGGCATACATCTTTACATGGCTTTACAACTTGAATACAAATAGAATAAAATACATAGTACATCTTGATAAAAGGCTTCTCAAGCCGACATGTTCAAAATACATAAGCTTCTAGATTGCCGACATAACATGCATCAAACATCATCTTGCAAATAACACAACTTGGCGTCACCGCCTTCATGCTTGTTACCTACATATATACATAGAGAGGGTGAGCTTGGATACTCAGTGAATGGTATAAGTAATAAAGGGGTTAAATGAATGATTCCCAAAATCTTGTCAAAATAATACATATATCATAGCTTGTTCAAAACATGTACTTGGCATAACTTGTGTTAAAACATGGGATGAAGCAAGTTCATCAATCAAAACTTTCAAAGCATTCTTGGATGTTAAAACATCAACATATACTTGGGGTGATGACATTCCGGACAAACAATCCACCCGTTCATAGACCGTCGGTGGCCGAGACTTTTCAAACATGGATGCTACATGGGCTTAACGTCCCCTAGCACGAAAGTACGATGCTACTTGGGCTTAACGTCCCCTAGCATGAAAGGACGATGCTACTTGGGCTTAGAGTCCCCTAGCATGGAAGGACTTTCCAAGAATGTCATCCAAAACAAAGCTAATACTTGATACACAAAATTGGGATAATCATTCATGCTTAACAAATACTTTTCAAAACAAAGCAAAGCAAAGCTTATCAAAACATTATAACATAGCTTTATTAAAAATACCACTCACATAGTTCTTGGGACGTCGGGATCAAGGCAAAGGTGCAAGTCCTACAAACACATGGCAAAGCCTATTGAATGCACTCTTAAAAACAAGCTTCACATGAATGCAAATGATCTAGGGAAAACATGCTGACAAACACTTAGGGAAAACATGCTGGAAAACATCTAGGGAAAACATGCTGGCAAACATCTAGGGAAAACATGCTGGAAAACATCTAAGGAAAACATGCTGGAAAACATCTAAGGAAAACATGTTGGGTACCAACCAGGTCTTGGAATGGGTGCACAGAAATGATCTAGGCAAAAATGACCTAGCTGAGTGAACTCAGGAGGTCTTGGCCGAGGTCCCACAGCTCTTGGCCGAGGTGTGGTTACCTAGGCTTTAGTGTGCAGTTGCCTGCCGAGGTCTTACAAGGTGCCAGCAAGGGTGTACCATGTCGGCCTAGGTGTGCAGTGGTAAGCCTAGGTGTGCATACAAGATAAACTAACGTGCAAGTGATCATGCAAGGTAGGCCAAGGTGAGATACGATGCTTGGCCTAGGTGTGTGATCTAGGCAAGAGTGATCTCGGTGATCACACCTAGGGAAATGAAGCCTGGAAATCTGGGTTTCCCTCTCTTGAAAAATATGACGAACATGAACATGAAGAATATGAATGCTAAAATTATAACTTCTTTATTACAAAATCTGGAATTTCATGGCATGAGTTCGAAAACATGGACCTGGGTACCCATACTTAAAGATCATATGAAAACAAACACGAAAACATGCATCTTGATACAAACTTTCGGATCAAAACATAGTTTTTCCTCAAGAACACATGAATATCATATTCTCTTTCTAAAACCGAACTTTAAAGCAATGCATGGCTTTCAAATCATATTCAATCGTGCAATGCAATAACGTGATCATAAAGAACAACATGAGCAGATCAAGAATCTAACCTTAGAACACGGATCTAACGGTTCGATCTCTAGGAATCAAGCTTGGAAATCTACTTCCTCTCAAGAACTCCTCTTCCTCCCTTCCTAGAGCTTCTCTCTCCTCCTTAGAACAAAGATATAACAAAATGATAGGTTTCTCTTTCTGCCAGCTGACTTAACACTCTGCTCGGACACGTGGCGCTACCGGGTTGGTTCTCCTAAAAAAGGTGACTGAGTGAAAAGACAAGACTATGACAAAGTGTATTCAACAAGCTAGGCGGCAAGGCACTCCGGCAAGTAATGATCTCGGCTAAGGACATAGGCTTCGGCAAGTAAGGTCTCAATAATCTCGGCTAGGAAGGATAACACTTGGCCAAGCTGTGCCACACCTCGGCCTAGATGTGCCACACCTCGGTCTAGGTCATTCCAGTCCCAGAACAAGATCACTAGGTGCAAGGATTAAGGATCTCGGACGCCTAGGTGATAACATCTCGGCCAATATGCCTAGGTGATGGTGGAGGTCAACCAAAGTGGTTCTAGGATGGTTCTAGGCTTAAGATGACCTCGGCTTAGAATAACCTAGGCTTGGCATGACCTAGGCTTAACATGACCTAGGCTTGGCATGACCTAGGCTTGACAGCAACGAGGAAACAAAACATACAATCAATACTTAAACAAAACAAGACAAGACTTGTAATGCAATTTAACATGGCAAAACATATAAATGCATGCAAGCATGACTAAGACATGAATGTGAGTTGTTACATCCAACATCCAAGCTCTTTTTATCTTGGGATGCCTGGAATAAAAAACAACAAGAATGAAAATTATTCATCAGATTTTGCATCGAACTCATGCAGAGACTGCAAAAATTGAACTAATAAAACTTCTAGTGATGGTCCTTGAGTTGATATTCCAAAGGTAAGCATAAAGAAACAACAAATGATATATAATGAGAATAAGGATCCTCACCTTATTCACCCTTATTGGCTTCCCATAAAGTTTAATCATATTCAGAACTTTTATTGCCTGCATCACCAAAAGAAAGAAAGGATCACTAACAAAATAAAAATAAAAAAACATAGAAGGAAGGAGAAAGCAAAACTCAAGAGATGAACAGTGATCTTAGCATCAGTTAAGAAGCTATAGAGTGCACTGCTAATGATGCCACAAGCAATGAAGTACAACTTACATAATTAGTATCCTCTTTACTTTAGAATTCTACAAAGCCATATCCTTGATGAAAATTGATGACTCTACCTTTGGGAACATACACATTTACTAAACACAGAACAAAAAAGATTATAATTATGCATTCTTGAAATTTATAGAAGTAACTCTCACAAGGGAATTCTTCTGAATAAATAACCAAATGCATCATGTAGAAAGAGAAAATAGAGATTGGAAAATATCACCATATCCAATCACTAGTTTTTCAGAGATCTGAGACGATGTACCGCCGCTGCTAGCCGTCCTCACCTGCTACTTACCGCGTCACTCGCTGCTCTCCGTCGTCCCCCCTTGCTACTACTGCCACTACTGGTGCTTGCAGTCGTGTGAGAGAGAGAGAGAGAGTATTTTGGGGATTTTTGAAATTGCGGATTTTTTGTTTAAAGGATTGGGGATTTGAGATCGTGAGAAACAAAAAGAGGGAAAGAAAGGGGGGAATTCTGATAGAAAGAGCGGGAAAGCGAAAAGAAAAAGAAGAAAAGAAGAGGAGAGTTAGGATAAGCTGTGTGAACCACAACGTTTTATTTATTTTTTTGTTAAAATAAATTTATTTTTTTGTAGTTAATGAATTTTTTTTTTTTGATTTTTCATTTTTTTTTAGTTACTAAGGTTGAAAATTTATTTGTTTCATTTATTTGGAAGTAGTAGGGGTAATATTTTAATGAAAAATATTTTCCGTTAAAATAAAGTTAATTTTTTGTGTCAATGAAAAATATTTTTCTACGGCCCATTTTTTTTTGTTACCAAAAATCAGGAACTAATTTTTTGTGGTAGAAGAGAGGAGGCAGCAGTAGTCGTGAAGGTGGTGGCTAAGAGGTGATGGTGGTGGTGGTGGTGGTGGTGAAAGTGAAGAAGATTAGTGGTGAAGCAATGGTAGTGGTAGAGGAGATGGAGTGGCGGTAGTGGAAGAGAGAGGTAATGGTAGTAGTAGTGGCAGTAGTGGCAGTAGTGGCGGTGGTGGTAGTAGAGTAGTGGCGATGGTGGTAGTAATGGTAGTCGTAAAGGTGGAGTGGCAACAGTGTTAGTAATTGTGGTAGTGGAATGGCATTTGTAGTAGTGGTGAAGGTAGTAGAGGAGATAGGTGACGAGAGAGAGAGAGAGAGAGAGATGAGTGAGAAACAGATAAAGAATAGATATATATATATAGAGAGAGAGAGACAGAAACAGAGACAGAGTGATTTGTGAGAGAGAGACAAGTGGTTGCTAAAAGTGTATTTTCTTGTAGTGGATTGATAAATCAAGAAGGAGCTCAGTAAATAGAGAAGAGGGAAGGGAGAGAGTGAGCAAGGCGAACATAGTGGGGGAAAAAGACAGACAAATAGACAGATAGAGAGAAGAGTGATAAGAGAGAGAAAGAGAAAGAGATAAAGAGAGAGAGAGAGACATAAAAAGAGAGAGAAACAAGAGATGAGCAAGAGAAAGAGAAAGAGAAAGAAAAAGAAAAAGAGAGCGAAAATAGATGAACGAGAGAGAGACATAGAGAGAAGAGAGATGAGCGAGAGAGGCAAAGAGAGAGATAGAGAGATGAGAGATGAGCGAAATAGACAGATAGATGAGAGAGATAGAGAGAAGAGAGATAAACGAGAAAGATAGAGAGATCAGAGAGAGTGAGAAGAGAGATGAACGAGAGAGAGAAGAGAGATGAGCGAGAGACACAAAGAGAGAAGAGAGAAGAGAGAGATAGAGAGAAGAGAGATGAGCGATAGAGAGAGAGAGACAGAGAAGAGTGATGAGTGAGTGAGAGAGAGAGAGAGAGAGAGAGAGAAAACAGACAGACAGAGAGAGAGACATAAAGATGAAAAAATGGGTGAAAAGAGAAATGTTATATCAAAAGAGTAAGACGACATCGTTTTTTTTTTTATTTTTTTTACGACAGAAAAATACCGTTGCATTTATTCAAACTATTTTGTGACTGTATATATATGAAGTCGTCTCAAAGCCACAATATTTATTTTATTTTATTTTTTTTGCAACAATACCTATTACAGGCGCAAAAAACTCACCTTTTTTTTTGCGACTGTAGTTGGTGCCATCGCAAAAAACTCTATTTTTTTGCGACAACAATCTCTGCCATCGCAAATACTCTCCTTTTTTGCGACAGCAATTTCTGTTGTCGCAAATATTCTACTTTTTCACGACAACATTTTCCGCCGTCGCAAATACTCTATTTTTCCACGACAGCAAATTGTGCCGTCACAAAAACGTACCTTTTTCGCAACAGCAAGTTATGTCGTCGCAAAAACTCACCTTTTTCGCAACAACAAGTTGTGTCGTTGCAAGAAGTCACTTTTGAAGACAGCAAGTGTACCGTCGCAAATGCTTCTGTCTTTTAAGCTCACTTTTCTTGTAGTGCATTATCATTATAATATTGATTATTCATAAGATATATCAATAAATCATTATTAGGAGATTGATGTTGGATTCAATAACTGTAAGGATCTCACTTTCATAAATATAAACTCAATTTTATCCCACTTTCATTTGTTTTGGTTTTTCATTAATTTAGCTACCTCCATTCGAATAATCTTTATTGAATTGATTTTAAAATGGATTTATGAAATTAGTACTTTGACTGTGGATCAACATTTGCATTTTAGCCGCTATTCAACCGATCTATACTATTACGAGATTTACAAATATTAAAATTATTTTTGTTTACAGTAAAATAAATCATATGGCGGTAGTAGTAATGGTGGAATGAGTGAGTAATTATAGTGATGGTAGAAGAAAAGATGACAGTGGAAGAGATGGTACATTGCATGTGGTTCACTGTAATGAACAGGAATGAAATGTGATGATCATTCCTTAGGTTCTCGTATAGAATAATTATTTCTTTAAAATGGTAAATGATGATTTTATTTGTAATGTATTTGTCATTATTTTATTAGTTAATTAAATATTGAAATGAACATTTTGATGGAATGATCATTCTATTCCGTTTCATTCTAGTGAACCAAATTGATGGATATTTATTAGGGATATAAGAAAAATTGATGGAATTGAGCCGATTGATCGAGACCGACCTAAATTTCAATTTTTGGTATGTTTTTCATAACATAAGATTTGTTTTAATTTTGAAAATCTTTATTCCGATACAAACTAAACCAACCAAATATTATATTAAAATATTTTTATATTATAATTTTTTGAACGTTATATAATAAATTATTTGATAAGTAAATAATATAATACACTTTTTTGATTAAAAAAATAGGGAGAAAAACATTTATGGAGCAATTTTCATATATTTTCTTCATGTATTTTCAATATAAAATTTTATAATCTATTATAAAACCCTTTAAAATTTTATGTAAAATTTTTTTGTACATCACATCAACAAAATCAAATTGTAATATATGATCTGTATCAATTTCTTAACTATAAAAACTAAAAAGATTGATTCGGTACTAAATATATTCTCAATATGTATCAATTTCTTAACTATAAAAACTAAAAAGATTGATTCGACACTAAATATATTCTCAATACCGATTGAGCTGAACCACCGCTAACATTTATGTTTAGCAAAGGCTATTTTTTAGCTTTTTGAACTAAAATTCATAAAAAAACAAAATAAGTTAAAATAAACTTATAATCATTTTGTTTTTTTTCTCACTAATATCATATTTAACTATAACAAAATTAAACTATCTTCTCTAATACAAAAATTTTAACCTACTAAAATAATCAAAAACTAAAATAATTTATTAAAATAACAACTTTCCAGGTACCTTTGTGTAAACAAATTTGAAACAGATAAAGCCCCTATGTTTTGTCCCACAGAGGAGCTTCACTCATGGAGTAGAAACTAACCAAACAGGCCTTAAAAAAAATCGAACCTTTCCATTCAAACGGTGCTCACAAGAACCTTCTAATAAACACACAAGCTTGGTGGCTCTGTTATTCTTTCCGAAACCCTGAAGCTATTTTTAGGGTTTATTTAGGGTTTAAATGGATTTGAATACCGAGTAATAAAAACGACCACCCAAACAACGCCTCCGTTCTCGCAATTCAACAACCCTAACATCCCCAAAGAGCTCCGATGGTCCGCTCCAATGGCGTCAGACTCGTCCACTGGTTCGCTTGCCGCTCTCTCTCTCGCAACGCCTTCCAAGATTCCCCAATTGCCGTATGCACCTCTCTCTCTCTCTCTCTCTCTCTCTCTCTCTCTCTCTCGCTGTACATGTATATGTATATACTCATTCCTGGTCAATTGTTCGCAGATATATGAATCGTTGTTGCGAGGGGGTTATAGGAAATACGGATCGGCCATCTTCAACCAACCTAGGGTTCTTGCCAGTTTCAATTCTAGAAATGGTATTTTGTTGTTGTCTTGTTTGGGCTCTACTTATATATTACACCCTTTTTTTTTTTTGTTTCTTTGGATAATTACTGGCAAAGTTGTAATCTTTTTCCCCTTTCCCCCCTTAAAGTTTAGTATTGATTGTTGTGTTTCAAGAAGCAGTTAATAATAGAAGCTGGTTGCGAATCGGAGTATTGAAATCGAATTTTGGGGCCGGCACTGCAAGATCAATTCATGGCACTGGTATTCACTTTATGTTGTTTCTTGGTACCATGGAAAGCGTATATTTTGCTATAGTGATTTTTTTTTATTTTTTTATTTTTTATTTTTTTGATATATAGATTTTGCTATAGTGAATTTTATGCACCTAATTGAACTAGTTGTGTTCTTGACTTTGTGTTTATTTTTCTGCAATCAGGTTTTATGGCTGCCAGAGATTATTATGACACACTTGGTGTAAATAAGAATGCAACTGCATCTGAAATCAAGAAAGCTTATTATGGGGTATGCATTCTTCCTCGTCTCTTGCTATCACAATACAGTTTCACGTTTCAAAATGTGCAAATATGCTATGTTGATTCATTGCATATGGAAGTGAATGTCAAAACGTTGACTTCCAAATGAAGCTTGTAGAATTTTGTTTGGTTTTCCATCCATTTGTTTTCCAATTTTTATGTCATGTTGTTGTCATCATTCTCCAGCTTGCAAAGCAGTTGCATCCAGATACAAATAAACATGATCCTGAAGCTGAAAAGAAATTTCAAGAAGTGCAAAAGGCATATGAGGTACTTATTAGTTCAGCAAGTTTTCAGTTCTGGAATGTTGATATATACTCATTGAATGTACTAAAATATTTTTTTTTTTGGTGGTATTGTTGTAGGTTTTGAAAGATGAAGAGAAACGTGCACAGTATGATCAGGTCTCACAAATTTCTTGTCTTATTTTTTATTTATATTTATATTTATTTAATGTATAATCTTTCAATAGAAAAGTAATGTTTGTTTAGAATGTAGCAAAATGTTGGTCCATGAACTTGAAGTATACTTTGATGCACTGGCCATGCACTTTTGTGTAGTAAAAATAAAAAAATAAAATACATGGGAAGAAGATGCAGACTTGTATCAAATGATGGCATACTTTGAAGATTAACCTAAGTAGGTTATTCATAAAGCTATCTTGTATTGCATCAAGTCTTTGTAGTGGACCAGGAGTTCATTATTTTAGGCATTAACCTATGTGTTCTGGAAATCCATCCTATATTTTCGTCCAGCGTATTGGAAAGGTGACAGATATTTTGTAGCAGTCAACTGTACTGCTGCTTTAATGATACATGTTCAAGCAGCTGGGAATGGTAATGAATAGGGGATGACTTGATGTCCAAACCACCTTTTATCTTATTGTGCAAGTCCCTACTTCATGTCAACAAACAGGGACACTAGGAGTTACTTGTGTAAATTGATATATTGATATGTATCTGTGTCATGTCTTTGTGTATGTATATATGTATACTCTTGTCTGGATATAATTGCTTTGGACCTAAAAATATTGAATTAAAAACCTGATAACTTGTAACTCTGGCCTTTTGTATGGATATAATTGCTTTGGTGTGGTTCTAAAAAAATCAAATTAGAAATTACAAACTTGTTACTCTGGCTTTATGTCAGATTTCTACAATTTCCAGCAAGAAAGACTTAGAAATTATGTGCTATAAGGCTTAAAATCAAGGCCTAAAAATCTGGCAGAAGTGGCGGGAATAAAAATCTCTTGAACTTGGAAGAAAAGAGGAGTGGATGAAATATCTAGCTCTAAAAAAAAGGAAAAAATTTGAAATCCTCTACGAACCTTTGGTAAAATCTTTGTTACTAACTACACATAAGCATAGCCTTCTTTTATTAGTGGGGTTTAAAATCAAGTTAGGTGTGCCCAAAGCTACCTAATATGGGGTTAAATGTTGGAATGTGGTGAGAGAAGAGGTGATGGGGATGGTGAATTTCTTTGATGAGAATGGTACGTGTGAAAAGTGGCTAATGCATCAATTGAAGCTCTGATTCAATGAAATAAAGTGTGGAGATTGTTAGAAATTTCAAATCTATTAGCTTGTTGGGTAGTGCCTATAAGTGATTGGCAAAAACTTCAATGATCTATTTGAGCGAGGTGTTGAATGGGTTGATTTCAAAGTCTCAAAATGTGTTTGTTATGTAGTTCTTGTAGCTAATGAGTGCGTGGATTCCAAACTGAGGAGTGGGAAGGTTGGGGTGATTTGTAAATTGAACATTGAAAAGGTATATGAGTGTTGTGAAAATATGCATGTGAGGGATAGATTCTAGAGGGTTGACGACCTAATGCGGTAGTGCATGATAATGACAATGTTCTGGGATGTTGAACTAAGATTGGAATTGTACTACTTTAGAGGTGACTATATGTCCCATGATAGAGGGCTTTGGAACGGTGTGAATCAAGTATCGGAGGACTTCTCCACAGTTTCTTGCTTCTTTACACTGAGAAAGGGTGAAGTTTTGGCTTTCTTCTCCATAGGTATTGTGTGATGCTTTATATTGATTTTCCTTCTATTTTTTTATCTTTCCATGGATAACGAAGACTTAACGGAAACCTATATTTGGAGTGTAGATATTGATGTTTTTTTGGATGTTGGGCTAAGAAGGAATGTGCAAGATTGGGTGATGGAGTAGTTGATTGATTTGCTCTACTTTCTTTTTGGGGATTAGGGGTTTTTTTGGGAAGGCCAGGATTCATTGAGATGGGTTGAAGGCTTTTAGCTGAGAAAGGGAGGTTTGGTGCAAAGGCTTTTATTGGCTTTGCTAGGAAGTTGAAGGTTGTGCTTCACTTGAAAAGACATTTGGACTGTTGAGGCTATATCGGAAGTGGCGTTTTCTGTGTAGAATGCAACCCATGAGAGGATTTTTACCATTTATAATCTAACTAGGAGGCAGTTGGTTGTCATTAATTGGTGTTGTATATGGAAGTGTGATGATGAATAAGTCTATTTGCTTATTTACTGCAACGTGCCCGGCGGCTTGTGGGTATTGTTTGGAATGGAACGGGTGTTTCACAGGGATGTGGTAGGGTCTATGTTGTGGTTGTGGGGTGTAAGGTAAGGAAACGAAGGAAGAAGGTGTGGTAGGCTAGCGGCTAGCTCTTTCATGGAGTGGGTGTTTCACAGGGATGTGGTGGGGTTTATGTTGTGGTGGTGGGGTGGTACTGTAGGGAAACAACGGCAAAAGGGGTGGTGGGCTAGTGGCTAGCTCTTGACTACTGTGGATAGAGCAAACCATTATGAATTTTTCAAGTTGTAGAGGAACTTTGCATAGGGTCAAGATATTCCTCTTGTCCATTTTGTTAAGTTGGTTGTCGGATAAGGTTTTTCGAATGCTTGACTAATTTGTAGATTTAGTGGATTCTTTTTACTTGTGAGAATTTAGGTCTCTTTTGTCTTTCGAGTGTAAAGGCTTCCTTGTGTTAGTGTGGCCAAGGTTATCATAGTTAACCTTCTGTAATATGGGTAGGCATGCCCTTTTGATGCTTCTTTTTTGTAAGATTACCTCATTGAAGAAAAGCTACCCAATCGTCAAGTAGATTTAATTAGTAGTAACTTTGTCTTGATTTAAATCTGTAATAATTATTCTAATTTGAAATTCTCAGGTTCCTAGAAATAAATTTTGCTTGATCTGAAAGTTGGAAATGTCTTAATTTGGTTCACACATCTTGAAAATTTTTAGACAGCCTTAATGTCGTGATCCTTACCATTGCACCAAGAAGCGGAAGACAAATAGAATGTGTAAATTTCAGCTCTTTAATCTTTTGGGATCATAAAAGATCAAAATGCTATTTGCTTTCGCTGTCAGCTCTTTCTCTTGTTTGCTGACATGCAGTACTTTCCCTTTTGGGATTGGCTCTGATTTTGCTGCAGGGTGCCTGCCCTAGGTGGTTTTTGGTTGAACTTCTACTTTAGGTGTCTTTCCTGTGCTGGTAGGTGCCTTTTTATCCTATAAGATGTCACTTGTACTAGTCAAGGTGCTCTCTCTTAGGCAACCCTCTCCCTTGCTTGAACCTGAAATGTGGCATGCTTTTTTATGGTAGATATTTTGAATCTGACCAGTACACCAAAAGCCACATAACTGCTGGAGCATGTGAAATTGAGCCTTTCCACCCTTTGCCATCATAAATTTTTATCTCTCCTGTTGCCGAGATTTTTGTCTATAGTTACTTTTGTGCTTAAAATTACTGTATGATCATTATTATGTATAGAAACAACTATGCTTATTAAAAAATTAAGACCATAAAACTATAGTTTGTGAATAAAAGCTTAGAATAGTTCAACATTGTGCATCTCTCTCTCTCTACATTTTTTGGCTCTCTTATATATTGTTGGCACTTTTTATGCATATATAGCCATCTTCAACGAGTTACATGGTCTTGTTTATTGGTTTGTTTTGTTAAACTTCATGGCAGCTTTATTTTTCATGCTAAGCAAGAAAAAAGATATTTTCCGTTCCTTATGATATTTTAGTGGATAGATCAATTGTTTTTGCATTCACATCTTGGAAGGCTGGTTTAATATAGTTAGCAGCAAAAATTAGATTAGTGAACCCCCCCCCCCCCCCCCCCTTCTCTCTCTCTCTCTATATATTGTCATTGGTTTTTTTTATTGTTATTATTTTAATAATTTTCACATCTAAGTTTTTCTTCTCTCAGTTATTTTCATACTTATGTTGTACATATGCATAATCTTGTAGCTTGGCCATGAAACATATGAACATGGTGCTAATGGTGGTGGCATGGGTGGTGGTCAATGGGGCCCTGACTTCAATCCATTTACTGACATCTTCAATGACAATGTAAGTATTATTTTGTTTTTCTTCAAGTTTGTTCTGATACAGAACTGTATCATTTTGTGGTTTCTCTCCATCTATTGAAAAACTTGAATTTTCTTGTATCTGTCATGGGATGTTGAGAATTCGAAGTTGTTCAGAGATGTCAAATTAGTAGAGCTGATATACAGGAGTATCTTTTGGGGAAATTGGAATTTTAAGCTCAAATTTGCTCCATTGATGATGCTTAGAGTAAGTGTTAAGGGGAATGCAGATGTCTGGTGTATATTCTTTTGGTGCTTAGGTGGGAAGCCTAGTTTTATGTAATTCTACGACACTATTGCTCTTGTTCTGTTAGATGGAATTTGGTTTTGTGTAGAGGAGTGGTGGAGGATACTACTGGAAGTAGTTGAGGTTTTTATGGAGAGGCTGCACCCAAACTTACCCCAAAAGCAGCACTATCATCCACATGGCATGACCATGCCATGCGAGAAGTTCTCAATTGGAAGTAATTCTAGTTTGAGATGCACCTGATAGCAGCAGTGCTCACAGGTAGCGTTTGCAAAGTCAAACGTACCCTTTTATGAAGGCCCTAAAACGATCTTAATTGGTCATAGGACCTCAATAGATACTTGTTCTTATTTTATTTATTTTATTTGTGTTGTTTTAGCCTTTTAGGGACCTATTGAAGGGTTTTCTCTATTAAAGAAATTAGCTCCTTGGTTTTTCTGTTGAATTTAAAGGAGTTCAGTTGACAAAGAAGAATCAGGATCATGTTACTTAATTTGTGTTGTCCAATTTTGGAAAACTTTTCAATGCCCAAAGAATTTATGTTCATTGGCAAATTAATTCTTCCTTGCAACAAATAACTTGGCTATTCCCCTGGTGGTAGTAGTTCTCAAAGTGCCTCTTTTTTTTTTTTTTTTTGCTGAATACGTTGAATATCAATTTGTGTTTCTGCATTTATCTTGTTGTCTGTTTTTTTTTTTTTTTTTTTTTTTTTTTTTTTTTTTTTTTTTTTTTTTGTTGATAACTCAGGGTGTCCGGGCCAGCTTGCGCGCACCTCGACTAATCCCTGGGGGACCAATCCCATCTTGTTGTCTGTGACATCATCTTTAAATTATGATATGTTATATAGCTATAATTAGCCCTTTAAAATTTAAATTTTCACAGTTAATGTGGCATTTTGGTTTTGTTGATGTTATTTTGCCAAGTGGAATTAGTTGCATGCAAGTCTATTAGAGTTTATCCTTTTTTTTTGTCACAATTATATCACCCATTCCTATTCACTCTGGTTTTCCTCCCTTGTAGGATGTAAATCAGAGCTTTGAGTATTATTGGTCAGAGAGTTAGAAAAATATTAGTAATAGTAATATATTATATATTGTCTGGATCTCAGGATTTTTCTCTTGCATTTGTCATGCATGCTGTTAAAGACACTGCACAATAAGATGCTGATTATAGAATTTGTCCTACATCTGTTTTTCCAGCTGACTTTATTGCTTCCAGCTTCTGTCTGTTGATTCATTGCTCACGGTGTTGTGTTCAGTGTTCCAAACTCTGTATTTTATGCATGCTGATTGTGGCATAGAATTTATATTATGCTCTAATCCTTGGTATATATATATCAGCATTTCTCTCCATAATATCTTGTTGACTTTTGAAACTTATTTGTCTTTTTCCTTGTGCAATGGTGCATATGGTGGCATTCTCTTCAATGGAGATCAGATCTTCAATACAATCTTTAATAGGGGCATGGGCGGCAAAGATGTCAAGGTTCTTATCTTATCCTTCAGTGTTGGTGATTTTGTTTTTGTGTGCTAGAGTTTGTTATTTGACAAACTTTTTGTCTTTTATTGATCAAGCATAGGTTTCAGTTGAATTGTCCTTTATGGAAGCTGTTCAGGGATGCACCAAAACTCTGACGTTCCAAACTGATTTGCCTTGTGAAGCTTGTGGTATGGCCGTATTCTCTGCACTTGATGTCTCTGCAATTATGTTTCTTTGTCAATAGACATTTTAGCACATTTTAGTTGTAAATAACTTTAGGGACAATTACCCCCCCCCCCCCCCCCCAAAAAAAAAAAAAAACTTTAGGATTTGACTCTCGTAACAAAATAAACCTTGAATTTTTAATTTTATTAGTTTAAACCCTAATATTTTTATTTGTTTTCAATTTGAACCAATTGCCTATTTTTGTAAACTAAAATCAACCAAAAAAATTGTATTTTAGTCATTAAGCTCAATGTAGGCATTCATAAAATGTCTAAAATACTCATTTTCATTGAGTTTAACGATTAAAATATCTATTTTTTCGTCAATTTTACTTGACGAAAATAGGCAAATTATTCAAGTTGAAAACAAATAAAAAATTTAGGGTTTAAAGTGACAAAATAAAGAATTCAAGGTTTATTTTGTTATAATTGTCAAACTCTGGGGTTTTTCTTGTAATTTCCCCATAACTTTTCTTCATTGTTTTTCTTTTCTTTTCTTTTCTTTTTTTTTCATGGATGGATGGTAATTTAGCTTGATAACTGGCCCATCATAAAGTTTCTTTTTTATTTTATTTATTTATTTTTCAGGTGGAGCTGGTGTTCCTCCTGGAACCAGGCCTGAAACTTGCAGGACCTGTAGGGGCTCAGGCATGGTCTGTTTTCTGACATCCATGTTTCTAATCGTATTATAACATAGTGAATGTCTGTAGATAACACCTAGTTTTTGCAAATTTCAGATTAACAAGTCAACTGGCCCATTCAGGGTCCAGATTACATGTTCTTATTGTCATGGAACTGGGAAAATTGTTAAGGTATGATAAAGAACTATTATTTTGTGTGTTTTTGGCGTAGTGTGCAATTTTTGTTGATAATTCTGATGCTTTCCTGTTACCTACATCTTGGGGATACACTCTGCAGCTATATATTTTGTTGAATTTAATGAAATGGATTACGCCACTGTATGTTTTGTGTAGTAAACATTTTTCAGGGTTGGTAAACCAGAAGGCTCTGTAGACACTTTGATGGGTGTAGAAGTTCTTTTGCTTCACTTACCAAATTAATGCTTTGGTATGATACAATGTTAATAATAGTTAGTTGTCCTATTTGGAGGGAAAAAATGAGGAGGTTCATTAGCTTTTTATCTCTTAAAATGTGACAAGAAATACTAACGAGCATTGAATTTTCTCACAGCTAGAGCTTCTCTTCGTCTATATCTTTTGATCTTTGTCCTGTGTCTGTTGAGAGTGGTATAGGTAACGAGGTCTAGAATTCATGCCATCTGTTGATCCTACTATGACAGTAAGCTTTGAATTTATGAAAAACATCAAGCAAAAATTGCAACATAAGAATCAGAGTAGATTCAAAATTCTGGGGCTCGTTGAGAAGGATGTCCCAGTTGGTTCTGGGATGAATTAAAAATGCATGCATTTGGGGTGGGGGCAAAGTTTTGACCTGAAATGTTTAGGCAGGATGTGTAAAATAAAGAAGGGTTCTTATCAATTGCCGTTGTGAGTGGTTTTATGATTTCATTGAAGTTTCTTATTTTGAGGGTGTAAGTTGTTCCTTTGATGGTTGCTATGCAAAACATTAATGTCGAATTTTACTGCCCGTCAGTATCAGCAATGTTTGAATTGAACTTCACAATAAGTAGAGACAATGTCACAGTCAAGTTCTCAATACATCAGATTACTGCTTGATGCTTTTCTGAACTTTGTGCCAAAACTAACATAAACGTATTGATCCATAGCTGGTCTGTGGCATGTTAAAACATTTCACTGCGAGACCTTTTATTTGATTCTTATACTCTAGATGTCATTTATATGCAAGTGGCATCTCTTCTACTTAAGTTAGCTTTTTGAAGTATAATGGTCATTTTATACAAATTTTTTGTTCATTTTCTGATTACTAGATTGATATATTGAGGTAGTTATCTTACAAATGGCATATCAATGTACTAAGTTTTATGGGTTGAATACAGAACTTTTGCAAGTCTTGCAATGGAGAGAAAACAGTTAGAGGACCAAAGACTGTCAAGCTGGATATCATGCCAGGTATTTTGAGTAGGTTCATATGTTGTCAATGATTTTGTTTTAATCTAACAAATTGAAAAAACTGGACTGACTTCCAGTGTTTAATTCTTTCCAAGATGTCCGTTGACGTTTCAGAATTTAACAGAACAACCTATGTTTGTCAAATGTTAGTGAGAGCTCTAATAAAGGGAGTTTAAATGACTAATGCCAGAACTTGTATGAATTATTTTGATCGGAAGCTTATTCAAGAGCTGCCTGAATATCCCTTTTATTTGAACCTGACTTGAAGTGGGGAAATTCTACTTACACCACCAATTTTATTTTTTTTTAATTTTTATAATTTCTATAATTCCTTCATTACCCTCATCCTAACCTTTATCCTTCTCCTTAGGCCCAAAACCTAAAAAATCCTAACTCCCACCACCATCACTTCCAACCACCATCCCGCCGCCACGGCCACCCCCTTCCGTTGCCTCACCACCGCGACTATTACCACCATCACGACCACCACCTTCGCAGCCCCTCACTGCTGCAACCAGCACTCCCTTCATCGCTCCACCGCTGTGACCCCACTGAGAGAGAGATGAAAACCTAGGGTTTTCAAATCTAAAAGAAGAAGAAAAAGAACCGCCATCTCCGACCACCGCGAGCCCTTGCCACCACTGTGATTGCCTTCCTAGAGCACCCATTGCCTCTCCCTTTCCACTTTCTTCCTCCGCCGCTGCATCTCACCCACCATCGCACGAGAGAGAGAGAGAGAGAGAGAGAGAGAGAGAAGTTTAAGATCTAGATGGCCCTCGCCATCGTTGCAGCCCTTACTCTCTCCGTTGCTCACTGGCGCGACCATCATCACCAATTGAAATTAGGGTTAGGTTTGGGGAAGAAGGTGGTGGTGGCTGCGGCAGTTAGGCGGCTGCAGCGGTGAGTGGTGACTGCAGCGGTGAAGATGGTGGTTGGAGGTGATGCTGAGGGAGAATTGGGCTTAGGGTTTTTTAGGTTTTAGGTGTAAGGAGAACAAGAAAGGTTTAGGGATGAGGGTAATAAAGGAATTATAGAAATTATAATATAAAAAATTAAATTAAAAATTAAATTTTGAGCATGTAAGGAGTTAAATTGGTGGCGCAAGTAGAATTTCCCCTTGAAGTGCTGTGAAGAACAGGCAAAGAGGGAAGTAGTTACATGCATATATGTGTGTGTTAAACAATTGAATAATGTTAGGAATCTGGATTATCAAGCTACTTTATTAAATCAATTTTTTTGTGATTTCATCCCTTCATGTATTTTTGTTATTGTATTTGTGTTCTAACTAGAGGACTGGGTGTATGATAATTTGCGCTAAGTTTGGTTTGTGTTATTATTTCTGAATTATCTAGAGCTGTCCCTGCAACTATTCTCCCGCCTTGGGGCAGGAGGTGTTATTTCCCTTACAATATTTTAGTTAATGGTCATATAGTATACATACCAAGTTGTTGTACTGAACCCCAAGATATTATTACTGCAAGGGAAAAACAAAATTCAGACACGAATAATATTCTACAACTAGCAATTCATTTATTTTCAAACCGTCCCATTTACTACCTATTATTTGATTAGCCAATAATCCTCCTTACAAGCCTCTTGAATCCTCTTTTTTCCTATTTCTTTTTCTTTGATTCGTGTTTGTGCGTAATGTGGCATTACTATGTTTTCTTTATTATTGATAGGAATTCTTTTGTTAAGACCCTATCCATTTATCCGCGATCTAGGCATAGCTGGCAATCCATTTTATATTTCTTCTCATTACCCCTCGTGGGAAAATGATGCAACAAATAATAGAATTGTACAATATGAAACAACATAAAACCATATTCTTTTCCACAAAAAAAGGAAAAAAGAAAAAAGAAAGGGGCTTTCTACTCAAATTGTTCTTTTTTGACAGAAATCGATTAGAAACAAGAAATATTTGAACCCCATTTGGGTTCCTTGTCCATTATGAAACTTTCTGCTGAAGTTGTGCAAGCAATTTTTGGGGCCTGCATCAATTTTGCAGTTTATTTGCTGTGAGGTGGTGGTATGTTAGAGAGAACAACACTTCAAGAATCTTGTAAATCCTCACTCCAAACGACCAAACTTTTTGCGACGTTAGCACCACTCTAGGGTATCTTGGTTGTTGCACCTGTATGAAAACCTCCAAAGTTATTGAAGAGAGCTAATACCCCTATGTATGACCCAGTCAGGATAATTAGTGTTTGCAAAAGGCTAAAAGAGAAGAGAGTGAATAATGGTGGTTAGTAGTTTCTTAAAATCTTATATTAAATTAATCATTTTAATGCCTACACCTATGAAGCACCGCCACTTCAAAATTGTTATTGTAGCCATATTGGACACGTATTGGACAAAGTCATGCAAGGACATGTATGAGACACACAACATGGCATGTTCACTTAACAAATTTAAAAAATTTCAGGGGACACGTTTCAGGACATGGCGATGTCTTATTTTAATTTTTCGCTAATTTCAAAGGTCATATTATAATATTTTGAATTTGAGGGTTATTTTTTATTTTTTATTTTTTGAAAAAATATAGAGCTCATAGCAAAACATTGACAATACAACGCATATTTAATCTCTAGCTGATAGATTGCTTTTTATGTTAACTTAGTGTTGCTTTTCATTAATTTTAAATGTTTATGGATATAATATTTACATAGGTAACAAATAAAAATATTTTTTTTTCTAAGAAAAACAAACACAGACAGACACAAATGGGAAACACAGACACAGACACAGACACAGACTGGACACAACAATTTTGAAAAAATTAAGATACAGACAAGGCGCTGGAATAACAACAATATATATATATGTATGTATATGTATATGGATATAAATTTAGGACACATAAGAGGCATTAATGTATGTGGGTGTATTTTTACTTTTTCTTCTTCTGCTTTTTCTTTTCTTTTCTTTTCTTTTTTCACTTTTCCCTTTCTTTGTTTGTATATATTTTAGTTTCTAGTTTCACCCCTAACAAGCTTTCTAAAATTATTAGGGAAAAAAAAAAATCCACAATGCTGTTTTGACACGTGTCCATAAAGTGTCCCTAAGGTGCCCTAAAAATAATGATTAGAAAATTGAAATGCCGCTTGGCGTGTCAGTGTCCAATTCGTGTTGAACTGGGACACGACACTTCTTTTGAAGTGTCAGTGCTCCCTAGTATTTTTGTTTTTCACATCCCTGCTGTTGTCAGTGTCCATGTCCATGTCCATATCTATATGTAATGTTCATACCATATCAGTCTTTGTGATTCCTGGACATAGGCTAAATTATCATGAAGACAGACTGCTAAAACTAAAAGCTCGAGTAAGCATAGTTTCAATATTGCTTTGAAGTCATGCAATTTTTAAAGTTTTCCTAAGTTTCACTGTGTCATGTGTGGACTGCATAACACCCTAAAAAGAGAAATGATCTTCCCATTTTCTTAACCATAGTATTCCAGATATAGAAGCCTTCTTATCAGGGATGTGCCACTCACTAATGACATGACCAAGTAAACTTGCTAACTTACTCAAAGATCTTCTCTGGCATTAATGCTCGCTATGGAACTCTTGTCCTTATTTACTTTAAGCATTAAAAATCTTTCAAGAAATTTTAGGAAACTAATTTAGTAGTTTGCTGTCCTAACTAGAAGAGAGGATAATGCAGAACAACTATTAAAATATTCATTCAACTATTCAATTAATCGCAAAACAAGAATATATGGAGAATTGCTCTGAAAGGGAAGAGCAAAAAATCGCAAAGAAGAGGAGAAAGGAGGAAGAAGAACACAAGGGCCACAACCCTAATCTCACAACGGCAACAGCTTACTCAATATCTCATTTTTCAAACCTAAACTAAAACTATTACAATGCAAAACCTAATATTTATAAACTAGAAAACCTAATTTAAAATAGGAAGCTAAATCATAACATTATTTAGAAACTTAATCTCTAATAAAATTAGTATACTAAATATACTAAGATTCTAATTAAACTATCTATAAAACATAAATATAAAATTACAAAATAAATAAAATTTTAATGTCACGTTCCACATCAGAGGAAGATAGTGTTGTGGTTTCTGACATGTTTTGGTTTTGTTTTCCATGAAATTCAAATAAATGAAAAGGAAAAAAACAAACTAGTATTCTAGTTTTGTTAGGTATTTGGATGCAGTTCATGGGATCATGGTTATACACACCTCTATGATGAGAGAAATTATTGATCTCATCGGGAATATAGGATGTAGAATTGGATATTAGATGGATTGTGGTAGGTCCACCATGACTGCTGATGCTGGGTAAGTTGGGAGGATGTCCATGAGTTCATGACTGCCCAATTAGGGTTCGCTTCTATTGTCCTTGAGCACCTTTTTGGTTGGGATGGGCAGCGGAATACATTGTTGTGGGATGTGGCTTTCTGCTTGTTTTTCTTCTTTTGTTTAGGCCTTTATTTGTTTATGCCATGGATGGTTCTGGACTTCATTGTGTTTATTGTGTCATCTGCAGGAGTAGATGATAATGAAACTATGAAGGTGTCAAGGAGTGGTGGAGCAGATCCTGATGGCAATCAACCTGGTGATCTTTATGTTACTATCAAGGTACCTTACATAAGTTCTACTGTCGCCTGTACTCTTACTACTATGATTATTGTTTTGTTAGGATGCACTTCTGTACTCAGAATATATTACTTAATATTTCTTCAAGGTCCGGGAAGACCCTGTTTTCCGACGAGAAGGATCAGACATTCATGTTGATGCTGTACTGGGTATCACTCAGGTAATTACTTCTCTATTACCATAACCGTAAAACAAAACTATTGCTTGTTTGATGAGATTTCTTGGAAGTTGTTACATTTTAAGGTTTTTGTGCTTTTTGCGAAGACATAGTTAAATTATTCCTTTTGACTGGAGAGATATGTTAATCATCTTAGGGGGCATTGGTTGGTGGGAATCTCCAATTGAGAACTGCAATCCCCATCCCATCCCCATTCCCCATTCCCCATTCCCCATTCCTGTCTTTGAAGGGGAAAAAAATTAAGTTGGCAGTTGTTAAATTTGAACAACATTAAGATAAATTAAACTTAATCAAATTTGTAAATGAAATAGATTTGCATCAGTAGCCCACATTCACTACCTGACTTCATTAAACATGGGTTGTGCAAGTCATTACTGATGTGTGTTTATTTTGTTTGCCTTGCCTATTTTTTTTTTTTAATTTTTATTTATTTATTTTTTGGTGTTTGTGTATGTGTGGTAAACACGAAAAAAGAAGTTATTTCAACTGTTCAAGCTTTTGTGCAAGTTATGACTGTTTCTTGTCCCTGGTTTATGAGCTCTTCTGCAGTTTCTTGTCAAGTTCCCTTCGTAGAATTTTTCTTCATTTAATGAATGGTGTCTGCGAATTTACTCTGTTGCAGGCAATTTTAGGAGGAACCATCCAGGTCCCAACTCTAATGGGAGATGTTGTTCTTAAGGTTTATTTTTTATTTTATTGCATGTTTTTTTTATTTATTTTTATTTGTTATAAATATAATATTGCTGTTTTTTATGCTCAAGTGACACGATTCTGTTGGTTTTGATTTGCAGGTCCGCCCTGGAACCCAACCTGGTCAGAAGGTAGTCTTGAAGAGGAAAGGTAAAAATGATATGCAAGAGTGCTTTTTTTTCTTTCTTTCTTCTAATTTACTCTTTCATGCTGTTAAATGCAAAGAGAGGAACTGGCCTCCTTGTTCAGGAGTGAAAACATTTAAAGGCGTGTGCGAGCAGGCATGCCATGACTGAGTACAGATGCCTGCTCATGACTGAGTACAGTCCAAGTGTGATTTGCACCCATGTGCTGAGACTAACTCCTATTATACTCGTGTGCAGTCTATAGGGAAAACTGCTGTTTACTTAAAAACTATTTCCTAGTTGCAACGAAAATGAAGCAAGCATTGAGATTAAATGTAGAGAATATGGCTGGAAAATAAACTGAAGAAGACTGTCATTGCTTGGAAAAGTAAATGAGTACAATTAATAAACCTGAAATTGAAACAAAACTGGAATTGAAATGACAAAGCTAGGGTTAAGTATGGAAGTAATTTGGAAAGGAAATTTGATAGAGCTTCGATGTGTTTGCGATGCAGAACCCTTTCTATGTCTTCATTTCTCCTTTTTATAGAGTTTGGCCATGGCGGTTGGCAGCCATATTATCCGTGATTTCCACCTTCCTTATGCCCCACATTTGGCCTGCATGGCTGCACCATCTTCAGTTAGCGGGCTTATTCTTCTCATACCAAGTGCCACATGCCCCACTATTTCAATCAGGGGTTGGTCCCTGATTAGATCCACCGGCAAAATTAACAAAAACACTAGTTAAATATAAAAAACAATTGCTAGATTTAAATAATTAATAAATCATCCATAAAAAAGACAAAAACAAGAAGAGTTAACTTTTGTAGTCTTTGTGTAGTTAGGTTGTTGGGCCCTATGCGGGTTGGTTTTTTTATATTCTTTGCATCGTCTTGATGCTTTTCTAATAAAGTTAGATTATTTATCCCAAAAAAAAGAAGAAGAGTTAAACTTTTAGACGAAGAAGTTATCAGCCAATGCATCATTAGTTTATTACAAATTTTCAATCTAAGCAAAATATAATAAGCATATAACATCCAGCATCCATCAAAAGCACTAGAGGGGGAAAAAGACTAGTTGGCATCTCCCTGGTGCTGGAAAACAAATTAATTACATAAAAGGACACGTATGTGTCCTCATGTCCCCGGCGTATCCCGTGTTTGACACCTCTACGGCACCTGTTTTTGAGTGCCTGTGTTGCATAGTCTGGGACATTCACTCTTTATAGACCACCAAGCTAATTTTTTTGCACCTCCATTAAAATAGGGATCAGCCAACACAAAACCGTACACGAGTCTTTTATCACTTGAAACAGATTTAGTGTCAGATCTTAGGGTACACTGGCTACTGAGACCTCCCCCTTAATCAAAACATTCAACAAGGTTGTGTATCCAGTCTTCTTAATTGTGCCTAGTTTTCTCACTCAGGCCTAAGAAGGGAGTCATAACAACATTAAATGTCTGGAAGCCTGGTGACTTTTAGTCTCACTAGCATTTATCTAGTGTGTGATGCCCGATACACAACCATAATGGTGACCGAACCTGCCAATGAGAACGTGGCAATCATTGGAAAGGAGCAGCAACACTAATATTGCCACCTCCTTTATGTATACATCTGGCCATACTAATATAGATGCTGGATAAATCATTCTTATTATTTATTTTCCACAAAAATGCCTACACTTGTCAACTATATACACGTGTGTTTGTGTCGCATCAAAATGTGTGGGTAAATATATTGCTCTGCTTTTTTGTCCTTGCTTTATGGAGCTCTTCATGTTGCCATAGTCATGTAGCATCTGTGTTGTTTTTCTGTCCATCTACATAGATGGCAGAAGTAATACATGTTAAAGATCATAGTTGAATGTCAAGCTTATAGCTAATACAAATGGATTGGTGTTATGAGTTTCTTTGTAGGAGAAGCCATCAAATATGTTTTAGGGTTCCAAAAACATAATGGAGATTGTTGTTTTTATGACCATCAAAGAGTATAGTAATGGTGCCGATGGCCTTGTGGCATGGGTGCAGCACTTACGTGATTGCAAGGGTGAGGTTGGGGGTTCAACTCTCTCAGTGTGTTAGTCTGATAACTAACTAACTTTCGCCGATAAAAAAAAAAAGAAAAGAAAAAAGAAGAGTATAGTAATGGTATCAAAGCTTCAAATTTTTCTTTAGGCTGAGTGTAGCCAGAAAATTTTCCATCAAGGTCAAAATTGCTTGGTAGCCCATTGGGAGTGGCATTGGCAGTACATGAAAACAAAGCAACAAGAGAGCAATGTACAGGCCACTGATTTTTGTACTCGTTAATATATTGATTACACACTAGTAACTTCTTTGTGCATTTATAAATTTAGAGTGGATAAGAATTTAGTTGTGTGTAATCTCACTTCATTATGTGCCTTTCTTCTTAATATTTTTTGTCTTCATTTTTGCAGGGATCAAAACTAGGAATTCTTACTCATTTGGGGATCAATATGTGCACTTCAATGTCAGCATCCCAATGTAGGTTCTCTTTCTCTTAGCTATTGTTATGAATAGCAAGGTTCGTGCTTCATTGCTGTTTCATATTATTTCATGGAGGATAATTACTATAAAGTCAATCACCTTTAGTTAGGTATCTTTTAGGACATTTCAAAATGTCTCTCTTCCCATTAGGGTAAAATTACAATGCTTGGCGGTTGATGGGGGTATTTTGTGCAGAAATTTGACTCAAAGGCAGCGTGAACTAATTGAAGAGTTTGCCAAAGAAGAGCAAGGGGACTATGATAAGGGTGCTGCTGCCGGAGGATCTGTTTAAGTGCGACGCGGAAACTCTGTTCTATGCCCCCAATTCATCCTTCAAGGAAGGTGAAAGAAAGTGAAAATTATCTTTGCTGACACCTTATTCCTTGAGCTTGGCAATTTTGTACTAGTAATTATAGGTTGAGCTTTGACCTTGTTTTTAACAAGGCTTGTAATATTTTTTATTTCTCAGAAAATACAGTATAATTATTGGGATTGCGACTAGATTACTTACCAATAATGTACATATCACTATATTATTCTTTGTGACAGTGAACTGCCTACACGTTTGCATTTGGATGATGTAAAGTGGTTAATGGAAAATATGCTTTTGATCCGGAGGTTGGGGAATGTTTTAGCTGGTGGCAGACTTCATGGAGAGATTATCAGGAAAAATGCCTCTGGGTCTTGCTGTATGCTTTCCATTTCACTTTTTTTTCTTTTTTTTTTTTCTTTTTCTTTTTTTTTTTGTTTTTGTTTTTTCCTTTCTTCCAGTGAATCAACTTCTACCTCTTCCATACCCCCTGCAAAGCAGTTATTATCAGCTGATTCAAATTTCTCAACTTGTGTTTGATAAAATAGAAAATTGTGTACCTGGTTACCTGAAGAAAGGTACATTGCAAAGTTGTCTTATCATCCTAAACATGAAAAAAAATATTGTAGAACACAATATATATATATATATTTGGGCAACAGTGAGTGACAACATTTTACAAGGTGTAACCAGTCAGTAAAAAAATTGCCAATACATTAACTCTTCTCTCATTAATCCAATAATATTGTTATCTTTAACGCAAATCAAGAACGCTCATTAGATAATAATATTGTTACGTTGTTACATTCAGTATTTAATTGTAAAATACAAATCTAGCATTCATGACTCTTACAATATTGGGTAGTGTGTATCTTGGCTTGTGTAATGAGCCAAGCTCCTTGAGGGATTGTGATTCGCTTCATTGTATATTTATAATTTTACATTATCTAATGATGAGTGTAATAATTTTTTTTTAATTTAAAATAATTATAAATTTTTATTTTTATTTTATAACCATTAGAGTGTTCAAGCTTGAGAACTTTCACAAATATAAGTTGGTTTTTTTAGCGTTCAAGCTTGAGAGCTCCCACAAATATAGCAAGCAACTTGGCCTTGTGTAACGAACAAAAACAAAAAGCTTTGATAATTTTTTGGCAGAGGAGTTTGATCGAGATTAAAAGTGGCAAACTCTACCTGAAATTGTGAAATCGCTTAATTAAATTTGTTTCAATTTGTACACATTCATAATTCATAATTGCATTTAAATTAGTTATGCTTTTATAAATTTAATTAAAATTACGTTTAAATAGGTTAAACATGAAGACTTGTTTAAATCTGTGTAAATAAATATCACCTTCTCCACCACACTATTGTAGTCATCACTGCCATCTCCACCACCCCATCTCCCATTATCTATTTAGAAGAAGGGGAAAACAAAATAAATTAAGTAAAATGGTTGGTTGGGTTTATTTCTTCAACATATATCCAATTTAATTCACCATATTTAAATTCTTTATTAAATAGGTGAGTTTGAGTTCAGTTTCTTCACATGCATAAACCTCATGCTAGATGACTTTCACCTCCCACTTAAACTTATTTTATTTTATTTTATTTTATTTATTTCTCTTGAAAAGAATGTGTTATATGTCATATGTATGTGGATATTGATTGTTATTTGAAACATTAAGGAATGTTGAAGGTTGTAATTGATGAAAGTGTTGAGAATTGTGGGATTTTATATATTTGCATTTGTATTTCATCACTTGCATGACTTTTGAATATCAGTTATTATGGCTATATTTTGGAAATTGAGTTATTGTTTTGAGAAAACAATTGATGATCTTGAAATATTTTGGGATAAATACGTTTGGTAAGTCCGGATAGGAGATGTAGTTTGGTATTGGTTAAGTTGGTCTAAGTGTATAGGGTGAAAGATCGAAAACAAGTGCGGAGTAGGTTCCACGTGCCTTCCGATTCAACGGGGTAATGATGTTGTGTGGGTAGTTGTCGACCAATTAACTAAATCTGCACACTTTATACCTATGCGCATGAGTGACTCGGTAGACTATCTTTTCGATCTGTATGTTAGAGACATAGTGTGACTTCACGGGGTCCTCATGACTATCGTTTCGGATAGGGATTTGCGTTTTACGGCTTAGTTGTGGCAGAGCCTACAAAGTGGCTGGGGCACTAAGTTGACTTTTAGCACTGCCTATCATCCTCAAACCGATGGGCAGTCCGAGCGCACTATTCAGATTTTAGAGTATATGCTTTGTGTAACACCCCAATTTTTATACCCAAATGATAATACGATAACCATGGTTCTTTAAAGTAAAACTGAAAATAAATCCCCACACTTGCATTACATGATACAAATAGTCTTCAGGCGATAATACATTCACTTCAAATCAAAATAACATAAACAAATAGATACCCCCAAGGGTTTACAAGTTTGCAAGGCTTAGGCCTAGTTACACAAAATGGTTATTCAAACCCATACAAATACAGCCATTGGCTTACAAATAGAGTTACAGCAAAAGCAAAATGAGAGCCTTGTACTCTCAACACAATTTCCTCGCCTTTAGTTAGGCGGAATCACCACGTCTTTTCCTGCATAAAGATCCCATAGGGTGAGCATAAAGCCCAGTAATAAATTCTTAACAAAGTATATACATTTTATACAAGTCTCAAGAGATGAATGCACATGCCATGCCATGCCATGCTATGTCTTTTTGCAAATAAATCATATCTTCATCTTTTGAAAACCATCATGCTCAATATTGCCATGAAATGTCCATTGTTCAAAACTTAACAATTTAATTCAAGGAGCGATAAATACAACTCTGGTAATCCCTAGGTCGGTGTCTGCAAGTAGACTATACGAGTACTACTAAATTGTCATTTTTACCGGTATTAACCAGAAGGCTCGACACCTGTCCGCGCGGGTTTTCGGTCTTTCACCCCAGACCCTCAGGCTAACTTATTCAATTTCATCTACACCACCTATCAAGACTTACCAACGTATTTACCCCAAAACCATTTCATGAAAACTTGTTTTCTCAACATTCCTTTCTCATTGCAAGTTTTCAAAACGACTTTCAAAGTTTAATGTAATCAAATGAATTAATATGTCAATGCAACAACAATCAATACAATGTAACAATTCTTCCATTTCCAATTCTTCCACATAATATTACCATGTGATCAAAATTTCCATTTCTCATTTCAATGCAATTTCACAAGATAAATATAAATACTTTTATTCCAATTCATCATCCAAGGAATAACACAATTCCCTTTTCTCAAGTATCCTCAACAATTAGTCATTTCAAGACTATTTCAATGTTTTGAACAATAATTTCCAAAATGAACAACAATTCTCATATTCCATGAAATTCATCATTCATATAAATATAAATAAGAAAATTTTCAAACATCCATTTATTTTGACACACAAAATAAATATAACAATATCATTCATGGATTTCCAATCTCTTTTAAAAATTTCCAATTTCTAAGTTTTCTCACCAAAACCGTACAACTCAAATCTTTTGAAAGAAAACTTTCCAAAATCATCTTTTCTTCAATCAACGAAGATCAAAACTCATAAGATCATTTTAAAAGAACAAGAGACAAACCCACTTTCAAAATCGCTCAACTTCTTGAATCAACAATCAATTTTCAAAGCTATCAAAGGATGATTTCGAAAATCATCTAAATCTTGCAAAAATATATATATAACTCTAAGAAAATCCCTACCTCAAGTGTTGAATAAGAATAGAGATGAAACCCCAAAATTTATGGTGTCGAAACTCGATCTCCATCGCACACAACGAAGCCCTCGAGAAGTTACACAACTTTGATGAAGAACTTCGATCTAACTCCCAACGAATTTGGAGAAATCAAAGAGAGAAGATAACTTCCAGAGAGAGAAGCTCTAGATCTGGAAATTTTTGAGAGTTTTAGAGAGAGAGAGAGAACTGAAAAAGTGATCTGAAATCTCCCCTTACGGACTGATATAACATGGTCCGCTCGAGCGTGGAAAGCCCCACTCGAGCATCAAATACATTTTCCTAGTACTTTTACAGACGGGTCAAACTTCTAGAACCAAACATTCTCTGCTCGAGCGCATAAACGGCCGATCGAGCGGACAAGCAACTTCGAATGCATTTTGCATTTTTGCTTGGCGAGCTGACCAGGCAGCTCGACTCCCGTAAGCTGACCGGGTAGCTCGACCCTCGACATACTCAGCAAAGTGGCAAAACATGAAAGAATTAACTTCCGATACAACTCTGCAAGGCATAATTCGGATTGGATTTGCATCTAAAGGTTTTGAGACATTACCTGTTCCAAACACACCACTATAACCCGATAACCAAAAATAAGGGGAATACAAGGGAAACTAAGATACGTAACACCGTTCAAAACCATACCAACCCGAGCCCGGAACACCACAAAGAGACGGGTCAAAACCGGGATCGCTACACTTCGGGCTTGTGTTCTCGATTTTAAGGGGTTGTGGAAGAGGTATTTGCCTTTGGTAGAGTTTGCCTCTAATAATAGCTTTCAAGCGAGTATTGAAATGGCACCTTTTAAGGCCCTGTATGGCCGACCGTGTAGATCTCCTGTGTATTGGGCCAAAGTGGGTGACAAACCTATGTTAGGTCTAGAATTAGTCCAAAAAACAACAAAGAAGGTCGCAATTATCCATAAGAGATTGGTTTTGGCTCAGTCATCAGATGAGCTATACCAACCAAAGAAGGAGACCCTTGATTTTGAGGTGGGGGATCACGTATTTCTTAAAATCTCGCCGAGACAGGATTTGATAAGATTTGAGAAGAGTGGGAAGTTGTCTTCTAGATTCATTAGGCCCTTTGAGACTCTAGAGCAGATTTGGGAGGTAGCTTATCATTTGGTATTGCCGCCTCAACTTTCCGGGGTTCACGACGTATTTCATATCTGCATGCTCTGGAAGTACGAGCATGATCCTTCACACATATTGGATTGGACCGATTTAGAAGTCGATGATGATGCCTCATATGAAGCGAGAATGGTTTGGTTGTTAGATACTCGGGATCAAGTTTTGAGGGGTAAGACTATTTCATTGGTTAATGTGTTGTTGTGACACCACGAAGTTGATGAAACGACTTGGAAGCGTAAGGCTGAAGTCCGTGAGAAGTACCCAGACTTTTTTGTTGATATTTGAATCTTTTGTAGTAAATTTCACTTGAGTTGTAATATGGGAACATTATGAATATTTTGGAGATTTGAGAACAATATGTTTGGAATGGATTATTATATTTTTTATATTGTTTGTTAGCATGAGTTATCTATTGTCGTTATTGTTGATAGTTTATTGCGTTATCGTTACATTAATTCAATTTTGGGGACAAAATTTCCTATGAAGGGGAGATTATAGCAGTTTGGGTTAAGACTTGACCCTTTTTCATTCATTGATCCGGGATCCAGTACTCGTTATGTTTATACTTCTTATTATCTTGTTGTGATGTGGGATTGATTATTTAGAGTTGGTCGTGTTTTGAACAGGTTGGTGTAGATACCCCATTTTTTACCAGTCTTAAGACTTGGGCGCTCTCTCTTAGGGGCCCAATGATGAAAACAAGATGTGATAGTCCTATGAATCCCTCAGCCAAAAGTCTAATGTTTGAGTTTTTAAACCAACCAAGCACCTGTTTTGCCCGAAGTACTTTTTAACTAGTAGAAAAACCTTTTCCAAAATGGGTTTAGTTGTGTACTTCCAAACATTACCAATATGTCCTGAGGCTCATCTTGTCAAAATCAAAATATTGTATTCTTTCAAAACAAACAGAGGAACAGATGCAGCAGAAATGAATGGAAGGGGTGAAATCCTTTGAAATGCCTGTTTCTCCTCTCAATTTAGGCTAACTTTACCTTGTTAATTCAGTGATGTACCTTTTGACTTGTCAGACAACATTTTATGGCCGGTTAAAAGTGTATTTGGCCGGACATCAAAGGGAACGACTGGCTGAATTTTCCAGATACAAAGCATTTTTGGGGATTTTAGCTTGTTCAACACACTTTACATAAATATCTTAGATATTTACGCCTTGTGCCCTATAAATAGAGCTCAGCAGCCTCTTTCTGAGGGTTGGAAATTTTTGCCCAAAGCTTATACAAGCCTTTGGTCCTTTTTCTATCCCTACTTCATTTTTTACCTACCACCTTCATTTTCCAACACTAAAACTCCATTGAAGCTTAATCCTAAGCTTTGAGCTGAGGTACTTGGACATTATATAACATATCTAAAAGGACTTGAGGGAACCAAAGGAGAGTTTGTAGGATTCGCCCTTTTTAAGAGGTGATATTTTCATGCTTTTCATCATCCCTCTCTCCTATCCTTTTCATTTATGGTCTTAGTTTCATTATGTAATTATTGTAAATATGTAAGAAGTCCTCATGGATGTTGTGGTGGCTGAATAAATGAGATCTAGAGATTCATGAACTGACCAAGTACAAGTCGGCCCATACCGGATCCATCAGCTGGCCGCAGACAAATCGGCCCATGCCAGGCCCATGAAAGGCTGTAGCCGAATACAACCGAGTTGAAGGGCCGTCGAAGCCGTGTACCCCATGGGCTATATAGAAGGCCCAGAAATGAGTTCAAAGCCCAAGATGAGGCAGTGGGCCCTTAGAGGGTCCTGAAGAAACAATATAAAAGGAAGAGCCATAGTTAGGAAGAAGCGGACGAAAAAAAAAAGAAGAGAAAAAGATAAACAAGATAGTGGAGGAGGATTAAGGAGTTTGGTTTGGCTGAGAGAGTATTTCTAAATCCATTACATCATAATTGGCGCCGTTAGTGGGAATACTCAAGCGCATTCATGGCAGACTTAACAGACGATCCTCCATTCATTGTTGACGACGTTACGCCAAGAACCATGCTTGGTCCGGAGAATATCATAGCACGAAGAGCTTTGAATTTTGATCCAGTAACTCAGTCTTCACCTTCAACTTCGATGCAGGAAACCATGCAGACGATAATGGACCAAGCAAAACGAAATGAGCAATGACTGGAAGAGATGGTGGTTGAAAACGAACGTTTACGTAAAGAGCTAGCTCTAAAGTTAGCCAAATCTCAGTAAACCGCATCACTTCATGAGCAGGGTCAGTTGCCTGAAAAGAAGGATAATCAACGATGTCGGCACCGGAGACACGATAGTAGCTCCGCCTCCGACTCGTCAGATCAAGAACCTAGAAAAAATGGGTGTGTTGGTGCGTCCAACTCATCTAAGGGGAGTCCACATGTGCAACACAGACAAGGAAAAGGTGATGGTTCAGACGGGGAAGACAGACATAATCCTTTCGCTCAACGAATAGCGAGGGCCGTCTTACCTAAGAAATTCAAGGCACCGACGTTTACGCTATATGATGGTAAATCGGATGCTACAAATCACATTCACCATTATAAGCAGGCAATAACGTTACACGCCGATGACGAGGCGTTTATGTGTCACAATGTTTCCAAGTAGCTTGGGTCCGTTGGCAGTCCGGTGGTATTATAAGCTCGAATCGGCCTCGGTGAAGAGTTTTCATTAGCTCCAAAAATCCTTTCGAGCAGGATTTATCACCAATGAGGTTGCAAGGTAGAGGACCTCCTAAAACCGTGTGGGCCTTAATGAAGAAGGTTGAGGAGTATTGCAAGGTGGAGGATGATGCCCTCCGCGTCAAAATATGTCAGAAGGTCATAGAAACGGCAGCACCAGTCCTGGTACAGCCGATAAGTGTAGCCCCGCCGGAAAGGAGCCCCGAGCCATAAAGCAGGGCAAAATGAGAGTCACCAAGAACCACGCCGATCGAGGGACCAGCATTCATGCCGATTGAGCAAGCAATATCAAGTGGAAAGCAGACGCCCTAGGCGGTTTGACAAGAAGTATACCGAGTTGACTGAGCCGATTAGCAAGATACTCCCCAAAATCCAGCATTTACCCTTCTTTAAGTAGCCAGCCAAGATGATTGAGCCCCCCGACGTAAGACAAAGGGATTAGTGATGTGAATACCATAAGGACCATGGGCGTGAAACCGATTGGTGCTACGCCTTGAAGGACTATCTTGAGGAGCTGGTACAGGATGGCCAACTGGCTCAATACCTCCCCCCATAAGATCAACACACCCAATGCGGTGGCTTTTCGCCCAGACTCACCTCCACTGTGTGTAATTCATATGATATATAGTCTTCTGTCGCCAAATAGCATCCATGCGATTCAATCTCTACAGTCTCAACCATGCCCATCCAAGTCGTCTACACCAACCAAACGGCCTCATCAGACCAGCAAGGTTAGCTTTGACGACACAGATCTCGAAGGGGTGATCCTTCCCTATGACGACCCTTTCGTTACCGAGTTACGCGTAAACAAATTTGTTGTTGAACACATTCTGATTGATCAAGGAAGCACATCGAAAATAATATATCATAAAATGTTTCTTAAGTTCAGCTTCATAGAGTCAGGCCTACTGCCGGCAGAATACCCCTTGTTCGACTTCAACGCCAATCCCGAATACCCTCTAGGCAAGATCAGGGTTGCGGTGCGTGCAGGCACTAGGACATTCGAAGTGGAGTTTCTGGTCATAAAGCTTCCATTGCCATACAACTTAATCATGGGAGAACCTGGTTGTGCGCAATGCAGGCCATACCAAGTACTTGTCATCAGCTACTCTGCTTCCCAACAAAACGCGGCATAGAACAGATTCGAGGCTCTCAAAAGTTGGCAAATGAGTGCTACCTTACAGCTTCGGTAAAAAAGCCAAGGGAGGTAGAAGTAAACTCCATCGAAATTCTGGACCAAGAAAACCTCGAGGATGTTGGGAAACTCCCCACCGATAAGGTAACTGAGGATCTTGATCTGATTGGACTTGCAAATGAACCAGATAAATTCTTCCTTATCTCCACTTCCCTCAATGCCAATGATCGCCAAGAGTTAATTTCCTTCCTACTCAGCAATATTGATATGTTCGCCTGGACCCCTTATGAGATGCTGGGAGTGGACCCCAGCATGGCACAACACCGGTTGAATGTTGACCCAAAGGCTAAGCCTGTCATCCAGAAGAGTCGCCGATCTGTAGCCGAGCATACTTCGGCCGTTGTTGCCAAAGTGGACAAACTTCTGGAGGCCAGAGCAATTCACGAAGTTAATTACCCTACATGGTTGTCCAACATTGTTGTTGTTAAGAAAAAAAATGAATCCTGGCATATCTGCGTGGACTTCACGGACTTGAATAAGGCCTGTCCCAAGGATTATTTCCCTCTCCTCAGAATCGATCAACTAGTTGACGCAACTGCACGCCATCAACGTATGAGCTTCATGGACGCGTACAGGGGTTATCATCAAATCGCTATACATCCTGAAAACCAGGAAAAAATGGCATTCCTCACCTCGAGGGGCACTTATTGCTATAAAGTCATGCCCTTCGGCCTGAAGAATGCTGGGGCAACTTACCAGAGGCTTGTCACTACCATGCTTAAAGATCAACTCGGCCATACCATGGAAGTGTATATTGACGACATAGTGGTAAAATCCCAAGAAAAGCATGCCCACTCGGCCAACTTGTCCACAGCCTTCGACATTCTTCGTAAGTACAAGATGAAACTTAACGCCTCAAAGTGTGCGTTCGACATCAGATGTAGCACATTCATTGGCTATATTGTGAACCATAGTGGAATAAAGGTCAACCCGAAGCAAATTACGAAAATCATGGAACTCGGCTCACCTTAATCAGTAAAGAATGTGTAGAAGTTAATAGGGATGGCCTCCGCTCTCAACAGATTCATCAGCCGTTCTTCGGATCGTTGTCGATTACTTTTTCACACCCTTCGATAGGGAAAGGCATTTCATTAGACCCCCGAATGCCAGTCCGTCCTTGACGGATTGAAAGCTTATCTCTGTTCAATACCTCTTTTAACAACTCCATCACCGAACGACCCACTTATCTTGTATCTTGCGGTATCAAATCACGCAGTCAGCGCCGTGTTGCTCAAAGAAGAGCTAGGTGAGCAAAGGCCCATTTTCTATGTTAGCAAGGAAATGGTAGACACCAAAACACGGTGCCTATAGTTGGAAAAGCTAGTTCTGGCCCTTGCGGTGGCCACCAGGAAATTAATGCACTACTTTCAGGCCCATACAATAACTGTGCTAACGGACTACCCTCTTCGAACAGTACTTCGCAATGTGGAATCATCAAGGCATGTTTCGAAATGGGCTTTAGAACTCGGCCAATATGACATCCAATTCTCTCCTAGGACGACTATCAAAGGCTAGGTCTTAGCCGACTTTGTCGCCGAGTTCATTGGCTGTCATGCCGACTTTGAACCTGAACAGCCAGCCTTCCGACCCCAACAGGAGTGGACAATGTATGTTGGGGATATTTGGTAGATGTACTGCAATGGTTTATCTAACCAATGTGGTAGCGGGGCAGGAGTAGTGATTATGACCCCTAAGGGTGCAATAATTGAGCAAGCAGTCAAACTTGGTTTCGATGCATCCAATAATTAGGCCGAGTATGAAGCTTTATTAATTGACCTCTGTAACTCGCTTCACCTTGGTGCTAAGCAATTATAGGTCTTCTACGATTCAAAGTTGGTCAACAATCAATTGAAGGGCGAGTATGCCGCCAAGAACGACCGAATGGTAGCTTATACAAGGACGGGAAATTCACTGCTCATACAGTTCGACCACCACGAGCTGAATCAGATTTCCCGTGACCAAAATACCCATGCAGATGCTCTCGCTTGCTTGACTTACGCCATCAATTCGGAGGTCAAACGAACCATTGAGATGGGATTCGTTCCCAAGCCGAGTATTAGCCAACCGGAATCCGCTAGCGTCAATGTCATTGATCTAGGGCTGACTTGGATGGATCCCATCGTTGCATTTTTATCCTCAGAACAGTTGCCAACAAATAAGAAAGAGGCCCATAAGCTGCGAAACAAAGCCCTACGCTACTATTTGGATCCCCACGGAAAGCTTTACAAAAAGTCTCTCTTAAGGCCTTATTTGAAATGTGTGCATCTAGACCTAGTGGAAGACTTTTTGGCCAAAATACATGAGGGCAGTTGTGACGCCCATTCTAGAGGGCATTCGCTGGCCCATCGAGCCGTAATCCAGGGGTATTATTGGCCCACCATGCGAACTGATGCAGAGAATTACGTAAAGAAGTGTGAACAGTGCCAAAAATTCTCCCCATTGACTCATTTGCCCGCGGAAGAATTGAATGTCGTCACTAGCCCTTGGCCTTTTGCTTAGTGCGGATTGGACATCGTTGGACCATTTCCGAGAGCTTCAGGAAGTAAACGGTTTTTTATTGTAGTAACGGATTAGTTCACGAAGTGGGTCGAGGCAAAACCATTGGCACACATTCAAGACATAGACATCAAAAGTTTTGTGTGAAAGAACATTATAACATCGTTCGACTGTGGTGTCTATCGCGAATTGTGTGACACATATGGTATACGACTGTACTTCTTCTCACCAGCGTATCCGTAGAGCAATGGCCAAGCCTAGGCCTTCAATAGAGTGATCTTGGATGGAATCAAGAAGCGGTTAGAAAAAGCCAAAGAGAAGTGGGTTGAAGAACTCCCCAGTGTACTGTGGGCTCATCGCACCACAGTAAGGCGACCAACCGGTGAAACACCATTTGCCTTGTGCTTTGGTACGAAGGCTATTATTCCTCTTGAAATTGGCCTGCCTATTCTACGATCAAAGGCCTTTGACATAGGCAAATTAATATGATGCTGGCTTTAGATCTCAATTTGATTAAAGAGCGTCGTGATCAAGCTCTCGTGCATATGGCACGGTACCAGCAGCAGCTCACCAAATCATATAATCAGCGCGTGCATCAAGGTTGTTTCACCCCAGAGGAATTGGTTCTCAAGAAGGTGCTTCCTGTCACCAAAACTCCAACAGACGGCAAATTGGGCTCCAACTGGAACGGCCTTTACAAGGTTGACTCAATTGCTGTGGCAAGAGCATATCGGCTCTCGGACATGGCCGGCAAGAAACTTCCCCGACCATGGAATGTGACTCACTTATGCAAATTTTACCATTAAACGGCATGGAAGCCAGTTTTTTGTTATGATGTAATGATTCAGTTTTCTTTCCGCGAATGTATCTTCCCTGAATGTATATACATAGTTTATCAATGAATCTTCATGGCTTATATGTGCTTGAATCTTACTCTGATGACTGGCCGAATAAGCCTCCAAATTCAAAGCGCCTTTTGTGCTTGGCACAATTGGCCATTACAAAAGACTCCGAATTTTGAGCGCCCCTCGCACAAGTCACAATCCGCTGAATAAGCCTTCAAATTCGGAGCGCCTTTTGTGCTTGGCACAATTGGACATTACAAAAGACTCTGAATTCAGAGCGCCCCTCGTGCAAGTCACGATCGACCGAATAAGCCTCCGAATTCGGAGCGCCCTTTGTGCTTAGCACAATTGGCCATTACAAAAGACTCCGAATTCGGAGTTGTAACGCCCCAATTTCCTTTGCCCAAATGATAACACAACCATCATGGCTCCTTAAAGGAAAACATAAATAATTCTCCATACTTGCATTACATGATACAATTAGTTCCTCAATGCGATTATACGTTTAATCCAAAACCAAATAAATAAACAAATAGATACCCCCAATGGTTTACAAATTTCCAAGATTTAGGCCTGGTTACACAAAATGGTTATTCAAACCCACACAAATACAGCCCTGGGCTTACATTCAACAAATAACCACAAAACAAAAATGAAGCCTCAGCTCCGAGTCCTCCCAAGTCAGTGCCTTGGCGGAGGCATAGCATTTGTACCTGAAATGGTTTCCCTAATAGGGTGAGTGTAGACATCCCCGAACGTCCCGGGAGAGAATCCCATTTTGTTCATTGGGCTCATTACAGTTCGGACTCAAATGTCACGGTTCTGAATCTAATCTCGCAAAGTGCAATGCAAGACCGATAAATCACCAAAGAGTTTAAATCTGGTAAATCGTTTTGAAAAATTGATTTTTTAGAAAGAAGTGCCAAACATGGACTGCTTTGCCAGATACAGAATCGCCACCTAAATATTTTATTTTTGGGGAATTTAGGAAACCCTGACTCGTTGCCTAAGGCCACGTGTTCGTCATCACCAAAGTTGCCTCGGCTCGGGAACTTGGGTACGATTGGGGAAGGTCACTTCGTGAGCACCCCCGCTCGCCCAATCAAAGATCGGCCTCTACTAACCATGATATCGAGTTTTGAAAACATTATGCGCCCTTATTCCGGTTATTAGCCTAGATTTACTATGTGATGCGCACAATATACAAGTATAGACTGGATCGTCTAAGTTGGAACAAAACATCTCATGTTTGTTTTTTAAAGCGGTTTGCTACTCGCTAGTAGGCTAAAATGCGGATTTTTCCACCCTCAAGTGGGCTTAGAAAACATAGTGATTTGCCACTCTTAAGTGGGCTTAAAACTCACAATCGAAGAATTGTTCCAATTTAAATAATCCAACCTTCACCCACAGGCATTCAGGCAGGTATATCATATAAGCAAATAGCCTTATGGTAAGCATGCTATCATGGCAGTCACTCACACGCATGCAAGGATGCTAAAGCATAAATACTTACCGATTACTCCAAGCCAAAGAAAGAAGCTAATTAGAAATCATACATGAATCCTAACTATGCTGAAATGTCTAATGCAACACATGCAAAAATGCAACTAAGATAGGCTCGACTATTCTAAAATGACATATGAAATGCAACAACTGATATACGTATTCAACTCTGAATTGAAATGCAATGCAGTTAGTATGATGTGCCGAGCCCGGTGCATGCAATACAGATGAATGAATGCAAACATGCGAGCATAAGTGTGCTAATTGAAACATGCCCTAATCTAACCATCATAAGCTGGTAAATAAAAGGGAGAAAGACATGGGGTTGGAAGACATACGTCACACATACGCACACTTATTACAACATTGCCCTCTCACAGAGGGTCCGAATAAATATTACACAACCAAAATGAATAACTAATTATTACACAACACTAGCTAATTAACAAATTAACTAAGAAAGTGAGTAAACTAGCATGCAATGCTACATGAAGTAGACTGCCTCAGCTCTGTTCGGAATGATGAAAGATGCATGCATGCTCGAGTCGGCTTGTCAGGAAATCCATCGCGATGCCCCGATTTGCCTCTGTTTGCAACTGGTTCCAGAACACTATACAAAGCTCCAAAAGGCTGCTGACCTATTTTTGCTGCAACAAAGAGCGAGAAAGGGGCATGGCAAAGTATTTTCAACATATGTATGCATGACCACTCTCCCCGTCATTGCATGAGCTCTAGGGAGTGTAGTCCTCGATCCTCGTGCCACCAATCATGCATCTCGATGCATGATGGCCGAGGAGTCGGGTTGCACGACTCGATGTAAAATAAATGCACATATAAACACAACAAAACCTAAACTCCATCATGGGTAATCCGGAGTGTCGGCGACCGAGAATTGAGGCACGTTTCGTCACTTGGAGTACGAAACGTCCCTCGTTTCCCGTGTTTGGGCTAAACCCTACTCCAAACACAATGCAATACACATGGCATGCATGAATGCAACTCTAACATGCAACCTAAACATAATGCCACTAAATGATGCAAACATGCAGATGATGATATGCACGCATGCTACTAGCATACACAACGCTATGGAATAACCAATGGCATACTCAATGCACACGAAAACTAGATGGCATACGCAATGCACACATAGAGACTAAAAATGAAATGATCAAGGCATACACAATGCAATGGTCAATCATGCAACAACATGAACTAAATGGCATATACAATGCAAGATGGACTTAAACCAAGATAGGTGAGCCTCAGCCACACCCAAATCAGTGACCATACATGATGAAATTAAGCAACAACACTCATGCAAACATGCCCAAATGCAAGGGACCAAAACTAAGGCACCAAGTGCAACTCTACCAAGGCATGGCAAGCATGTAATATAGCATACAACAACACATTTTTCAGCTCTGAAATGACATACGAAAGGGTCCCGAATCATGCAAACGCCTCACACAATGCATGCTAGATGGCCCGAATACCGAAACTAGTGAAGTGGATTACACTATAGGCATGCAAAGCAATGCACAAATGACCAAACCACCCCCAAACAGTCCCTATGCAGGTCCAACACAGTGGGAAAATGGCCTAAAATGATGGCTCAAAATGCATGAAAATGAAGCTCATTCAATGGTCCATAAATGAGGTATTTAAGCACGACTCTCAAACACATTTGAAGAGTGGAAAACATGGGAATATGGCAAGTGTATATGCTCTAAAATGACATGCTCAATGATGCCAAAACATGAAAACACCACCATTCAAGCATGCAAGAAGCTTCAAAACTCAAAGCTAGGCATGGGCATTACACTACAACTATGCATAGCAAGCATCATTCGACCATGAGGCGTGAAAACAAAGCTAAGGCAGTCCAAAACATGCACAAAATCAGTTTAAGGCATGGCCAAAAAGTGCTAGAATCAAAGGTCAAAACAACATGCAATACAAGCTAGTGAAGAGGGTTTACACTACAAGTACATAAAGCATTCAAGAGGCCACTAAACCAGCAAAATTCAAAGGTATGGCATGCCAAATAAAGCCCAAAAACCTACTGAAATATGGTCTATGCATGCAAGAATCATAGGCTCCTTTGATGAGCCATGAAAGGGATTGCTCTACACATGCAAGAGGCAAGCAAAAGGGGACCAAACCAGCCATGGACAGAGGCTAGGTAGGTCCCAAAAGTCACCAAAAAGTGCCTGAAATAGGCCTCCAAATAATACAAACATATGCGCCTTTGATATGCTATGAAGAGGGTTGTTCTACACATGCAAGATGGACACCCAATATGACAAAACCATCTCTGGACAAAGGTTATGCAGGCCCTAAAACTCACTGAAAAGGGCCTGAAATGAGGCTAGGAAGCATGCAAGTATAGGCTCCTTTGTTAGGCCAAATATGCTAGAAAACAAAACAAGGGGTGAGAGGGTCACCCCTCTCTGATTTTGGTGCTCAAAACAGCATGCTAGCCACTGAAAATCCACTGGATTTCAGTGGCTAAGAGGCCAAACAAAGGCCAATGCAAAGGCTCTAAGGCATGGCTCAAAATAAGATGAAATGAAGCATGCAAGGGAGTAGATGACCCCCAACAGAAAAATGATCTTAAACAAACATGCTAAGAAGCTCAAAATAAGACTTTTTTCAGTTTATGACAAAGCCCAAATATGCTTGCAAACTAGGCTAAGAGATGGAACAAAACAATGCCAAAAAGAGGGAAATAGAGTGTTACCCTTGTAGCCAAGAGGACCAGCAGCTTCTGGACCAAAACAGCAAGCCTTCAACTTCTAAAAACCAACTCCAAGGTGCTTAGGTTGATGGTGGAAGGGTTAGGCTCGAGAGTTGTGATGCTAAAGGCCAAGAACTTCACACTTTCAAGGCCTAGAGGGAGAGATATAGAGGGAAGTGTATGCACAAGCCTAAGAGCAATTTCTGAACCTTCACAAAGGACGGGGAGGCCCTCCTTTATAGAGATTCAAAGCTTTATCTTCTCAAAGAAGCTAAAAACCAAGGCCAAAGATCCTCCATACACGTGTATGGAGGATGCAATCTGTGGCTTCCAGCTGGCACAGCTGGCAACAACTCACAGAGACAGAACTGCAGAGAGCTGGCCGACCAGTTCAGGTGGTCGGTCGACCACTTCACCTGGTCGGCCGACCAGGGTCAAAAGGGTCAGCTGGTCAGTGGTCTCCTAGGGTGGTCTCCACACTCAAAGCAAGCAAGTGGTGGTATGGGAGACTAGTAATTGTGGCCCAAAAGTGAGGGAGACCACTTACCTGTCAAGAAAATCGGCTGGAGGAGAGAGAAATGGTCTCCAAAAGAATTGCTGGTCTCCCACCCTCCTACCACCTTCCAAACAATGAAAATAGGGTCCAGGCCAAAAAAGAACCAAGACGGACGCAAAACGAGGGTTTGGGGGCCAAAACGCGCAGCCGAGTGCCCCGAAAATTGACTGTTAAGCATTGAAAGTGGCGTGAGACCACGAAGGTGGTCTCCTGGGCCACAGTGTCCCTCTAGAGAGAGGAAACAAGGTGTGTGCCAAAAACCGGAGCAACCGAAGAAAGTTAAGCGGTCCCGAACCGAGGCGCATGACCGATGGCTCCGAAAACCGAAAACTGGTCTCCAAACGGGAATAGTGGTCTACGACCACGAAAAATAGCCTACAGCCACTGAGAGATCGTCTACGAGACCTCTCCCTCCCTTCGGGAAGAGAAAACAGAACCTGGTTCGCAAACCGAGGAAAAGCACAAAAGAGTCCCGAAGTCCAGAGGCAAGGCTCTCAGCCGAGACTCCATAACCTCAGAACGAGCATAACATGTGCAATCACCGAGCGCTTAATCGATGACGTTTGAGTCTTAAGGTCGGTCAAAAATGGGGTGTCTACAGTGAGCCACAGCCCAGTAGAGATATACTACACAACATATGGACCATGACAAGACTAAAGAGGAGTATGCTCATGTCATGCTCATGATAAAACAGTTTATCTCTCTTTTTATAAAGCATGCAATGCTGAGATGCAACAACATATATAAAATCATTTCTATTTTTTTTACATGTTACATAAATACAGGCTCTGTAAATCTCTAGGTGAGTGTCTGCAAGTAGGCCTTAATGCACTATCACTGTCATTTTTACTAGTAAATTGGAAGGCTCGACACCTAACCGCGCGGTTCCACACTCTCTACCCAGATTCACCAAGTATTCATCTTTTCACAAATAGATACGTTTCCAAACATTTCTCAAAAACAGATACATTTCCAATGAAATGAATGTAATGCAATGTCCAATGCAACAAATGAATAATGTGGTTCAATTTACCTAAGTCTCATGCATTTCTACAACAATCATGGCTATCCTCCACCGATAGCCCAAAACAGATATTTCTAAATAGATATTTAAACAATTAAATTCCAAATTTTTTTTTCAATAAATACAATCTATTTCACATCTCATCAAATATGAACAACTACACTAGTTTTCATATCACAATCACGTCCGGTAACCTCTCAAGGTCCATTTCTAACCGTGCCGGTTTTATTCCAACGGATACATTAAGCAAAACAATATCGTTAATGCCCAAGAAAACATCATTTTTTTTCCAAACTCATTCTCCAAGCATTATTCAACTATGACATCCTATTTTGATCGAAAGCCCCAAAAGTTAAACGTAATTCCTTTATTTTCTTTAAAAATGCTTTTTTGGCCACAAACCGGTAAAAATTTCAAAACAAATCGAATCAAAGTCCGTTTTTGTTCAAATTTAAAACATAACTCTTTTATAACCTTACAAACATATTCCAAGTTTACACTTTCGCAATTTGGGCATCAACTTTTTATTTTTCTCAAAATTTCTCTTTTAAGCAAATAAATCACAAATTTTTCAAAAATTCTAATTAAATTATATACCACTCTAAACTCCCTATAATCAAGTAAAAGTGCATAAAGAAGTGTAGGAAAAATCTCTACCTCAAGCTAGAAGAGGAAACAAGCAAAAATCTAAATTTTCGATTTTGTCGAATTTCGATCTCCACCAGTCAAAATGTTGCCCTCGCCAAGCTCTTCATTTTGGCCTCAAGAACAAGGGTCAAAAACTCAATGGATCTTGCTAGATCAAGAAAAGAATTAAGGGTTTGTGGTGGTGTTTAGAGAGAGATGAGAGAAATGAGGAAGTAGAAAGAAAGAGAGAGAGTGTGAGATGACGAAGAGAGAGAGGTATATCCTCTCTTCCAAGAACCAAGGAAACAAATAAGAGCAAGGGAAGGGAGAGCTCCTTCCCACGTGGCCTACTCCACTTTTTCTATTTCCTTTTTATTTCTTTTTTATCTCTTTTTTCTTTTTTCTTTCAAATCAATACACTTCTATCTATACATATACATATATATATATATCAATTAAAAATATATTTCAACATCATTATAATATTTTGTAATATAAATGACAAAAATGATATAATATTTTCTCACCACAAAATATATTTCGTTTGATGGTGCACACCATAATATTTGTAACTCTCTCAAGATTATAAAATAAATGAAAATAACAATAACAATAATACATTGTTACAAACGAGTCATGATTCAATCATTTGGGTCTAAAATGAATGGAGTTTAATAATTTAAAATATATCCCCAACTGATTTATCTCAAATCATGGTCCGAAGACCCAAAACTTAAATTCTGCTATAAATTAAACTGAACACCAAGATAGAGAGGTACATCCTCTCTACCAAGAACCAAGGAAACAAATAAAAGCAAGGGAAGGGGGAGCTCCCCCCCACGTGGCCTACTCCACTTTTCTATTTCCTTTTTATTTCTTTTTCTTTTTTCTTTTTTCTTTTTTCTTTTTTCTTTCAAATCAATACACTTTTATCTATACATATACATATAAATATATATATATATATCAATTAAAAATATATTTCAACATCATTATAATATTTTGTAATATAAATGACAAAAATGATATAATATTTTCTCACCACAAAATATATTTCGTTTGATGGTGCACACCATAATATTTGTAACTCTCTCAAGATTATAAAATAAATGAAAATAACAATAACAATAATACATTGTTACAAACGAGTCATGATTCAATCATTTGGGTCTAAAATGAATGGAGTTTAATAATTTAAAATATATCCCCAACTGATTTATCTCAAATCATGGTCCGAAGACCCAAAACTTAAATTCTGCTATAAATTAAACTGAACACCAAGATAGAGAGGTACATCCTCTCTACCAAGAACCAAGGAAACAAATAAAAGCAAGGGAAGGGGGAGCTCCCCCCCACATGGCCTACTCCACTTTTCTATTTCCTTTTTATTTCTTTTTCTTTTTTCTTTTTTCTTTTTTCTTTTTTCTTTTTTCTTTTTTTTTTCAAATCAATACACTTTTATCTATAGATATACATATAAATATATATATATATATATCAATTAAAAATATATTTCAACATCATTATAATATTTTATAATATAAATGACAAAAATGATATAATATTTTCTCACCACAAAAATATTTTTCGTTTGATGGTGCACACCATAAATCTTTGTAACTCTCTCAAGATTATAAAATAAATGATAATAACAACAACAATAATACATGGTTACAAACGAGTCATGATTCAATCATTTGGGTCTAAAATGAATGGAGTTTAATAATTTAAAACATATCTCCAACTGATTTATCTCAAATCATGGTTTGAATACCCAAAACTCAGTTTTAAATTCTGCTATAAATTAAACTGAACATCAATCAGTCCGTGAATTTTCGTAAAATAAAAACTCATCATTAAATTCTGAAATTTTTATCCAACATGCCAGATTCATATGTGAACAACATATAAAAATTTCATAATTTTCTGAGATCAGAAATTATTTTTAAAAATACAAAACCGAACTATTTTCGTACAGAATTTACACAGCAGTCAAATCCGAAAATTTGCCCAATCAAATTATGCACCATCTATTTTTTTTTTTTAAAAAAAATTTAGGTCATCACAACCTACCCTCCTTAAAGAAATTTCGTCCTCGAAATTTAAACAAATAATGTAATGCATCCTACTGTCACTCACAAACTCCCTCAAGTAGTTACCAATGCATCAACAAAACTTGGACCATTCTTTGGATTTAAAAAGGGAAAATTTTCAGTGCTCACAGTTTAGGTTACATGATTTGAAACAGAAAATGGAATAAGTATGCTAATCTAACTCTCATGTTGATCAAAACATTTTTACAGAAAAATCAAGAGAAAAAAGAGTCAAGGCAATGAATTAGGGGCATAGTTGAGTAAGTGATTCTGTCTTCTGCCCCGCTCGAGTCAACTTGTCAGTGCATATGAGTGTGTATTCATGTCAGTCAGTGTATTTATACCAGTCAGGGTATTCATACTCGTCAGTGTATGTAAGTGTGTATTCATACCAATTAGGGTATTCATACAAGTCAGTGTATATAAGTGTGTTCCTTTCATACCAGTCAGTGTATTTATACCAGTCAGTGTATTCATACCAGTCAGTGTATATAAGTGTGTTCCTTTCATACTAGCCAGTGTATTTATACCAGTTAGGATATTCATACCAGTCAGCGTATAGAAGTGTGTTTGGATTATTTTGGCTTCGTTTTTCTGGCGTTACGTCATTTGTTTGATTCAGGTCAGTATAAACTTAATGTCCAATACATAGTTCAAATTCAATCATTTTCAAATTCAATCAAACAAAATCATTTTCAAACTCAAAGTGATATGCCAGTCACGCCATTAAATGAGCAAAACGAAATTGATTTTATTGATTACAGCGGATGACCTCCCCGATTACAGAGACCAAAAAAAAAAAAAAAGAAACTACAAAAAAAGAGTTGAATATATTTGCCCACTCCAAAAACAAGAAAAAAAAAAAAAAAAAAACAGCAAGCCCAGAAAAAAGAAAAAAAAAATACAAAGTCCAGAAAAAGAAAAAAAAGGAAAAAAAAAAAAGAAGAAGGAAAGATCTTCTTCTTCTTTCTTCTCCGGTGACGGCCGCACGCCGACTTCACTTACTCGGCTCTACCGCCGAGCTCTTTCTCTTTTTGTCATCAACCCTCGAAAGCCCTGCTCCAGTACTTCAGCCGAGAACTACCACAGTGCTTCTGCCGAGAGAGTTGGCTCCCTGCCGGCCATGAAAGGCGAAGTATGAGGGAGCCCCAAATCTGGCCATGGAGGTGGCCTGCCGTTTCAGCTCCTTGTTTTCAGCCTTCAATGCATATATCTCTGCCCGCGCATCTTTGTACATGCGCTGGAGTAGAGGTAGTTGGGCGCTGACTTGGTGTACTTCACTCGTCCTGGCCTGCAGTCGGTGAGACAAATTAATCACCGCCGCCACTGTCTCCATGCAGGACCTCAATTTAAAGTGGTTGGCTTCTACGTCGGATTGAGCAGCCATTATTTGCTCAATCGACAACACAGGAAGGTCAGGAAGAGGAATGATGGGAAGAGTGGGAGTAGGGGCACTCGGCCCCGAACTAGAAGAGTTTATGGGATCATTCAGGTCCGGAAACAAAGTGAGGGGATGGGATGAGGAAGCCATGGATGTGTGGTGAGAGGTGTAAAAGAGATAAGACTCAGAGAAAAATAGCAGAGAGTAGACTGAGAGCAGACTGAGTTTTGGGTAACCTTTCTCCTCTGCTTAGTCTCTCTTTGTTCTATCAGAACTCTCTCGAAGAAGAAGACGAAAGAGGAGAAGATGAAAGAGATGGAAGAGAATGAGAAAGAAGTAGAAGAAGGCTGAAGAGTTAAGAAGAAGGATGAAGAGAAAAGGCTGAAAAGAAGAAGACAAAGAGGGAGAGAGCCGAGGCGAGCATCGTTCGAGGCCTGCTTTTGTTGGCCAGTGACGCAAAAGCAGGCCGCGTGTCAGGCGTGGATGTCGAAAAAAGGGAGAGACGCGGGAGAATTGTGTATGCATGTATCTATATATATTGTATAGCTATGTAATATAGATATTTGTTTGAACATTTGTTCACAGAAGTGGTCTAGGTTCAGTGGTTTGGCTCAGTGAAGGGGGAGCTCCCCCCACGTGGCCTACTCCACTTTTTCTATTTCCTTTTTATTTCTTTTTTGTTTTTTTCAAATCTAGACACTTCTATCTATACATCTACATATAAATCTATATATATATATCAATTAAAAATACATTTCAACATCATTATAATATTTTGTAATAAAAATGACAAAAATGATATAATATTTTCTCACCACAAAATATATTTCGTTTGATGGTGCACACCATAAATATTTGTAACTCTTTCAAGGTTATAAAATAAATGATAATAACAACAACAACAATACATGGTTAGAAATGAGTCATGATTCAATAATTTGGGACTAAAATGAATGGAGTTTAATAATTTAAAATAACTGATTTATCTCAAATCATGGTCCGAATACCCAAAACTCAATTTCAAATTCTGCTATAAATTAAACTGAACACCAATCAGTCCGTGAATTTTCCTAAAATAAATAGTCATCATTAAATTCTGAAATTTTTTTGCAACGTGCTAGACTCAATGTGAACAACATATAAATATTTCATAATTTTCTGATATCGAAAATTATTTTTAAAAAATACAAAACCGAACTGTTTTCGCACAGAATTTACACAGCAATCAAATTCAAAAATTTGCTCAATTAAATTATGCACCGTCTATTTTTTTTTTTTTTTAAATTTCTGGGTCATCACAACCTACCCTCCTTAAAGAAATTTTGTCCTCGAAATTTAAACAAGTAATGTAATGCATCCTACTGTCACTCACAAACTCCCTCGGGTACTTACCAATGCATCAACAAAACTTGGACCATTCTTTGGATTTGAAAAGGGAAAATTTTCAGTTCTCACAATTTAGCTTACATGATTTGAAACAGAAAATGGAATAAGTATGCTAATCTAACTCTCATGTTGATCAAAACATTTTTAAAAAAAATAAGAGAAAAAAGAGTCAAGGCAATGAATTAGGGGCATAGTTGAGTAAGGGATTCTGTCTTCTGCCCCGCTCGAGTCAACTCGTCAGTGTATATGAGTGTGTTTTCATACCAGTCAGTGTATTTATACCAGTCAGGGTATTCATACTCGTCAGTGTATGTAAGTGTGTATTCATACCAGTCAGGGTGTTCATACCAATCAGTGTATATAAGTGTGTTCCTTTCATACTAGTCAGTGTATATAAGTGTGTTCTTTTCAGACCAGTCAGTGTATTTATACCAGTCAGCGTATTCATACCAGTCAATGTATATAAGTGTGTTCCTTTCATACTAGCCATTGTATTTATACCAGTTAGGGTATTCATACCAGGTATCGTATAGAAGTGTGTTTGGATTATTTTGGCTTCGTTTTTCTGGCGTTAAGTCATTTGTTTGATTCAGGTCAGTATAAACTTAATGTCCAATTCATAGTTCAAATTCAATCATTTTCAAATTTAATCAAACAAAATCATTTTCAAACTCAAAGTGCTATGCCAGTCACGCCATTGAATGTGCAAAACGAAACTGATTTTATTGATTATAGAGGATGACCACCCCGATTACAGAGACAAAAAAAAATAGAAAATACAAAAAAATAGTTGAAGCTATATTTGCCCGCTCCAAAAACAAGAAGAAATAAAAAAAAGAAACAGCAAGCCTAGAAAAAAGAAAAAAATTACAAAGTCCAGAAAAAGAAAAAAAGGAAAAAAAAAAAGAAGAAGGAAAGATCTTCTTCTTCTTTCTTCTCCGGTGACGGCCGCACGTCGATTTCACTTACTCGGCTCTACCGCCGAGCTCTTTATCTTTTTGTCGTCGACCCTCGAAGGCCCTGCTCCAGTATTTCAGCCGAGAACTACCACAGTGCTTCCACCGAGAGAGTCGGTTCCCCGCCGGCCATGAAAGGCGAAGTATGAGGGAGCCCCAAATCTGGCCATGGAGGTGGCCTGCCGTTTCAGCTCCTTGTTTTCAGTCTTCAATGCACAAATCTCTGCCCGCGCATCTTTGTACATGCCCTAGAGTAAAGATAGTTGGGCGCTGACTTGGTGTACTTCACTCGTCCTGGCCTGCAGTCGGTGAGACAAGTTAGTCACCGCCGCCACTGTCACCATGTAGGACCTCAATGTAAAGTGGTTGGCTTCTACGTCGAATTGCGCAACCATTATTTGCTCAATCGACAACACAGGAAGGTCAAGAAGAGGAATGATGGGAAGAGTGGGAGTAGGGGCACTCGGCCCCAAACCAGAAGAGTTTATGGGATCGTTCAGGTTCGGAAACAGAGTGAAGGGACGGGATGATGAAACCATGGATGTGTGGTGAGAGATGTAAAAGATATAAGACTTAGAGAAAAATAGTAGAGAGCAGACTGAGAGTAGACTGAGTTTTGGGTAACCTTTCTCCTCTGCTCAGTCTCTCTTTGTTCTATCAGAACTCTCGAAGAAGAAGAAGACGGAAGAGGATAAGATGAAGGAGATGGAAGAGAATGAGGAAGAAGCAGAAGAAGGCTGAAAAGATTAAGAAGAATGATGAAGAGAAGAAGCTGAAAAGAATAAGACAAAGAGGGAGAGAGCCGAGGCGAGCGTCATTCGAGGCGTGCTTTTGTCGGCCAGTGACGCAAAAGCAGGCCGCATGTCAGGCGTGGATGTCAAAAAAAGGGAGAGACGCGGGGGAATTGTGTATGCATGTATGTATATATATTGTATAGCTATGTAATATAGATATTTGTTTGAACATTTGGTCACAGGAGTGGCTTGAGTTCAGTGGTTTGGCTCAGGGAAGGGGGAGCTCCCCCCCACGTGGCCTACTCCACTTTTTCTATTTCCTTTTTATTTTTATTTTTATTTTTTTTTTCAAATCAATACACTTCTATCTATACATCTACATATAAATCTATATATATATATATATCAATTAAAAATATATTTCAACATGATCATAATATTTTGTAATATAAATGACAAAAATGATATAATATTTTCTCACCACAAAATATATTTCGTTTGATGGTGCACACCATAAATATTTGTAACTCTTTCAAGATTATAAAATAAATGATAATAACAACAACAATAATACATGGTTACAAACAAGTCATGATTCAATAATTTAGGTCGAAAATGAGTGGAGTTTAATAATTTAAAATAAATCCCCAACTGATTTATCTCAAATAATGAGCCGAATACCAAAAACTCAATTTTAAATTCTGCTATAAATTAAACTGAACACCAATCAGTCCGTGAATTTTCCTAAAATAAATACTCATCATTAAATTCTGAAATTTTTATCCAACATGCTAGATTCATATGTGAACAACATATAAAAATTTCATAATAATCTGTGATCGGAAATCATTTTAAAAAAACACAAAATCGAACTATTTTTGCACAGAATTTACACAGCAGTCAAATCTGAAAATTTGCTCAATTAAATTATGCACCGTCTATTTTTTTTTAAAAAAATTATGGGTCATCACAACCTACCCTCCTTAAAGAAATTTCGTCCTCGAAATTTAAACAAATAATGTAATGCATCCTACTGCCACTCACAAACTCCCTCAGGTACTTACCAATGCATCAAAAAAATTTGGACCATTCTTCGGATTTGCAAAGGGAAAATTTTCAGCGCTCATAGTTTAGCTTACATGATTTGAAACAGAAAGTGGAATAAGTGTGCTAATCTAACTCTCATGTTGATCAAAACATTTTTACAAAAAAATCAAGAGAAAAAAGAGTAAAGGCAATGAATTAGGGGGATAGTTGAGTAAGTGATTCTGTTTTCTCCCCCGCTCGAGTCAACTCGTCGGTGTATATGAGTGTGTGTTCATGCCAGTCAGTGTATTTATACCAATTAGGGTATTCATACTCGTCAGTGTATATAAGTGTGTATTCATACCAGTCAGGGTATTCATACCAATCAGTGTATATAAATGTGTTCCTTTCATACCAGTCACTGTATTTATACGAGTCAGTGTATATAAGTGTATTCCTTTCATACCAGTCAGTGTATTCATACCAGTCAGTGTATATAAGTGTGTTCCTTTCATACCAGCCAGTATTTATACCAGTTAGGGTATTCATACCAGTCAGCGTATAAAAGTGTGTTTGGATTATTTTGGTTTCTTTTTTCTGGTGTTAAGTCATTTGTTTTATTCAGGTCAGTATAAACTTAATGTCCAATTCAGAGCTCAAATTCAATCATTTTCAAATTCAATCAAACAAAATCGTTTTCAAACTCAAAGTGATATGCCAGTCACGCCATTGAATGTGCAAAATGAAACTGATTTTATTTATTATAGAGGATGACCTCCCCGATTACAGAGACAAAAAAAAAAAAAAAAAAAAAAAAAAAAAAAAAAAAAACAGAAAATACAAAAAAAATAGTTGAAGCTATATTTGCCCACTCCAAAAACAAAAAGGAAAAAAAAAAAAGAAACAGCAAGCCTAGAAAGGGAAAAAAAATACAAAGTCCAGAAAAAGAAAAAAAGGAAAAAAGAAGAAGAAAGAAAGATCTTCTTCTTATTTTTTCTCCGGTGACGGCCAGACGCCAACTTCACTTACTCGGCTCTACCGCCGAGCTTTTTCTCTTTTTGTCGTCGACCCTCGAAGGCCCTGCTCCAGTACTTCAGCCGAGAACTACCACAGTGCTTCCGCCGAGAGAGTCGGCTCCCCGCCGGCCATGAAAAGCGAAGTATGAGGGATCCCCAAATCCGGCCATAGAGGTGGCCTGCCGTTTCAACTCTTGTTTTCAGCCTTCAAAGCACAAATCTCTGTCCACGTATCTTTGTACATGCGCTAGAGTAGATAGTTGGGCGCTGACCTGGTGTACTTCACTCGTCCTGGCCCGCAGTCGGTGAGACAAGTTAGTCACCGCCGCCACTGTCTCCATGCAGGACCTCAATGTAAAGTGGTTGGCTTCTACGTCGAATTGAGCAACCAATATTTGCTCAATCGACAACACAGGAAGGTCAAGAAGAGGAATGATGGGAAGAGTGGGAGTAGCGGCACTCGGCCCCGAACCAGAAGAGTTTATGGGATCGTTCAGGTCCGGAAACAGAGTGAGGGGGCGGGATGAGGAAGCCATGGATGTGCGGTGAGAGGTGTAAAAGAGATAAGACTCAGAGAAAAATAACAGAGAGTAGACTGAGAGCAGACTGAGTTTTGGGTAACCTTTCTCCTCTGCTCAGTCTCTCTTTGTTCTATCAGAACTCTCTCGAAGAAGAAGACGGAAGAGGAGAAGAGGAAGGAGATGCAAGAGAATGAGGAAGAAGCAGAGGAATGTTGAAGAGATTAAGAAGAAGGATGAAGAGAAGAAGCTGAAAAGAAGAAGACAAAGAGGGAGAGAGCCGAGGCTAGCGGCGTTCGAGGCCTGCTTTTGTCGGCCAGTGACGCAAAAGCAGGCCGCGTGTCAGGCGTGGATGTCGAAAAAAGTGAGAGACGCGGGAGAATTGTGTATGCATGTATGTATATATATTGTATAGCTATGTAATATAGATATTTGTTTGAACATTTGGTCACAGGAGTGGCTTGGGTTCAATGGTTTGGCTCAGTGAAGGGGGAGCTCCCCCCCACGTGGCCTACTCCACATTTTCTATTTTATTTTTTTTATTTTTTTATTTTTCAAATCAATACACTTCTATCTATACATCTACATATAAATCTATATATATATATATGAATTAAAAATATATTTCAACATCATTATAATATTTTGTAATATAAATGACAAAAATGATATAATATTTTCTCACCACAAAATATATTTCGTTTGATGGTGCACACCATAAATATTTGTAACTCTTTCAAGATTATAAAATAAATGATAATAACAACAACAATAATACATGGTTACAAACGAGTCATGATTCAATAATTTGGGTCTAAAATGAATGGAGTTTAATAATTTAAAATAAATCCCCAACTGATTTTTCTCAAATCATGGTCCGAATTTCCAAACCTCAATTTTAAATTCTGCTATAAATTAAAGTGAACACCAATCAGTACGGGAATTTTCCTGAAATAAATTCTCATCATTAAATTCTAAAATTTTTATCCAACATGCTAGATTCATATGTGAACAACATATAAAAATTTCATAATTTTCTGATATCGGAAATTATTTTTAAAACATACAAAATCGAACTGTTTTCGCACAGAATTTACGCAGCAGTCAAATCCGAAAATTTGCCCAATTAAATTATGCACCGCCTATTTTTTTTTTAAAAAATTAAATTGGGTCATCACAACCTACCCTCCTTAAAGAAATTTCGTCCTCGAAATTTAAACATGTAATGTAATGCATCCTACTACCACCCACAAACTTCCACAGGTACTTACCAATGCATCAACAAAACTTGGACCATTCTTTGGATTCACAAAGGGAAAATTTTCAGTGCTCATAGTTTAGCTTACATGATTTGAAACAGAAAATGGAATAAGTATGCTAATCTAACTCTCATGTTGATCAAAACATTTTTACAAAAAAATCAAGAGAAAAAAGAGTCAAGGCAATGAATTAGGGGCATAGTTGAGTAAGTGATTCTGTCTTCTCCCCCGCTCGAGTCAAATCGTCAGTGTACATGAGTGTGTCTTCATGCCAGTCAGTGTATTTATACCGATTAGGGTATTCATACTCATTATTGTATATAAGTGTGTATTCAAACTAGGCAGTGTATTTATACTAGTCAGGGTATTCATACCAGTCAGTGTATATAAGTGTATTACTTTCATACCAGTCAGTGTATTTACATCAGTTAGTGTATTCATACCAGTCAGTGTATATAAGTGTGTTCCTTTCATACCAGCCAGTGTATTTATACCAGTTAGGGTATTCATACCAGTCAGCATATAGAAATGTGTTTGGATTATTTTGGATTCGTTTTTCTGGCGTTAAGCCATTTGTTTGATTCAGGTCAGTATAAACTGAATGTCCAATTCAGAGTTCAAATTTAATCATTTTCAAAATCAATCAAACAAAATCATTTTCAAACTCAAAGCGATATGCCAGTCACGCCATTGAATGTGCAAAACGAAACTGATTTTATTCATTACAGAGGATGACCTACCCGATTACAGAGACCAAAAAAAAAAAAATAGAAAATACAAAAAAAGAGTTCAAGCTATATTTGCCCACTCCAAAAAGGAGAAGAAAAAAAAAAACAAAGAAACAGCTAGCCCAGGAAAAGGAAAAAAAATAGAAAGTCCAAAAAAATAAAAAAAGGAAAAAAAAAAAAAAGAAGAAAAGATCTTATTCTTCTTTCTTCTCCGGTGACGGCCACACGCCGACTTCACTTACTCGGCTCTGCCGCCGAGCTCTTTCTCTTTTTGTCTTCGACCCTCAAAGGCCCTGCTCCAGTATTTCCACCGAGAACTACCACAGTGCTTCCGCCGAGAGAGTCGGCTCCCCGCCGGCCATCAAAGGCGAAGTATGAGGGAGCCCCAAATCTGGCCATGGAGGTGGACTGCTGTTTCAGCTCCTTGTTTTCAGACTTCAATGCACAAATCTCTGTCCACGCATCTTTGTACATGCGCTGGAGTAGAGTTAGTTGGGCACTGACCTGGTGTACTTCACTCGTCCTGGCCTGCAGTCGGTGAGACAAATTAGTCACCGTCGCCACTGTCTCCATGCAGGACCTCAATGTAAAGTGGTTGGCTTCTACGTTGGATTGAGCTGCCATTATTTGCTCAATCGAAAACACAGGAAGGTCAGGAAAAGAAATGATGGGAAGAGTGGGAGTAGGGGCACTCGGCCCCAAACCAGATGAGTTTATGGGATCATTCAGGTCCGAAAACAGAGTGAGAAGACGGGATGAGGAAGCCATGGATGTGTGGTGAGAGGTGTAAAAGAGATAAGACTAGAGAAAAATAGCAGAGAGTAGACTGAGTTTTGGGTAACCTTTCTCCTCTGCTCAGTCTCTCTTTGTTCTATCAGAACTCTCAAGAAGAAGAAGACGGAAGAGGAGAAGATGAAGGAGATGGAAGAGAATGAGGAAGAAGCAGAAGAAGGCTGAAGAGATTAAGAAGAAGGATGAAGAGAAGAAGCTGAAAAGAAGAAGACAAAGAGGGAAAGAGCCAAGGTGAGCGTCATTCGAGGCTTGCTTTTGTCGGCTAGTGACGCAAAAGTAGGCCGCGTGTTAGGCGTGGATGTCGAAAAAAGGGAGAGACGCGGGAGAATTGTGTATGCATGTATGTATATATATTGTATAGCTATGTAATATAGATATTTGTTTGAACATTTGGTCACAGGAGTTGTTTGGGTTCAGTGGTTTGGCTCAGTGAAGGGGGAGCTCCCCCCCACGTGGCCAACTCCACTTTTTCCATTTCCTTCTTCTTTTTTCTTTTTTCTTTTTTTTTTTCAAATCAATACACTTCTATCTATACATGTACATATAAATCTATATATATATATCAATTAAAAATATATTTCAACATCATTATAATATTTTGTAATATAAATGAAAAAAATGTTATAATATTTTCTCACCACAAAATATGTTTCGTTTGATGGTGCACACCATCGATATTTGTAGCTCTCTCAAGACTATAAAATAAATGACAATAACAACAACAATAATACATGGTTACAAACGAGTCATGATTCAATCATTTGTGTCTAAAATGAATGGAGTTTAATAATTTAAAATAAATCCCCAACTGATTTATCACAAATCATGGTCCGAATACCCAAAACTCAATTTTAAATTCTGCTATAAATTAAACTGAATACCAATCAGTCCGTGAATTTTCATAAAATAAATACTCATCATTAAATTCGAAAATTTTTATCCAACGTGTTAGACTCATATGTGAACAACATATGAAAATTTCATAATTATCTGAGATCGGAAATTATTTTTAAAAAATACAAAACTGAACTGTTTTCGCACAGAATTTACACAGCAGTCAAAACCTAAAATTTACTCAATTAAATTATGCACCGTCTATTTTTTTTAAAAAAATAAAATTCTGGGTCATCACAACCTACCCTCCTTAAAGAAATTTCGTTCTCGAAATTTAAACAAGTAATGTAATGCATCCTACTGTCACTCACAAACTCCCTTAGGTACTTACCAATGCATCAACAAAACTTGGACCATTCTTTGGATTTCAAAAGGGAAAATCTTCAATGCTCACAGTTTAGCTTACATGATTTGAAACAGAAAATCGAATAAGTATGCTAATCTAACTCTCATGTTGATCAAAACATTTTTACAAAAAAATAAAGAGAAAAAAGAGTCAAGGCAATGAATTAGGGGAATAGTTGAGTAAGTGATTCTGTCTTCTCCTGCGCGCGAGTCAACTCGTCCGTTTATATGAGTGTGTATTCATACCAGTCAGTGTATTTATACCAGTCAGGGTATTCATACTCGTCAGTGTATATAGGTGTGTATTCATACCTGTCAGTGTATTTATACCAGTCAGGGTATTCATACCAGCCAGTGTATATAAGTGTGTTCCTTTCATACCAGTCAGGGTATTTATACCAGTCAGTGTACATAAGTGTGTTCCTTTCATACCAGTCAGTGTATTTATACCAGTCAGTGTATTCATACCAGTCAGTGTATTTAAGTGTGTTCCTTTCTTACCAGCCAGTGTATTTATACTAGTTAGGGTATTCATACCAGTCAGCGTATAGAAGTGTGTTTGGATTATTTTGGCTTCGTTTTTCTGGCGTTAAGTCATTTGTTTGATTCAGGTCAATATAAACTTAATGTCCAATTCAAAGTTCAAATTCAATCAAACAAAATCGTTTTCAAACTCAAAGTGATATGCTAGTCATGCCATTGAATGTGCAAAATGAAACTGATTTTATTGATTACAAAGGATAACCTCCCCGATTACAGAGACAAAAAAACAAAAAAAATAGAGAATACAAAAAAAGAGTTGAAGCTATATTTGCCCACTACAAAAACAAGAGGAAAAAAAAAAAAAGAAACAGCAAGCCTAGAAAGGGAAAAAAAATACGTCCTGAAAAAGAAAAAAAGGAAAAAAAAAAAAAGAAGAAGGAAAGATCTTTTTCTTCTTTCTTCTCCGGTGACAGCCACACGCCAACTTAACTTACTCGGCTCTACTGCCGAGCTCTTTCTCTTTTTGTCGTTGACCCTCGGAGGCCCTGCTCCAGTACTTCTGCTGAGAACTACCACAGTGCTTCCGCCGAGAGAGTCGGCTCCTCGCCGGCCATCAAAGGCGAAGTATGAGGGATCCCCAAATCTGGCCATGGAGGTGGCTTGCCGTTTTAGCTCCGTGTTTTCAACCTTCAATGCGCAAATCTCTAGAGTAAAGATAATTGGGCGCTAACCTGGTGTACTTCACTCATCCTGGTCTGCAGTTGGTGAGACAAGTTAGTCATCACCGCCACTATCTCCATACAGGACCTCAATGTAAAGTGGTTGGCTTCTACGTCAGATTGAGCAGCCATTATTTGCTCAATCGACAACCCAAGAAGGGCAGGAAGTGGAATGATGGGAAGAGTGCGAGTAGGGGCACTCGGCCTCGAACCAGAAGAGTTCATGGGATCGTTCAGGTCCGGAAACAGAGTGAGTGGACGGGATGAGAAAACCATGGATGTGTCGTGAGAGGTGTAAAAGAGATAAGACTCAGAGAAAAATAACAGACAGCAGACTGAGAGCAGACTTAGTTTTGGGTAACCTTTCTCCTCTGCTCAGTCTCTCTTTGTTCTATTAGAACTCTCTCGAAGAAAAAGACGAAGACGGAAGAGGAGAAGGCGAAGGAGATGGAAGAGAACAAGGAAGAAGCAAAAGAAGGCTGAAGAGATTAAGAAGAAGGATGAAGAGAAGAAGATGAATAGAAGAAGACAAAGTGGGAGAGAGCCGAGCCGAGCGTCGTTCTAGGCCTGCTTTTATCGGCCAGTGACGCAAAAGCAGGCCGCGTGTCAGGCGTGGATGTCGAAAAAAGGTTGAGACGTGGGAGAATTGTGTATTCATGTATGTATATATATTGTATAGCTATGTAATATAGATATTTGTTTGAAAATTTGGTCACAGGAGTGGCTTGGGTTCAGTGGTTTGGCTTAGTGAAGGGGGAGCTCCCCCCCACGTGGCCTGCTCCACTTTTTCTATTTCGTTTTTATTTCTTTTTCTTTTTTCTTTTTTTTTTCAAATCAATACACTTCTATCTATACATATACATATAAATCTATATATATATATATATATCAATTAAAAATATATTTCAACATCATTATAATATTTTGTAATATAAATGACAAAAATGATAATATATTTTCTCACCACTTTAAAAAAAATTCTGGGTCATCACAACCTACCCTCCTTAAAGAAATTTTGTCCTCGAAATTTAAACAAGTAATGTAATGCATCCTATTGTCACTCACAAACTTCCTCAGGTACTTACCAATGCATTAACAAAACTTGTACCATTCTTTGGATTTGAAAAGGGAAAATTTTCTGTGCTCACAGTTTAGCTTACATGATTTGAAAAAGAAAATGGAATAAGTATACTAATCTAGCTCTCATGTTGATCAAAACATTTTTATAAAAAAATCAATAGAAAAAAGAGTCAAGGTAAAGAATTAGGGACATAGTTGAGTAAGTAATTCTGTCTTCGCACCCGCTCGAGTCAACTCAACAGTGTATATGAGTGTGTATTCATACCATTCAGTGTATTTATACCAGTCAGGGTCTTCATACTCGTCAATGTATATAAGTGTGTGTTCATACTAGTCAGTGTATTTATACCAGTCAGTGTATTTATACAAGTCAGTGCATATAAGTGTGTTCCTTTCATACCAGTCAGTGTATTTATACCAGTCAGTGTATTCATACCAGTCAGTGTATATAAGTGTATTCCTTTCATACCAGCCAGTGTGATTATACCAGTTAGGGTATTCATACCGGTCAGCATATAGAAGTGTGTTTGGATTATTTTGGCTTCGTTTTTCTGGCGTAAGTCATTTGTTTGATTCAGGTCAGTATAAACTTAATGTCCAACTTAGAGTTCAAATTCAATCATTTTCAAATTCAATCAAACAAAATCATTTTCAAACTCAAAGTGATATGCCAGTCACGCATTGAATGTGCAAAACGAAACTGCTTTTATTGATTACAGAGGATGAACTCCCCAATTACAGAGACAAAAAAAAAATAGAAAATACAAAAAAAAAAAAAAGTCGAAGCTATATTTGCCCTCTCCAAAAACAAGAAAAAAGAAAAAGAAAAAAAAGAAACAGCAAGCTCAGAAAAAGAAAAAAAATACAATGTCCAGAAAAAGAAAAAAAGGAAAAAAAAAAAAAAAAAAGGAAAGATCTTCTTCTTCTTTCTTCTCCGGTGACGGCCACACGCCGACTTCACTTACTCGGCTCTACCGTCGAGCTCTTTCTCTTTTTGTCATCGACCCTCAAAGGCCCTGCTTTAGTGCTTTCGCCGATAACTACCACAGTGCTTCTGCCGAGAGAGTCGGCTCCCCACCGGCCATCAAAGGTGAAGTATGAGGGATCCCCAAATCTTTCCAAGGAGGTGGCCTGCCGTTTCAACTCCTTGTTTTCAGCCTTCAATGCACAAATCTCTGCCCGCGCATCCTTGTACATGCGCTGGAGTAGAGATAGTTGGGCGCTGACTTGGTGTACTTCACTCGGCCTGGCCTACAGTCGCTGAGACAAGTTAGTCACCGTCGCCACTGTCTCCATGCAGGACCTCAATGTAAAGTGGCTGGCTTCTACGTCGGATTGAGCAGCCATTATTTGCTCAATCAACAACACAGGAAGGTCAAGAAGAGAAATGATGGGAAGAGTGGGAGTAGGGGCACTCGGCCCCGAACCAGAAGAGTTTATGGGATCATTCAGGTCCGGAAACAGAGTAAGGGGACCGGATGAGGAAGCCATGGATGTGTGGTGAGAGTTGTAAAAGAGATAAGATTCAGAGAAAAACAGCTGAGAGTTGACTGAATTTTTGGTAACCTTTCTCCTCTGCTCAGTCTCTCTTTGTTCTATCAGAACTCTCGAAGAAGAAGAAGACGGAAGAGAAGAAGATGAAGGAGATGGAAGAGAATGAGGAAGAAGCAGAAGAAGGCTGAAGAGATTAAGAAGAAGGATGAAGAGAAGAAGCTGAAAAGAAGAAGACAAAGAGGGAGAGAGCCGAGGCGAGCGTCGGTCGAGGCCTGCTTTTGTCGGCTAGTGACGCAAAAGCAGGCCGCGTGTCAGGCGTGGATGTCGAAAAAAGGGAGAGACGCGGGAGAATTGTGTATGCATGTATGTATATATATTGTATAGCTATGTAATATAGATATTTGTTTGAACGTTTGCTCACGGGAGTGGCTTGGGTTCAGTAGTTTGACTCAGTGAAGGGGGAGCTCCCCCCCACGTGGCCTACTCTACTTTTTATATTTCCTTCTTATTTATTTTTCTTTTTTCTTTTTTCTTTTTCAAATCAGTACACTTCTATCTACACATATACATATAAATCTATATATATATATATATCAATTACAAATATATTTCAACATCATTATAATATTTTGTAATATAAATGACAAAAATGATATAATATTTTCTCACCACAAAATATATTTCGTTTGATGGTGTGCACCATAAATATTTGTAACTCTCTCAAGATTATAAAATAAATGATAATAACAACAACAATAATACATGGTTACAAACGAGTCATGATTCAATCATTTGAGTCTAAAGTGAATGGAGTTTAATAATTTAAAATAAATCCCCAACTGATTTATCTCAAATCATGGTCCAAATACCCAAAACTCAATTTTAAATTCTGCTATAAATTAAATTGAACACCAATCAGTCCGTGAATTTTCGTAAAATAAATACTCTTCATTAAATTCGGAAGTTTTTATCCAACGTGCTAGACTCATATGTGAACAACATATAAATATTTCATAATTTTCTGAGATCAGAAATTATTTTTAAAAAATACAAAACCGAAATGTTTTTGCACAGAATTTACACAGCAGTCAAATCCGAAAATTTGCTCAATTAAATTATGCACCGTCTATTTTTTTTTTAAAAAAATTCTGAGTCATCACAACCTACCCTCCTTAAAGAAATTTTGTCCTCGAAATTTAAACAAGTAATGTAATACAACCTACTGTCACTCACAAACTCCCTCAGGTACTTACCAATGCATCAACAAAACTTGTACCATTCTTTGGATTTGAAAAGGGAAAATTTTATGTGCTCACAGTTTAGCTTACATGATTTGAAAAAGAAAATGGAATAAGTATACTAATCTAGCTCTCATGTTGATCAAAACATTTTTACAAAAAAATCAAGAGAAAAAAGAGTCAAGGTAAAGAATTAGGGGCATAGTTGAGTAAGTAATTCTGTCTTCTCACCCGCTCGAGTCAACTCATCAATGTATATGAGTGTGTATTCATACCAGTCAGTGTATTTATACTAGTCAGGGTATTCACACTCGTCAGTGTATATAAGTGTGTATTCATACCAGTCAGTGTATATAAGTGTGTTCTTTTCATACCAGTCAGTGTATTTATACAAGTCAGTGTATATAAGTGTGTTCCTTTCGTACCAGTCAGTGTATTTGCACCAGTCAGTGTATATAAGTGTGTTCCTTTCATACCCGCCAGTGTATTTATACCAGTTAGGGTATTCATACCAGTCAGCGTATAGAAGTGTGTTTGGATTATTTTGGCTTCGTTTTTCTGGCGTTAAGTCATTTGTTTGATTCAGGTCAGTATAAACTGAATGTCCAATTCATAGTTCAAATTTAATCATTTTCAAAATCAATCAAACAAAATCATTTTCAAACTCAAAGCGATATGCCAGTCACGCCATTGAATGTGCAAAACGAAACTGATTTTATTGATACAGAGCATGACCTCCCCAATTACAGAGACAAAAAAAAAACAGAAAATACAAAAAAAAAAAGTCGAAGCTATATTTGCCCTCTCCAAAAACAAGTGGAAAAAAAAAAAAAAAAAAAAAAAAAAAAAGAAACAGCAAGCCCAGAAAAAGAAAAAAAATACAAAGTCCAGAAAAAGAAAAAAAGGGAAAAAAAAAAAAGAAGGAAAGATCTTCTTGTTCTTTCTTCTCTGGTGACGGCCACACGCCGACTTCACTTACTCGGCTCTACCGCCGAGCTCTTTCTCTTTTTGTCGTCGACCCTCGAAAGCCCTGCTCCAGTACTTCTGCCGAGAACTACCAAAGTGCTTCCTCCGAGAGAGTCGGTTCCCCGCCGACCATCAAAGGCAAAGTATGAGGGAGCCCCAAATCTAGCCATGGAGGTGGCCTGCCGTTTCAGCTCCTTATTTTCAGCCTTCAATGCACAAATCTCTGCCCGCGCATCTTTGTACATGTGCTGGAGTAGAGATAGTTGGGCACTGACCTGGTGTACTTCGCTTGTCCTGGCCTGCAGTCGGTGAGACAAGTTAGTCACCGCCGCCACTGTCTCCATGCAGGACCTCAATGTAAAGTGGTTGGCTTCTACGTCGGATTGAGCAACCAATATTTGCTCAATCGACAACACAGGAAGGTCAAGAAGAGGAATGATGGGAAGAGTGGGAGTAGGGGCACTCGGCCCCGAACTAGAAGAGTTTATGGGATTGTTCAAGTCCGGAAATAGAGTGATGCGACGGGATGAGGAAGCCATGGATGTGTGGTGAGAGGTGTAAAAGAGATAAGACCCAGAGAAAAATAGCAGAGAGCAGACTGAGAGCAGACTAAGTTTTGGGTAACCTTTCTCCTCTGCATAGTCTCTCTTTGTTCTATCAGAACTCTCGAAGAAGAAGAAGACGGAAGGGGAAAAGATGAAGGAGATGGAGGAGAATGAGGAAGAAGCAGAAGAAGACTGAAGAGATTAAGAAGAAGGATAAAGAGAAGAAGCTGAAAAGAAGAAGACAAAGAGGGAGAGAGCTGAGGCGAGCGTTGTTCAAGGCCTGCTTTTGTCGGCCAGTGACGCAAAAGCAGGCCACGTGTCAGGCGTGGATGTCGAAAAAAGGAAGAGACGCGGGAGAATTGGGTATGCATGTATGTATATATATTGTATAGCTATGTAATATACATATTTGTTTGAACATTTGGTCACAATAGTGGCTTGGGTTCAGTGGTTTGGCTCAATGAAGGGGGAGCTCCCCCCCACGTGGCCTACTCCACTTTTCTATTTCCTTTTTATTTCTTTTTCTTTTTTCTTTTTTCTTTTTTTTTTTTCAAATCAATACACTTCTATCTATACAATTCTGGAGTGATTTACGAGATAGTATCAACCAACCTTTTTCCTTCCTTGGTGTATAAATAGAGAAGCTAAATAGGAAGCATTGAGGTCCAACAATTGGTATCAAAGTAAGGTCTCAAGTTCGATTCCCCCAGAGGGCATGCTGCTGCGTACAAGTGCAGGCAGGGATTTTTGGCCTAAGTTTAGATTTCGCTCGTCGAGATGCACCTTCTGGTATGCTCAAAACTCGATTTCGAGCAGCTTGATTTCGAGGTCATTCAAAAAAACACTCTATTTTTCCTTCACCAAGCTCTGATACCATTTGTTGGACTTCAGCGCTTACCATTTGACTTCTCTATTTATACACCACGGAAAGAAGAAGGTTGGCCGACACTATCCTATAAAGAACTCCATATTTGCAGTACCAAATCCAGCTCCTCTGACAACTGTCCACGTGTACCATTCCTTGCCGAATTCGATATCACCATTCTTGACTTTTTTATCCATGTGCACCGCTCCTTTCATGGAGCTGAACGAATCACCCCTCCCATGGGGTGATATCCAACAAATCACATCCTCAACCCGTGTGAGGTGATCCACAGTAAAAACTGCTACCAATCCTACCATGCCCAAAATCTAGCATAGTCTACATCTCCTCACTGAAACGCCTACATCCCTGAAGCTAGAAATAATACAACAAAAAAGAATATATAAAGATACAAGAGGATGAGGGAATCTTACATCCTCACTCAATTCATACCACTCTCTTATTCTCTCTTGGAGAGAGACCTCTGCTCTTATCTCCCACAAATCTCTTCTACACTTCAGTAATTTTTCTCCAACTAAAATACTTCTATTTATACCAAAAATTCTTCATGTTGGTAGAAAAACACTCCTCTTCTTGACTTAGGAGACGCTGCAGCTCAGGCACGCTCAACCTGCGGAGCACGGGTACGTTTTCTTTTTCTTCTTCAGAAATGGTAGGTGGTGTTTGAATTATAAGCCATCAGTCATTTTCAATGAATAGTGAAATGCACAGTAACTTAATAATTTATGAAAACAACTCTTGTAAAAACAAAGAGTGCACAGTCACTTTCCTATTAAAATATTTGTATGATGTATTTGTTATAATTATTATTTAAAGAAATTTTACTATGTAATCAAATATTTTAATAGAAAAGTTACTATGCAAGCTACTGTGTAACATTTGAAATTCGTTAAGTTTGGAAAAAAAATTAGCAGAACACTATTCATTGAAAGCGACCTTTGGCTCTATTTTCTACCTTTTGCCTACAAAATCTTTAGGATTTAACAAGATTAAGTATTGATGAGCTTTTAGGGTATCTCATGACCCATGAACTTCAAATGATGAATAGAAGCAAAAAGAAAATTAAAGCAGCTTGGGAAGAAAGTGATGATGATAGCTCTAATGATGAAGCTAGTGATGATGAAGTCGCCAACCTCTGTCTTATTGCTCTTAAAGATAAAGAAACTACTCAGGATGAGATAACATTTAAAGAACTTTAAAGTGCTTTTGAAGAACTGCATGATGAATTTAGAAAAGTTTGTGATAAAAGTAAAGTGTTAAAAAAATTAGTCACCTCTTTATCTAATAATGTGGACGAATTAAAGAAAGAGAATGTTAAAATTGAAATATTGCAAAAAGATTTTTAAAAAATAAAAGAAGAAAATGATATTTTAAAATCGAAAGAATCTCCTATTTTGAAAAAGAAACTAAATGATTTAAAAAAGGCAAATGATTTTCTCAAAAATTCTTCAAATGATTTCAAAATTGAAAATAATTCTTTAAAAGAAAATATAAAAGATTTAAACAAAATAATTTTTAAATTCACACAAGGGAAAGAAATTTTAAATAAATTACTCGAAAATCAAGGATGTATTTGTGATAAAGTGAGTATTGGGTACAAACTCCACCAGAAATAAATTTTTTATAAAATATTCTTTGTTAAAGCATCACGATTTAGTAATCCTAACATTATGTGTCATTATTGTAATAAGAATGGTCACTCAATTTCATCATGTCAATTTAACAAAGATTACATAGAACAAAAATGAAATGGATTCCAAAATCAAGTAATTCTAAAACTAACAGTCACGAACCCAAAAACATTTGGGTATCAAAATCAAATACTTGATTTGTTTTGTAGGTACTTCAAGGATAAATTCGGTAGAAAAAATCGGACAGTGGATGTTCAAAATGTATAACCAGAGACAATATTCACCACATCTTCTCGGATGAACAGTAATCATGCAATATTTAGCAACAATAATAAATAATTAGCATAGGTGGCATTGTTAAAAGTTGATTTCCAAAATATCTCATTTGATGATAAACTTTCTACTCTCTTGAATACATGATTACATTATTCATAAAAATAACACCATGCATGCCACGTGAAATACATAATGGAGTAGAATATTACTATTACATGCATGGTTGTCAAATCGCGAATCGAATCGTGAATCGTATTTCTAAAAAATTGAATCGTGAATCGAATCGAATCGAATCGTGAATCATAATATTCACAACACTATTTTTTTATAAAAAAATATATATACATATTTAGATACATATAAAATCACAAATATAGTGCTTAAAATGAAAAAAAAAATAACAATCTAATATAAATTTCATGCATCATTGTTTCATTGATTTAAGAGGAAGCTCCAAAAGTTTATATTTTTGCATTTCAATTGCAGTCTGCCTTATTTTTGTTCTGTAACTTTTGTATAATGTTCCCATGTTGGGTCAGCCACTTTTTTTGACTTTTTCATCATTGTTGATTCACAAGAATATCTACAAAATTTTTATAAAAAAAAAAAAAAAATTCACACACAAGAAAATAATAAACTAGACAATAATGACAAGTGAGAACCGTTAATAGTGAATAAGGAATACATAAAAAATCAAAATTAATCAAATAAGGACAAATATATAATGTATACAAAATATTATATTATATATATATATATTAAAGGAGGATAGTGGTGTGGAGCCTTACAGCAACATTAAACAAATACTCATTATTTTAATGTTTTCTCACCCACAAGAAGACTCCACAAGGAGACTTTATGGAAAAGAAAAGCTAACCCACAGATTGATTTTTTGAGTACCGAGAGAGAGAAGAGAGAGAGAAGACTGAGCAGTGAGACCGACAATGGATAGAAGAAGACAATTCCTAGCTATTTCTTTGCATACCTTCAGATTTGTCACTGGCAAATTCAAAAATCCTCTTCTTTGAACAGGTTTGTCTCATTTCTTTGATTTGTCAGTCTCTCAATCAATCCCTAGCTTGAGTTTTTCACCTGTTCTTCGAATGATTTCTTCTATTTATCATTCCTTTTTCTTTTTTCCTTTTCCTTTTTCTTTTTTTTTTTTTTTTTTTTTGTTTGAATTAAAGAGGTCAAACAATGTCGTTTAACAGATCTGGGCAGGAGAAAAAAAAAATTGAAATTTGAATCGTGAGTATCATGCGTATCAGCGATTCACATCGATTCTTACTTCGAATCGCACGATTCCTTTAAATTTACGATCCAAATACTCAATTCGAATAGTTTTATGAAAAAATCATATCGAATCGTATGAATTGTATCGCGAATCGTACGATTCAGACAACATGGTTAATTATTTAGATCATGTCTCAAAATAAATATTGCCTGAAAATAATCAACTGCTATGTCATATCTTGTATGTAATTTTTTTTTTTTAAATGTGATTTTGTCATTAGCTTGATTATCTTTATTGAATCACATTTGATTTTAATGATGTAGTATATTAATTAAATGTAATATTTTTTATGTGACCTAATATATGGTACATTCTAAAAGAAAATCTGAAAATTTGATTGTGTACTCGTTAACAAATGCATAACTTGATATGATTGCATTTTTTAAAGTATATTTTTCATGATGACTTGTATTATGATTGGATATTTTTTTAAGTCACAATAGAAATGAAGAGATTACATAAACTTATCTTTTAAATCTTGTGGTGCAATTTATATATTTGAAAATGCTCCAGGGGAAAAATGCTCCAGGAAGAGCCAAAGAAAAAGTATAGCAATCAAGTCAATTAAAGGGCGTCGGAACGGCAGCCCCACGTGGGTTGTTATCAAACTTTGATAATTGTATTATTTAAAATTTTGTAATAACACCTCAGAATTTTATAATATAAATTATAAAATAATATAATTTTTCTCACCAAAAAATATAATATTTTTGGACATCACAAAATATAATATTTTGCTCACTGCGAAATATACACATTTGCATTAACAACTCCCAAGGTGGTTACTACCAATCACATAATTAAAAAGGACCAAATAGTTAGACATGAGGCACTAAACAAACTCAAATTAAATTAAATCTAAGTCATGGGTCTCACCGATAAGCCAAACATGGTCCAATTATATACCAAAATAGACCCAACAAATTTATCCAAATCATGATTTAAACATTCAAAATTAAATAACAAAATTCTGCTATAAATTAAACTGAACACCAATCAGTCCGTGAATTTTCATAAAATAAATACTCATCATTAAATTCTGAAATGTTTATCCAACGTGCTAGACTCATATGTGAACAATATATAAAAATTTCATAATTTTCTGAGATCGGAAATTATTTTTAAAAAATACAAAATGGAACTGTTTTCGCACAGAATTTACACAGCAGTCAAATCCGAAAATTTGCTCTATTAAATTATGCACCATCTATTTGTTTTTTTTTTTTAAATTCTGGGTCATCACAACCTACCATCCTTAAAGAAATTTCATCGTCGAAATTTAAACAAGTAATGTAATGCATCCTATTGTCACTCACAAACTCCCTTAGGTACTTATCAATGCATCAACAAAAAAATTTTGACTACTACATGAGCCTCAACAAGTCACAGCAACAAAAGAATCCCACTACTTTGAAGAGCACTCAGAAAAGTATTCAAATATTGCACACCATTAAGGATGTCTCACTCCAAACAATTTTTTTTTTTTCTTCCCATAATCTAGTGCAATAATTTACTTAATATCCATCCAAAGTGATTATCTCAAGACTCTTAACCAACAAGAGCACCCTCCCTTTAAAGACACAATTCAATGATTTATTTTATAATCGCAACCGTCACACGACAACTAACTCATCTCAGTATTAAAATGAATTCATACACGGTTACCCAATTGAACAAGACTATCACAAACAATTACTTCAAATATTTCATCCCATGAGAACCTCCACTCATCCCCTAGTACAATCATATTCTTCCCTGAATTATTCCAAAAACAAAATTCACAAATCACCTTAGCCTCAACTGCTTCACTTGAACAACAAGAAACACCAACCCTTATGAAACATAATGCAATCATGCCAAACACACTACTCGAAAATTCTCAGCCACAACTTTAATTGCCCAACCAAGCAATTTCTGTATTATTTTTACCTATCCACTCTATTTCTTTCACTCGACAAACCGACTAACAATTTACGCAAACTTGTCTGTATCCACTCACACAATTTCACTCCAACGTAGAATTTACCCAAACACTCACATAATGCACTTCGAGTTCACATAGAATTCATCAAGACTAGATACACATTCTAACAATACTAAGGTATTCCCAATACGATTCTCATTCTTTAAAACCCAAGCCATGACACTAACTCCAAAGTTACAATACGATTCTACATCACACTAATATTACGATAACCCACGAGATCAAGCCCAAATTGAACAACTCTTACTATACCAACTCACTTATCGACAAGTATTATTACCGCTATTGAGGCCAATTAACAGAATATTCTATCTCTCACCGTAGAAGTATCCCAAACCAATCATAATGAGACACCCATAAAGATTAACACGGAAACAACCCTAAAATTCCCGAATCGTTAATAAATTGATTAACCTCAAATTACAATAAAATCTCTCTAAAGGAAATTCAATGTACATCCCTTGCCAAAATAAATAATTCTACACTTCTGATTCAGAATTCTAATTAAAATAATCTTTTCAGTACTTCAATCCAATCACTACGAAATCTGCTCCACACCTGAAAAATAAACAATTTAACTCGAGAAGTAATCCACCACAGCTTACTAAGGTACAAAGAAAATGAAATTGAATCCTCATAACTGCTCATGTCACAAATAACAACACCAACTACCATATTAAACCCACCATGAAAAGCCTACACACCTCAAGACAAAAGGTTACACAAACAAATACTATTTTTAGTTACTTTGAAATCTTCTATGAAGTCTCTAGCCAACTCACTTCCACCAAAATTCTAAAAGATACCACCACAAGTTATAAAGCCACTCATTCACTCTAAGAAATTTTTTGTGTCAACAATAGTCATCCCATAACAATTTCCAAGACTAACAAAATAACGAAAGTACTTCATACCAATTTATTCCCTGACAAGGGGTCTACCAAATAGCTTCTTCTAGGGTAATATCACCACAAAACATGATGAAATAAAATTAAAATAAGGAATTATCCTCTATTAGGCAAAACTAAATACATTTTAATTAAGAAAACACTTACCACTTAAGGTTAAATATACTCAAATTGAACTCAATGGTAATATTAGACCAACATACCAACAACACGAATTCTTACCACACTTATAGCAAAACGAAGGATCAATATAAGGGATTTACAACTCTTAAACCAAGGATATAAAACAATCTTATAGTAAAAGGACAAGGGATACAAAAATAATCTCTATTTCCATTACATAAACCATACCATCATGACACACACCAAATTTAACCCAAAACACTCTCTTATACCTTCCGTCTTCACAATTTCTAACTCATACATAAAAATAACTGTAAAAGTTAACATCAATCACTCTCGATGGGTCAAGCATAAATTTCCATGGAAATACTCAAATTACCACCATACTAATTATCCTAAAGCACCTACATTAGAATTATAATATCCTCACAAAGTAATCTTAAAAATTTCCTCTAAGAACATTGGTTTGCTAACACAACTCCCGAGACATCAATTACATCATATCCCTAAACACTTACTGCACTTAGGTACGTCAACAATCAACTCTAAGACAATTAACCCCATCAAACTCAAAAACATTCAAAACTTGGCTACATATCTCAAAATGTCATCTCACAAGTCACTATAAATATATATATATATATATTTTTTACTACTAACAATTCAATCAAAAAGCGCAACCCCAATCAAATTTAAACTCATTCCAATCTATCTCAAAATTATTTATCTCATTCACCCTTTTAGGATTTATAACAAAATTATGAATAAACAAACTCTCTAAGAAACACATCTCTTACTACACGATATAATTTCTATCATGCTAAGACTACGTTTATTCCCAAACACATACAAAATAATTGGCCTAGGGCCCATCACTAACGTCACAAGTAGTCCATCAGGCAAGTGAAACAATCCAACTATAACTAGCTTCGTCTATCCCAAGAAAATTTAGAACTAGTTTTACGTGTTCTAATGTCAACAATCCAAAGCATATTATCTTAGATTACTTTAATCATTATTAAAGTCACGACCAAACCAAACTATTAGAATAAGGTTAATCTCTAACTCACTCTACTTCTAAGATTTTTTTCATCTAGTCCACTTCTACAAACTTGATATAAAATTGAAAAATAATTAACTCCTCATAACAACAAACCAGTCGCTACACAACACAAACTCTACTATTTTAAGGTCATATTTACACCCACAATCATACAAATCGGTTAACCTATGCTTTAATACTAATTCCACAACATCTTGACCAATCATCCCGGCCATATTACTCTAGCTTACACCTTCTTCCTGGGGAAAAGGTATCCTCCTACATGAGAACATCCCGGGCACCCCAAGTGCCTCTATTACGGCCTCTCTCGCTGTATGACATCTTATATAAGAAACAGAATTTAGCTCAGAAGTAAGTACTCCACTCTAGTTCTAACACGCTGCATACGGATTAAACATAAACCTACACATGTGTCTACATCACATAAGGCAAACCATATAAGCACATAGTCACATAGAGCACATACGAGTTACCCCACCAAGATATTAACTCATTCCACAAACATTCAAAGACTTCCAAATAGAAATAGCATTGATCAGGTGCTTTTATAAAAGGACCTCAAAGAATTTCATGGACGCAAATCATATCTTAGAAGTTTAACCCTATACCCACATAGTCACATAAACATGTTTTCACATAGCACATAAGATATGCAACATTTCTTACTAGCGAAATGAACCCACTGTGGAAAAAACTACTTCCCAGGAGCCCCAAGTATTTAAACCCGGTAGCTCTGATACCCAGTTGTAACACCCCAATTTCCTATACCCAAATGATAACACAACCATCATGGCTCCTTAAAGGAAAATAGAAATAATTCTCCACACGTGCATTATATGATACAATTAGTTCCTCAATGCGATTATACGTTTAATCCAAAACCAAATAAATAAACAAATAGATACCCCCAAGGGTTTACAAATTTCCAAGGCTTAGGCCTGGTTACACAAAATGGTTATTCAAACCCACACAAATACAGCCCTGGGCTTCCATTCAACAAATAACCACAAAACAAAAATGAAATGGTTTCCCTTATAGGGTGAGCCACAGCCCAGTAGAGATATACTACACAACATATGGACCATGACAAGACTAAAGAGGAGTATGCTCATGCCATGCTCATGATAAAATAGTTTATCTCTCTTTTTATAAAGCATGTAATGCTGAGATGCAACAACATATATAAAATCATTTCCATTTTTTTTACATGTTACATGAATACAGGCTTTGTAAATCTCTAGGTGAGTGTCTGCAAGTAGGCCCTAATGCACTACCACTGTCATTTTTACCAGTAAACTGGAAGGCCTGACGCCTAACCGCGCGGTTCCACACCAAGTATTCATCTTTTCGCAAATAGATACATTTCCAAACATTTCTCAAAAACAGATACATTTCCAATGAAATGAATGTAATGCAATGTCCAATGCAACAAATGAGAAATGTGGTTCAATTTACCTAAGTCTCATGCATTTCTACAACAATCATGGCTATCCTCTACCGATAGCCTAAAACAGATATTTCTAAATGGATATTTAAACACTTAAATTCCAAAAACAAATTCTGATAAATACAATCTATTTCACATCTCATCAAATATGAACAACTACACTAGTTTCATATCACAATCACGTCCGGTAACCTCTCAACGTCCATTTCTAACCGTGCCGATTTTATTCCAACGGATACATTAAGCAAAATAATATCGTTAATGCCCAAGAAAACATCATTTTCTTTCCAAACTCATTCTCCAAGCATTATTTAACTATGACATCCTATTTTGATCGAAAGCCCCAAAAGTTAAACGTAATTCCTTTATTTTCTTTAAAAATGCTCTTTTGGCCACAAACCGGTAAAAATTTCAAAACCAATCAAATCAAAGTCCGTTTTTGTTCAAATTTAAAACATAACTCTTTCATAACCTTCCAAATATATTCCAAGTTTACACTTTCACAATTTGGGCATCAACTTTTTATTTTTCTCAAAATTTCTCTTTTAAGCAAATAAATCACAAATTTTTCAAAAATTCTGATTAAATTATATACCACTCTAAGCTCCATATAATCAAGTAAAAGTGCATAAAGAAGTGTAGGAAAAATCTCTACCTCAAGCTAGAAGAGAAAACAAGCAAAAATCCAAATTTTTGATTTTGTCAAATTTCGATCTCCACCGGTCAAAATGTTGCTCTCGCCAAGCTCTTCATTTTGGCCTCAAGAACTAGGGTCAAAAACTCAATGGATCTTGCTAGATCAAGAACAAAATTAAGAGTTTGTGGTGGTGTTTAGAGAGAGATGAGAGAAATGAGGGAATAGAAAGAAAGAGAGAGAGTGTGAGATGACCAAGAGAGAGAGATATATCCTCTCTACCAAGAACCAAGGAAACAAATAAAAGCAAGGGAAGGGAGAGCTCCCCCCCACGTGGCCTACTCTACTTTTTCTATTTCCTTTTTATTTCTTTTTCTTTTTTCCGTTTCCTTTTTCTTTTCTTTTTTTCAAATCAATACACTTCTATCTATACATATACATATAAATCTATATATTTATATATATATATATATATCAATTAAAAATATATTTCAACATCATTATAATATTTTGTAATATAAATAACAAAAATGATATAATATTTTCTCACCACAAAATATATTTCGTTTGATGGTGTACACCATAAATATTTGTAACTCTCTCAAAATTATAAAATAAATAATAATAACAACAACAATAATACATGGTTACAAACGAGTTATGATTCAATCATTTGGGTCCAAAATGAATGGAGTTTAATAATTTAAAATAAATCACCAACTGATTTATCTCAAATCATGGCCCGAATACCCAAAACTCAATTTTAAATTCTGTTATAAATTAAACTGAACACCAATCAGTCCGTAAATTTTCATAAAATAAATACTCATCATTAAATTCAGAAATTTTTATCCAACGTGCTAGATTCATATGTAAACAACATATAAAAATGTCATAATTTTCTAAGATCGAAAATGATTTTTAAAAAATACAAAACCAAACTGTTTTTGCACAGAATTTACACAGCAGTCAAATCTGAAAATTTGCTCAATTAAATTATGCACTGTCTATTTTTAAAAAACAAATTCTGGGCTATCATAGGAGCGCCCCTTGTGCAAGTCGCAATCGGCCAAATAAGCCTCCGAATTCGAAGCGCCCTTTGTGTTTAGCACAATTGGCCATTGCAAAAGACTCTGAATTCGGAGCCCCCCTCGTACAGGTCACGATTGGCCGAATAAGCCTCAAAATTCGGAGCGCCCTTTGTGCTTCAAACAATTGGCCATTACAAAATACTCCGAATTCGAAGCGCCCCTCGTGTAAGTCACGGTTGGCCGAATGAGCCTCCGAATTCGGAGCGTCTTTTGCTTGCACAATTGGCCCTCCGTAACCAGCGGAGTGCCAGATCAGAATCAGGATTGGGCATTTCCCAATTAAGTATGAAATTCCTACAAGTGGCACACATCATATTGCACAAAAGAAACAGGAACAATAGGTATTAAAATAAATTACATAGTTTATTACAACAAATAGCAACGTTGGTTACAAATCTACTAAATTATTTCCCCTTCCCCCCTTCGTTAGTGTCCGCCTCGTCGTCTGTTTTCTCGGCGTCGTAGGTTTTGAATGGAAATTTATAATTTTGGTACAAGGGTGACGCCGAGTCAATACCCGCAGCCTGAAGAGCCCTAAGCCATCCGTGTTTGAAACCACGGTTCTCGCATCGACAAACATCATCTGTCACAACCCGAACCCGCCCCTATGGGTTAAGGCCATAACCGGCCAGTAATCACGAGATTACCTACGGCCTCAAACCAAATAAGGCAAAACTCATCAGAGTAAAGGGGCCAAACGGAAGCAAATTTAAAACTTTGTCCGTAGAGCCGTGCTTATATGCACATCATAACATTCCATACATACATATGTTAATAACTCACAACAGAAAGTATAGTAACCTAAAGTTCTATACAGACAGGATCATTCAAATCTAAGTCAGCCAAAACAAAGCTATATACAGACGTACACCAAAGTCCTCGCCAACATGACAAAATAACATAGAATGGTAGAAGGGCGAAGACGTGTCTCGTGCGTGAGACGCAAGGGCTGACTCTTCAAAACCTTAGCTGTTCCATACAGACTTCACTGAGGCTGGGTCTAGACCTCTCTTGGCTCACCTACAAACACATGAATGAGCGTGAGCGAAAGCCTAGTGAATAATATCAAATAAAGAAAATACATTGGAACAATATACATCAGACGGCCTTAGGCCCAATTCATATTTCTATCTAGCATATAAATAGATATAGATCATACTGGCATCTGGCCCATTCGTTCTATCATGTCAGACTAGTCTTTGGCCGATTCACACTTTCATGTCAAACTGGCCTTCGGCCCATTCAAACTTTCAATCATGTCAGACTGGCCTTCGGCCCATTCATTCATTCGTATCAAGCTGGCCTTTGGCCCATTTATACTTTCGTATCAAACTGGCCTTTGGCCCATTTATACTTTCATGTCAAAACAGCCTCTGGCCCATTCATTCATTCGTATCAAGCTGGCCTTTGGCCCATTTATACTTTCGTATCAAACTGGTCTTTGGCCCATTTATACTTTCATGTCAAAATGGCCTCTGGCCCATACATTTGGCATAGCAAACATTGTCCACCAATCGAATCCACGAACTTATAAAACTTACATAGAAGCAAGCAATTGGACAACATATTTCAGATATCTTTGTCGAGATATTACTCACAGTGATCGGTTGGTTGGCTTGCCCTAGAGCTCGACCATACACATTCCATGAACACAAAAGGGTCACAACAATTCAATCCGTTCCTTAATTCACATATTCCTCTTTAGGCTTCATTCTTATCTCTTTAACTCATTTCCAATGCTCAATGCATGCCTAAGAGTGCTTACAAGTGAAAGAGGACGGAAAACGAAACACAGAACGCATAAATAAAATTTCAAAAAACAGGGTCCCCGCTCGAGCGTGGACTTCCCCGCTCGAGCGGACCCAAGAGGCCTGCAAATATACTGGATGCATCAAATTTACGCTCGAGCGTGAGTTCTGGCGCTCAAGCGGAAGGCCTCTCTACATGGCTCCCCACTCGAGCGTGAACTTCTCCGCTCGAGCGGGAGTCATGTCTGCAAAATATGCTGGGAGCCCGTATTTCACGCTCGAGCGGCGGTTTCCCCGCTCAAGTGGACACCAAAATTCTGGAAAATCCAGAATATGTTCTTGAGCTTCAACCTGATATTCAAAGGCTCTAAATGCATGATTTTGGCTCAAACTTCACATATACATATCCTAACATGGTATAAACACCAAATTACAACACAATGAAGCTCAATTTCACAATTTAATCACATGCATGTCTCAAATTAACTCAAACTCATCACCAACACACTAGATTCAAACATGCAAGACTCAAACTCCCATGATTTGCACTTGCATGTGAAATATACACAATATCCTCAACTTAATTGGTGAAGAGATGATCAAATACATGGACTTAAACCAAAAACCCAACATGGATCATACACATTATGCTCAAATATGGAAATTCATAGTAATTTCCTACATGCATGCATCTATTGACTTTAAATTCAACAAATACAACTCAATTTCCTTATAATCAAACTAATTCATGTTCTTGACCATTAATCAAACTTGAATCCACAATTTACAACATTAAGCTCACGAATTCCCTTACCTAGGAGCTCAATCTTCCAAACTATAGCAATTCTTGAGTTTAATCTTCAAATTTCCCAAACCTTGAGCCAAGACTACACAATTCTCTCCCTCTCTCTCTCTATAGCTGGCCCTCTCTCTTCTTTGAGTTCAAATCAGCCAAATGAAGCTATCAAGAAAGAGAATTGAGGGTGTAGTGCCTTAATACAACAAACCCCACTAATTCTAATATAATAATAATAAAGTAGTTCAGCACTAATTCATCATTTAAATCAATTTAATCTGATCCGAATCAATTTTCAATCAAATTTCACCGTAGGCTCTAAAAATTACGCTAATCACAATGGCGTAGTCAATTTCGGATTTCGTGGCCGATAAGGCCTTCAATTTAAATTCCAAAGCAAAGAATCAAACAGATATTCCTACGGTGAACAGATAGAAATTCAAAACCACATATTTTCACATAAATGGTACACATAAACGGTACACATAAACATATCAAACACATAATCATATTCATAATATGGACCAATTAGCATAATACGGAACAGGGTTATCACATCATTGACCAGCTTCTCTTTGGTCTTTTCAATGCCAATTTTTTGCCCATCAAAAAAGCTTTCCTCATAAGCCCGAAATCGTATGGCCTCTTTTCCAAGCGCGGCGTCCGTATCTCGATCGGCTATAGCATAATCAATTAGTCACTGGTTTACCCTATCGGTAACAGCCGTGTTCGCCAACCCCACGAGCTGCTTCTCGGCGGCCCTAGTTCTCCACATTTTCTACACGACATTCCAAATATCGAATCCACCCATCCTTTTGAGCGATTTCCTTTTGAGCGGCCCGAAGCCACATGTCGATCTGATATGCACAGTAGAGCCCTTTGATTGACCCATTTGATTGATCCATGGACACCATCTCTAAAAACTTCATAACCGCCTCGCCTGATCATAGATTGTTGTACTTCGGGTGGAATTATTTACTGAGTAAAGTCCACTGCCACATTTGGGTCATGAATAATCGAGTCTACTTCAGTCATGGGCTTGTTGCCAATAAAAATAGCAAAACTTAGAGGGCGTGGCGGTCTACTCGGCTCAGGTCGCACGAACGCCTATGCACTTGCGACCCTGGCATTACCTTTTTGTTGCGCCCCACCTCTGGGCGATCCCGCCGCCTCATTCCTCCTTGGAGACCTGGTTCGTCGATGGGGTGAATGACATCTTTCCCGTTCCTCCGATGTTGCAGTACTCGCTCGAGATGCTGCGTTACCTACTCCATGATTCATTTTCGCGTCCAGTTCTGCCAAACTTTTTCCCTCGCCTTTACTATTGAAAAATAATCTGCTGGAGTTACGCTCACACTGATTACTGCTCAAACACTTTCGCCTCTTCCACTTTGTTCACTGCTCACTGTGGCTGGATAACTCCTTTTGTGGGCTACGCAAGGGCTATTTAACGACGCCTCCTTCATTAATTACAAAATGCAACACTAACGATGGGCCCGCCACCGCCGTCCCTGCTTGTATTCAGCGGAAGACCCATGCTCAAATGGGGCAAGGGCAAATATGTGAATCTATTCGGCTTATCCATCTTTGGCCGAATTACTCCACTGCCCCATTTGACCATTGAGGTTATTTAGTGTATTCAGAGGAGGACTCATGCTCAAATGGAGCAAGAGCAGATATGGGAATCTATTTGGCTTATCCATCTTTGGCCAAATTACTCCACTACCCCACTTGACCATTGAGGTTATTTAGTGTATTCGGCCGAGGATTCATGCTCAAATGGGGCAAGGGTATATATGTGACTCTATTTGGCTTACTCATCTTTGGCCGAATTACTACACTACCCTACTTGACCATTTTCGGAAGCTCGTTTCTTGCTTAGTTTAGTGCTTTAGACTGCTTATCTAACATTAGGCATACAAACACAACATACAAAACATTACTAAGTTCATTTTCATAACATAAGTTACTTCTCAGAACAGGCATTTTTCATTTATAAACTGTATACGAACAAGTATCACTTTATCAATGAAAACCACTTTAATACAAAACATTACTAATACTAAAACAACTACAAGAATGACAAAAATAAACAAACTATCTTCAAATATCTTAAAAGTCCTCTGGGTCACACTCCATGGGTTCAACTTCCAGCTGCTCATATGGAATCAGCACGTCAAGAGTCACTTTGGCAACCACCAAAGCCTTGAGCCAGCCATGCTTGAAGCCTCGATTTTCAAACTTCAATGCTTCGTCTACATATAACTCATTGGCTTTAAACTGTCCGACATCAAATGTCACGACCCCAACCCACCCCTAGTAGGATGGTGCCGTGATGGCCAGTAATCCGAGATTACCGAAGGCCAACTTTCAAAATCTAACCACAATCAGAGTATAGTATATGGGGCTCACCATGCGGAAGCAATACATCAAGATACAAATGGTCCATAAGAGCTGTGCATAAGTCAAATGAAATGACATACATCATTACATAACTTTACAACTTATAGAATATACATTACAAGTCAAGAAACATCATCCACAGAACTGCCGACGTCATTACAAGATTGCCGACCTAAACACAAAATGCCGACATAAATATAATACAGGAAGTACAAGGTCAAAAACATAATCTTCACAGTTGCCGACATCCTTGATGCCGACCTAACATGCATACAAAACACACATCCCGGCGTAGCCGACTTCTAGCTTGGAACCTACATATATACATAGAGAGGGTGAGCTTGGATACTCAGTGAATGGTACAAGTAATAAAGGGGTTAAATGAATGATTCCCGAGGTTTTGTCAAAACAATACGTATATCATAGCTTGTTCAAAACTTGTACTTATAGCGTAGCTTATTCAAAACATACGTATAACATGGCTTGCATCAAAACATATACTTAGCATAACTTGTATCAAAACATGTACTTGGCTTAACTTGTAACAAAATATACCCACCCGTTCATAGACCGTCGGTGGCAAAACAAGGGTGCTACTTAGGCTTAAAGTCCCCTAGCACGTACGGACTTGTGCCACTTATGCTTAAAGTCCCCTGGCACGTACGGACTTGTGCCACTTATGCTTAAAGTCCCCTGGCACGTACGGACTTGTGCCACTTATGCTTAAAGTCCCCTGGCACGTACGGACTTCCAAACTTGTGCTGCATAAGCTTAGAGTCCTCCAGCACGTAAGGACTTCCCGAGGATGTTAACCGAAACCGAACTTATACTTAGCAATCAAAACTTATTCTTGATACATAAAAATATGAGTAATCATTCATGCTTAACAAATACTTTTCAAACAAGCAAAGCAAAGCTTTAACAAGACGTTATAACATAGCTTTATTAAAAATACCACTAACTTAGTTCTCGGGACGTCGGGATCAAGGCAAAAGTCCAAGTCCTACAAACACATGGCAAGGTCCACTAAAAACACATCTTAAAACAAGTCTTATATGCATGCAAATGATCTCGGAAAAACATGCTGGGTAATAACCAGATCTTTGCCGAGGTCCCACACCTCCTGGCCGAGGTGTGGTTACCAAGGCTTCGGCGTGCGACTGCATGCCGAGGTTCATACAAGACAAACCAAAGGTGCAAGTGATCATGCAAGGTAGGCCAAGGTGAGATACGATGCTTGGCCTAAGTGTGAGGTCTAGGTAAGAATGATCTCGGCGACTACACTTCGGAAAGTGAAGTCTGGAAAATCTGGGTTGAAGAACATGAAGAATATGAATGCTAAAAATCATAACTTGTTCATTTCAAAACTGGGTTTTCATGCTATGAGTTCGAAAACATGGACCTGGGTACCCATACTTGAAAATCATATGAAAACAAACATGAAAACATGAATCTTGGCATGAGCTTTCGGATCAAAACATGACTTTTCTTGAAGAACACTTGAATATCATCTTCTCTTTCTAAAACCGAACTTCAAAGCAATGCATGGCTTACAAATCATATTCAATCATGCAATGCAATAACATAAACATAAAGAGCTACATGAGCAAATCAAGAATCTAACCTTAGAACACGAATCTAACGGTTTGATCTCTAGGAATCAAGCTTGGAAGTCTACTCTCTCTCCAAGAACTCCTTCTCCCTCTTCTAGAGCTTCTCTCTCTTCTTCCTTAGAACAAAATATAACAAATGATAGGTTTCTCTCTCTAACGGCTGACTTAACACTCAGCTCGGCCACGTGGCGTTACCGGGTTGGTCCTCCTCAAAAAGGTGACTGATTGACAAGACAAGGTTCTGACAAAGCGTATCTAACAAGCTTCACAGCAAACACTCCGGCCAGTGATGACATCGGCAAAAGACAAGACATCGGCAAACAAAGGACAATGACCTCAGCTGAGAACAACACTTCGGCAGTAAGGTAACAATGACATCGGCTTGGAAGGACAGAGCCTCGGCAACTAAGATGACAATGATCCCGGCTAGGAAGGACAACACTTGACTGAACTGTGCCACACCTCGGCCTAGATGTGCCACACCTCGGTCTAGGTCATACCACTTCCAGGACAAGATCACTTTGGTTCAAGATAACATCTCGGCCCAGATAATACACATCTCGGCCTCGGCGATACACACCTCGGCCCAGATGATAATCATCTCGGCCAATATGCCAGAACAAGGGTAGAGATCAAACAAAGGGATTCTAAAACAGTTAAAGGCTTAAAATGACCTCGGCTTGGAAATGATCTAGGCTTAACATAACTTAGGCTTGGCATAGCAAGGGAAGAACAAAGCATACACTTACCACTTAGGCAAACCATATACGTACAAAATAAGACAAGATTCATAAATGTTAACTTAACAAGGCAAAAGTATATGAATGCACATGAACTTGACTAAGCCATGAATGTGGGTCCTTACATCAAATGCCTTGGTCGCGTTGTAGACACCCCATTTTGATCGGACTTAAGCACTTTTAACCTCCCTCACCAAAAAAAATCAAATTGAATTTTTAATCCCAAACCTCACCTATTTTGGCCAAATGAAAATATTTTTATTATTATTTTATGAATTTGTGGTATTTTATACTTTTATATAATTTTGTGTGTTGTACATAGTTTTTGATGTTTTTATCTAAATTGGTATAAACATTTTTGATATTTGATAAAAAGAAAATGATAAAAAAGAAAAAAATATATAAATAGAAAATAAAAAAGAAAAAATGGTCAGATGGTGGAGGATGGGTGGAGCATAATAGAAAACAGATGACAGCTTTAAAAAAACAAAAGAGATGGAGTGGGGCGGTTTGATAAACAAGAATAAAAGAAAAATAAAAAAAGGTGGTGGAGAAGCATGATGGGGGAGAGTGGGAGATAAAAAAAAAAAAAAAAAAAAAAAAAAGAATCAACATAAGGGGCTTAGTGGGTGAATAAAATAAGAGTGAGATGTTTTTAGAGGGCCGGTGGACAGAGAGCATTTGTTTAAAAACAAAGAGAGAGTGAGTGAAAAATGGGGATGGAGTAAGAAACAAAAAATGTGAAAAGCTGGTCCTCTCTCCCTCTCTCGGGTTGGTCTCGCTCGGAGAATCATCTCCACTTCTTGAATTTTCTGTGGGTTTGCTATTCAAGACTGAGCTTCACCATAGACACCATACACAACACACACTGAGCTTCAACACCATTCACACACCACTCATACACACACCATTCACACGGACACACAGCAGCACACACGCACAGGGAGGATCACAGCAAGGGCTAAACCAACACAATCTCTCTCTCATTTGTTGTTGATGGTTCATAGACACTAGGCCAATTCTGTTGATGGCAGTCCAGTACAAACCCAACTACCTGCACTGCCACGGGTGATGGAGGGAGAGCCCTTGTTCTGACGAAAACAAAATGCACACATACACTTCTCTCTCTCTCTCTCTCTCTCTCTCTCTCTCTCTCTCTCTCTCCATTTTCTTTCTCTGGGGCTCTCTCACTCTCTCGGCAGTATTGGGTTGGAGCTGAACACACACACACACAAGGCACATGCAGAGCACCTCTTCTCTCTCTCAGCTATCTCTCTCTCTCTCAAAGGCTCGTAACAGAGGAGGTTGATGAGTTTATAATTGGGCTTCCCAAGTCTTGTGACGGAAAGGAGACGCAGCAATCCAACAAAGTTCGCAGTGGCTCGCCAAGGGAGAATCGATGCCTACGCTGCCATGCACACATGCTGTCATATACACAAGAGCACCACCAAGAGCACTGTCCAGTGTCATTGCCATATCGATTGTCCACCGTCACTCCACCATATCCACCCTTCCCTGTTGCTCCGCCATTGATGAGATCCTCACCCATCACCACCACCATCACCACCACCCATTAAAGAAGAAAAAGCTGATCTCTCTCTCTGCTTCTAATGGACGGAGGAGCTCAGTACAATCCTCGCACTGTCAAAGAGGTTTTTAGGGATTTCAAAGGTCGACCAGTCGGCATGATCAAAGCTCTCACCACAGATGTTGAAGAGTTTTATCAACAGTGTGGTCCTGAGAAGAAAAACCTGTGCTTGTATGGATCTCCAAATGAGCAATGGGAGGTCAATGTACCTGCTGAAGAAGTGCCTCCAGCATTCCCAGAGCCTGCATTGGGTATTAACTTTGCCCGAGATGGGATGCAGGAAAAGGATTGGCTATCCCTTGTTGCTGTCCACAGTGATGTATGGTTACTTTCTGTCACCTTCTATTTTGATGCTAGATTCAGATTTGATAAAGCTGACAGGAAGCGACTTTTCAATATGATAAATGATCTTCCTACAACATTTGAAGTTGTTACTAGTGCTACAAAGAAACAACAGAAGGAGAAATCTTCAGTCTCAAATCACAGTAGCAACAAATCCAAGTCAAATTCTAAAGTGGTGGGGCCTCCATTGAGGATGAGTACATGGGCTGAGGAGTGCAGACCTGCTGGATTGAAAACAAATGGCTCTTTGCCAGTTGTTGGCTTTATGAGTAGTCGGGGGTTTAAAACGTTGGGCTTCACATGCAGTTCTTTATTTTATTTTTATTTTGAGAGTTTGTGAAGATTTTATTTTATTTATTTCCCTCGAATCTGTAATAATTCAAGTATTGTAATAATCTCCTCACCCCGCTTCTTTCTATCCCATTCTTTAATTGCTTTCCCTAATTGTGTATGTATATATCTGACATGTCATGCATATCCATGCTTTGCATCCATGTTTCATACATCTTGATTCGGTTAAGTTTGCATTTATGGATTTTATCAATTCCTACGTGATTATGTGCACCATCTCATATCTTAGAAGCCGAATCTTTAGCTGCATCTCGTGAGTGAACTGCATTAGAAATTTGTATATAAGATCATGCATATTTTTACTAACTTTGTTTTGTAACTGTTCAAGGGACGTCGATATCTCTATGAGTTTTTGTACTTTAGCATCTTATTTGTGTGTGTTTTTCTTATTATATGTTTAGCATCCTACCATGTGGCTAATTGCTTGAATGATAAACTGTTTGAATGCCTGTGGATGAAGGCTTATTATTTGAATTGGAATGATTCAACGAATGTACGTTTTAAACCCACTTTGTAGTGGCAAATTCATAAACTTTAAGCCCACTTTGTCAAGTGGCAAATTCAAACCCTTTTCGAAAAACAAACATGAAATTGAATTGTTCCAATTTAAGCAAATTAGTCTATACTTGTATGCTTCGTATAGTAAATTTTAGGATTTACTAAATAATCAGAACATGAACATATAAAGAAAATAAAATTCATAGCATGGTTTAGTAGAGGCCGATCTTTTGATAGGGTGAGCGAAGGTGCTCATTATTGACCTTCCCCTCTCATACCTAAGGTTCCGAGCCAAGCATCATTGGTTACGACAAACAGTGGCCTTGGCACTAGTCATGGGTTTCCTAATTTCCCAAAATATTAGGTGGCGACTCTGAGATCTGATGACGCAGTCCATTTTTGGCAAATGTTTTTGCAATAAAATGGATTTTCTGTAAAGTTGTCAAATCTGGACTCTCATCTACGTTTCACATTGCACTAGTGACACTAGATCAAAGAGATCTCGGGAGTTCGAACTGTTCAATGCGTGCAGGTACCCCCCGGGCATGTTACACGCGTCTGCCTCTGCGCACTCCTAGGCTCTCTTTGACTCCTTTAATTCAGTCATTAATTTGGCATTCTCTGCTTTGACCAACTTCAACTCGCTGTCTATAAAGGTAGCCCTCTCCTCGGCAGCCTGCCAAAGCAAATCGGCATGTCTTGCTTTCTCCTCTTCAGTAGTAGCTTTCGCCCGCTCATCTTCCACCCTCTGGGCTTCGGCCTCTGCCTTTGCAATCGTCGCCATCAAATCAGCCATTGCAACCTCAGCCTTATTTCTTTCACCCTCAAGTTGGCCTTCTATAATGCCGAGTTTCTCGATTACGTCGTAGTGCCGACGACCGATTTCTACTATCCTGTGCGCCGCCTAACAAGCATGATATAGCAATCATATTAGTCAACATAAAAACGGCATAAAAAGATCCATCCCAGTACATACCAATATAGCCGACTGAGCCGCCAAGGCAATAGAGACGACGTTCGGCTCGGCACGAAACGCAGCTTTGTCCGACGGAAGCGAAAGTGGTGATGCTATACTTAAAGCCACGGCGGGATCCTTAATGGCCAATCCATTAGCCAAAACCGGCGCACTTTTCATCCTTGGTTGGATAACGAACGGCTCTGCCGAATCCGAAGAAAGAGCCTCTATCCTTTGCAGTTTATCAACATGCTCTTCTGGTGATTTGGTAAGGACTTCGGCGGGGCGCTTTTCACCCCTTTGATTGGTTTGATCTGAGCCTGAGATTTTCATTGGTTGCCGATCAGGGACTTCAACAGCCACAATCAATTCATGCGTTGTTTCTGGAACGACCGCTGGAGGCGGAGTTTCTAGGTTCTCCCCAACACCACTGGCTCTCCTTCTCGCAGCCATCTTCTCGACATTCCTTCTTTTGGAAAACTAGGCAAGTGACTCTCCACTCATCTCCTTAGACTCAGCCCCTAGCAAATCTCCTAATTCGGTAAAGATGTTATCCTCTAGAGAAGCAATCGCCACTCGGCCAGAAGTAGAAGGTTGGTTGTTTCCCTATGGTTGAGTTGCTCAAAGACCAACTCAATTTCCCTGTTTAATTCTTATTCTTCCAAACGGCCCCCTCGTTCAGCGTCTTCGGCGTCTGAGCTTTCTTCTTCTAAACGGCCCTCTGACCTAGCTTCTTCAGCATCTGAACCCTCAAGGCCATTCTTCCTTAGGCTCTTGTAGTTGGGGAATATGAGTGTCGTAAGTTGTTGATCTCCCCTCGGCACAGGAATATGATCTGCCGCCAAAAACGTTGAGTAGGTTGGATCGTATCTTAACAAAATGTGTGCGGCACGCCCCTGTCTTTGAAGGTTGGCACGCCCTTTGTACTTAAGGACCGTCTTCACTAGATTAAGAACGACTTCATCTGTCGACGGGAGGACTCTCTTCAAGTCGTTACCTGCACAACAAAACTGGTCAGTAATCTGTTAGCGCCGAATATAACGTTTAACTAGTAATTACTTTCAGCCACCTGGCTCACCCTTTCGTCTCGACATAGGGTCTTGGCGATCTTCTCTCTCACTAAATTCCCAATTGCCTTGAACGGTGACCATAACATTGTCTACTCTTTTTCCAGAGCTGGCAAGTATAGTCACCAAGTGGTGATCTATGTCCTTGGCTCTAAGAAAATAATGGCCCTGACAACCGGTTGATTTCGCCATGACATAGCAGTGCCGAATAGTTGGGATTCCCAAGTTGAGCCTAAGTCGGCGGTTCAGTTCCACTATACTCATAATTATACGATAAAAATTCACATTGGGGTGAGAGGGAATGAGCCCCCAGTAACGCAGAACAGTTCTAAGGAAAGGGCGTAACAAGAAATGAACCCACTCTCAACAATTGACAGGAGAAGGAAGACGATGGTGTTCACATCCGCCATCTCCATGTCAACCACACTGTCTGCAACGAGGGATAGGTGGACATTGTCTGGGATCGAAAAGTGACGACGAAAGGCAGTAACTCGCTCTTTAGAGAGGAGAGCTTTCAAATGAGTCGCCATTTCAGACGAAATAGAAGATATACAACTAAAAATACGCAAAAGGATTGGACTGCAAACAAAAGAGGAAAAGAGCAAAGGACTTACAGGCCAAAACGAGGGAGCAAATCAAAGAAGCGCTATGGAGCAAAGTTAAAAACGCAAGAGTCTTGTGAGGAGGCAGGAAGAACGGTGTGAAGAATGCCAAAGAGCCAAGGTTCAACACATGCAAATTTCAAATCGTATTAAATGAATGTCAAACTACGAAAAGGCGGGATGCAATGATGATTCCATATTGCGTCTGATCTAACGTATCAATACTAAAAGGCACGCATGTGTCGTATTTCCAATTTTTGAGGTCTGTTCAAGTCTATAAACCGAGTAGAGGCTGATCATACCGAATAACAAATGTTAATCAGATGTTCCGGAGGCAATTGTGGTGGCCGAATAAATAAGATCTAGAGATTCATGAACTGACCAAGTACAAGTCAGCCCATACCGGGTCCATCAGCTGGCCACAGACAAATCGGCCCATGCTAGGCCCAGTGAACGCTGTAGCCGAATACAATCGAGTTGAAGGGTCGTCGAAGCCATGTACCCCATGGGCTGTATAGGAGGCCCAGAAATGAGGTCAAAGCCCAAGAGGAGGCAATGGAACCTTAGAAGGTCCTGGAGGAACAATATAAAAAGAAGAGCCATAGTCAGGAAAAATGAAACGAAAAAAAAAAAGAAGAGAAAAAGATAAACAAGATAATGAAGAAGGATTAAGGAGTTATGTTTGGACAAGAGAGTATTTCTAAATCCATTACACCACAGATGTGGAGGAAGTAGAATTTAGCCATTCATCCATTGAGTTGATAGCTTTTTTCCTTCTTTTCTTGCTTTCCTTAGTTATAATCTCTTCTTGTTTCTTATTTTGGATCCTTATGAATATGTTTGGGAGTAGCAATTAGCCATCCATTCACAACTTTATGCAGAGTAGCTTTTCTTGCTATTACACACTTTCTCTCCGCATATCCCTTCTTCTAAGAGCTTTGATCCATGTGTCTCAACTCTTTACTCAATGTCAATGAGTGCTAGAGGTTGTTTCATAGGATTGCTTGGGTGATCCATGGAATTTGATGTTGAAAAAGTTGTGTTTTTTCCTTTTATTGAGTATTTTGGAAGTAAAGCAAGACATTTTGGGTCAAAGGATATTGAAACCTTCCTTCTCAATCATTTGTAAAACATAAAAAGGGGTGAAAGCATCCTTGTTCTATGAACAGAAGAGGAGTTTTCAATGGCTTTGATGAATCCCTTGTTTTAAAAACAAAGCCTCCACTAAGAAATGATTTACATTAATCTATTCTCTCCAATTAATAACATTGATTTGGGTATTGATTTGCCCTAATTCACAAAGAGATGATGTAGCTTCGCAACAATTTCTTAGGCTTGAATTTGTTCTTGTTTTGATCCATTTAATTTGTTAATTTATAGGAAAATATCTATTGTATATATCTGTTTATGTTGTTAATGGTTGAGACCCATCTACCTCTTCCCTAAACGGTTCCTATGAATGGAGGTAGAATGGATGAGCACCCTTCGGAAGTTGTTTTTTTTGCTTCTGTTTTGGAATTTTTGTACTGACCTAAATCTCAACTGGAAGAAAAGTTCAGCAGGCCAATTTCCTGTTTAGCCAGCCCATTTTATGTTTGGCCAGATGATTCTCCCAAGAACACAGCAAACAGCTTCTGAGGAGTGCTCTCCTAGGTGGTTCTGGAGTTGTTGGATGATTTATTTCCTTTGTTTAATATGATTTGTTAGATTCAACAGTAGTTTGATTAAATACATTCATTATTGTAATAATTCCTTCAATCTCCCATTCTTTTCTTTTATTTATTCATTATTGTAATAATCTCTCTCTTCATCTTCTCCTCTTCTTTTCCATTCAAATTGTTGTAATAATCTTCCAACCTCACGTCTTTCCAACCCTTTTATTTACAAGTTTTCTTGCATAACATCACGTCTTATTTTTTCACGCTCATGTATTACATCAATTTTTCATGCATTCAGGTTCGACTCATTTGCATTTGTGAAGTTCATAATTTCTAAATTAAATATGTACACCATCCCATGCCTTGAGATGATATCCATGCCATATCTTAGTATCCAGACCTATAGATACATGTCATGTATGTATTGCATTAGTTGAAAACACATAGGATCATGCATATACTAAACTATTTCTTTGGCTCAATCCAAAGTACTAGGTAAGTGTTTTTTTGCTTTAGCATGTTGTATGTACGTGTTACTTATCATGTTCATTGCTATACCATGAGGCTAAATGCTTAATTGAAATATCTGTTTGAATTTCAGTTGGCATGCCATTGATTCTTCACTTCAGAGTTTGTACAAAAAGACTTTCCAAAAAAATGTATGAAATGAAAGCATGACCAAAATTGGTGACACGGTCTATATTTGATTGTCTCAGATAGTAATGTTAGTATAAATAATAACTAGAACATGAATATATATTGATTATAAAAACCACATCATGACTTAATAGAGGTCGATCTTGTGATCGGGTGAGCGGGAGTGCTCAATTAATGACCTTCCCTTCTCATACCTAAGTTCCCAAGCTGAGACATTTTGGTTATGATGGATAATAACCTTTGGCATGAATCACGAATGTCCTAATTTTTCCAAAAGACTAAGTGGCGACTCTGAAATCTGGTGATGTAATCAATTTTTGGAAAATATTTTTCAATAAAATGGATTTTCTATAAAACTTGACGGATTTGGACTCTCATTTTTTGTTTCACATTGTACTAGTGACATCAAATCGGAGATTAAGAGTCTGAATTGTTGGGTGCATATGGTAACCCCAAAGGTATCCCACAGTTGGGAATTAATATTTCAAAATAATTTATGTCTGCAGTTTGAACTTCTATGAGTAGGGTGTTATTTGCTCGAGCCATGGTTTGGTCGCTCGAGCAGTATTTTGTGTCTAATGCTCGAGAGGTCTTTCTTTCACTCAAGCGGTCTCTTTGTAGGTTTGAACTACTGGTAAGGGGTCATTATACGCTCGAGCCATGTTTTGTTCGCTCGAGCAGTTCTTTATGTCTAACGCTCGAGTGGTGTTTTGGTCGTTCAAGCGGTCTATACGTATATCAGTATGGGAAAAAGATATTTTCTTTCACTTTTTAATCTCTTTCTCTATAAAAGGTAACTTCATCAGATTTCTTCACTCTTTCTCTCTCTCTAGTTCTTGTCTAAACACCCCTATACACTCAAATCCGTTAGTCTCACCGCCATAGTGCTTTGGGAAAAAGTGTAAAGCTCGTAGAGGTGAACATTCTAATCGAAAAAGTTTTCGTTTTCGGCTCCGTCAAACTTTGGGTCTTATTCTTCTCTCCATCTAATCTTGAGGTAAGGATTTCTTCAACCTCTTTGTATGATTCTTATCCTCATTATGTGTTCCTTGAAAGTGTAGTGATTTTGGAGTTATGGGTTTGATTTAGGGTTTGATTTGGATTTGGTTTTGGGAGTATAAAAGAGAAGGTTTTAAATGGGTTCGTGGGAAATGTTGCGGGATGAGTATATTGTTAAGTTGGATTGAAATCTTAAAAATCTCTCTGTTAAATGTGTTTTTGAAAGAAATAGATGTTTTGTTGGAAATCATTGATTTTTGAACTAAGAACAAAGAGAAAGACAGTGAGCTTTTGAAATAATAATGTAAATATGTTGTTGATGATGAGAGTGGAGTTGAATATATATTATCACTCCTATATTGAGATTATGAAATTATACATGTTGTTTGGAGATTTATCTTTTGTATAGAGTTCCTGTTTTGGGTTATCGATGGAGAATATCTTTGATTATTGTAGAAATTACATAAGGATTAGGTTAATTGAAATAATTATTCACACATCTTGCATTGAACATTATTTCATAAATGTATCATTTTGAGAAAAATACATGAATACCTTGGTGAATCTGATTAGGGGTGTGGTGTTATTTATGTTGGCCTGTATGTCTTTAATGAAAGTCCAAAAACCCGCATGGTTAGGTGTCAATCCTTCCAGTTAGTACTAATAAAATGGCTCTAGTAATGCTTGTATAGCCTACTGGTAGACACTTATCAAGAGATTTCCAGAGTTGTGTATCCACTGCCTGTTTTCTGATTCAAAAAGTATTGTTTTACGAATTGATTTATAATCATGACATTGCACTATTTTGAAAGAGAAAAGTGTGACGTTTTTGTAAATGGCATGCATATGCATTCACCATATGACTTTGTTAAGTATCATACAGTGTGTTAAGGCATTCTCTACTAGGTTTTAGCTCACCCTATGTGGAAATCAACTTTTAGGTGCTAATGGTATGCCTATGCAAAGGACTTAACTTGGGAGGATCTTGGAGCTAAAGGCTCATTTGTCTTTCTTTTATTGTAAAATCTTTTGTACAAGTCTCGAGCTTTTTATTTGTTTTGGGCTTGATCCATTTTGTTGTAACCAAGTATCGTTTTGGAAATTTATAACCATTAAGGTATGAACTTATCCAAATTTCTTTTCATTTTTTGTATATCGCCATGTGTCACATGTTATAGATTCAAAATATAGGGTTTACAAATATATAATGTATGTGGTACCTTTTGTAATATCATTAAGTTAATTAATGAAAGAACGAAATCTTATTAGTTTCCGCATAACTATCGTACTCTATGAGATTATCTATTGTTGTTATTTGGGGGTGCTACAATTTCTAGAACCTCTAGTAGCAACTATTTACCGGTCTCTAGAAATTGTTTTTTAGCGGCAATTATACATGTCGTTCACAAAAAAGTGTTTTCTCCCACTTTTTGGTGACACAAATTGCCATTGCAAAAGGTATTAAATTTCAATTGCAAAAAAAATTAACCAAAACTTCATGTCGCAAAAAACTTTTGGCTCGTCCCCTTTCACCCAACCCTCATTTCCGTCACTAAAGTTTTTGTGACAGTTTTCATAGTTTTTGACCGTCACAAAATCTCTTCTTGTGGTGAAAAGTTTGTTAAACAAACATTTAAAAAAATAAATAAATAAAGAAGAAGATTGATTGTAAAGGATTTTCCATTTCAAAAAGAATAAGAAAGTGCTACCTTGACAAAGTATGCCAGACAATTTGTGCACATTGTCCTTTAGTAATTCTTTTGTTGGGAATAGATAGATTTGTTCTAACCATGATGTGCATAAATCCTTAATTTATGTATATCCCATGAGTATAAACATGAAAAATGACTTGGAGTTTAATTAGCAAACTACTTTTTGCATTTTTCCAATTAATAGAAAATATAGAAATATACATTTATGTTTCTCTATGAAGAAGAGAAGCATTTTTATACTTGAATATCAACTCTACGTTTAAATGTATATTCTAAAATAAATAATATTTAAATAAAAAAAAAATTTTCTTAGAATGTCTTGTAGTATGAAGTCTAAAATATATATACATATATTGTGAGTAGGTAAGCTTATGAGTTTACATTAGGCATACTTATGATACAATATATTTTACCTTGAATCAAGAATTAATAGTGATAATGATAAAAAAGAAAATAAATTATAATAACATCAATAATATTAAAATAATAATTATAAAGTTGGTACGAGTGTTTTGAACAATTGCACAAGAAAGTCTAATAGCAAAATGAAAGGGATTCATTAGTTTGTTATTATGTCCCGTTTGGAAATTAGCTATTTTAATTAGTTTTTTTTCATTTTTTATGAAAATAAGTGTAAAAAATAGGGTTTATTACACTTTATATGCCTAAATTATTACCAAATTATCTATTTAATTCTTAAACTATTGATTAAGTCTACTCAGTCCTTAAAGCATACAAATTAGCATCTATTTAGTCCATAAATTATCGATTGGATCTATTAAGTTACTAAAATACTTTATTCAAATCTATTTAGTTCCTGAAATGATTAAAAAAAATAAAATATATGCCCATAAGTATTATAAATTAGTAAAAGATCCTACCTAATTAAGATTTTATTACAGAAAAATCTTAAATTTTTATTTTTTTCTTTAAAAAGTGTTTCATTTCGTTGTGTGTTTAAATTAAAATTAGAGTCTAATTTCTCAATCTTGTTGATAAAATTATGAGTATTACAAATAATAATACAACAAAATAATATATTAACTAAGTTATAAAAAGAACTTAGCAAAAAGCTTAAAAATAATTAATTAGAAATTATAAATAAAATTTGGCATATAATATTCAATAAAAACAAGCACGTAACCATTGTAAAATATAAGTAAGAAAATACTATAAATAATTACCCTTACATTTAAAATAAAAATAAAAATAAAAATCATGATAAGTACCAACGCTCACTTTTCAAATACAGAATAAAATTTAAATTTTTTTTGAAATAAAATTTTAACTAGATAAGGTCTTTTATTAATTTATAATATTTATGGACTCATATATCTTTTTTATTTATAATTTTTCATGGACTAAATATGTTTGAATTAAATGCTTCCGGGACTTAATGGATTCAATCAATAGTTTAGATACTAAATAGATTTTGATTTGTATACTTCAGTGACATAGACTCAATTGATAGTTTAGGGACTAAGTAGAAAATTTGGTGATAATTTAGGAATATAAAGTATAATAAATCCAAAAAAGTAAAGTAGAGTGTTTTATATATATATATATATATTTTGACTATTTTAGCCAAATACCAAATAAGGCATTAGTACAAATTAATAAAATGACAATCTATAAAAATTATTTAACTGGCTTTGGAAGAAATTTCTAAACTGTTAGTGCGAATTAGTGTATTATGGGAATGGTTATTATTCCATTAACGAAAAATAGGAGCCATAGATTATGAAATATTGACTCGAGGATTCAAATATATGACGTTATTGACGGCGTCTTGATCGTAGTCCTTGAAACTTATTCTGCCAGAGAAGTAGTTGTGTCGTCCGAGACTTCTGGCCCAGGCAATTTTGCCCAGTGAATGTTTGGATGGACTACAAAGATACATCGTTGGAAAATGTACGGAGTATTCAACAGACCTTGTGTGAATTTAGAAATCTTTCGCTTTGATAGCGTAAGAATAATTTCAATGCTACTCTTCATTTTTTACTAGTTAAAATATAAAAAATGAAATTTTTTTTTCATCTATGTGCTCCAACACTATTATTTATTTTACTCATTTATTCACAGAAAACTATTTAAAATATCTTTACAAACTCTTCAAATTTAGTTAGCCTGAATTTGTTTTGTAAATTAACTATCATAATAGCTACCCCATTGAAGGGACTAAGGATAAGGTTTTAGTTACAATAGTTAACAAATCTCTTTTCAATAGTGATTGGTAGTTCGAAAGACCCTTCCCCGAATCCCCCCCCCCCCCCCCCCCCCCCCCGCGAAATCAAAACGACGTCGTTTTGGTCGTTTTATTTTTTTATTTATTTTTTTCAGAAGAAGAAAATCAGAAGAAGGAAGAAGAAGAAGAGAAGGAAGAAGAAGAACTGGAGGGGGCCAACAAAATCGAGCTGGAGGCGGAGGCGGGAGGCGGAGGCAGAGGCAGAGGCAGGGAGGCGGAGGCAGAGGCGGGGGCTGCGAGGCAGAGGCAGAGGCGGAGACGACCGCGGGACTACGACGAGCTGCGACGACGAGGCGACGGCGGGCGACGATCGAGCGGAGGCGACGACGGGCGGAGCTCCTCCTCTTCCTCTCTCTTCTCTCTCTCTCTCTCTTCTAAATTTCGAGCTGTTCGGGGGAGAGGGAAATTTCGGGGGAAAAATCATTTTTGATCTCTTTTGAAAAGAATCCTTTGGAGATGTTATAAGGAAACCTGAATGGAATAATTTTGAATACACACATAGAAAAGTAAAGTCAGCTTAATTTTTAACACAAATAAGTCTTACAGGCTGTTGTGCAACCCATGAGACTTATTTCAGTGCCTATTTTAATGATCGAAACAATTAAATTTCAAAGTATATCAAATAAAATATACATACAAACAATTAAATTCTTCAGATATCGATGACCCCTTCATCAAATTACATTTGATCTAAAAACAATAATGATAATTGTGATTTGAATTATAAAATTGGATACAAATGCAATTCAATGAAAGAATCATTAATATCTAACCAACTTAATTTTTTACATATATTTTTACTCAATGTATCCCAAAAATTAAACAATTCAAATTATTAAAATGAATCCCAAAATGAGCCCCACAACAGGGGCTACTATGCAGCACCACATCCACCCTTAGTCCTCCCCGTTCTCTCTAAAGCTATGTTCGGTTCATAAATTTAACCAAAAATTTAAAAAGAGCAAAGGAAAAAGTGTGTAAAAGATATATAAAATGTAATTATATTTTATTCATATTTTACCTATATTTTTCCGTTCTTTTTCCAATTCTCTCACCAAATTCATGAACCGAACCCAGACGAAATGATCAAATCTAGAACTCTTAGGCATTGAACTTATTGTATATCCATTTATTGATAAATTAAGCAAGATAAATGGACCCAATTGCAAGAACAACAATGGAGCTTTCAATTAAAAAAAAAAATCCTCAAGACCCGTATGTCTCGAGAAAACATTACTCAATTCTTACGAGTATGACAACCTGCTTCTACAAATAAAAATGGCAAAGAGGTTTTGAAAACAGCAGCAAAATTAAATTACATTTGCCAACTGAACTGATTATTCATGAGCTTATACCCGACTAAATATCAATCTCTCTTTCCAGTTTTAATCAAAAAAAGTGACCGCATGCTCTCTGGTCCCAAATTGTATTCCTATGAGCGTAATTATTTAAAGAATGCCATATGGTAGAAGGATTATCGTGCATGCCTTCATACTCGAAGCTTGTGGTTCAAACCAGTTGAGAAGGTTTACCTATCAAGCAAAGCTCAGAATATCCTTCATTTTGAGAACCAAAGGTGTGTTGCCAGACCATGATTTAATTATCAATCAATCAAGTTGCAGCTTTAGGTTTTGTTTTCTGCTTCTTGGCATCTAATGTGGCCAAGCCCGTGCCCAAACCAACAGGAGCTTGATCTTGCTGCGCTTGTTTGGACTGGTCATCCTCTAGCACATCTCCAGGTCCACTTGAAGAATGACCGTTAGCTTCTTTCTTTGCTTCACCAGTTTCTGTGTTGTTCGTTGTCGCATCTGGCGTCATCCCTGAGTTGATTATGTTGAGGAGTTGAGTGAGTGGTGGCATGGCCTGGACAGGCACTCCGTGTGGGCGAATTAAAAGCCCCCTTGCTGCAGCCTTCTTCCTCACCTCCGCTGCAGCACGAGCTGCTCTTTCATCAACTCCCCTCCCTCGTGGAAGAGCCTCTCCAACAATTGCTGCATTAAGAGATTTGTTATTCACAGAGGTGCCAGAACTTCCAGATCCTCCAGCTGCAGCAGCTGCTTGAAATGCATGTATTAGATCTGGATGGGCCTGTCCAGTAAATTTAGCTTCAGATGAAATCCTTCAAAATACTCAAAAAATTAAGCAGGCAACCCTATTGAAATGCATTGAAATGACGATATGATACAATTCAATAATTGCTAGCATTTTAATTAAGCACATAATACATATGAATTACAAACATTTTATCTTTTGAATGCCAAACAAGAAAACAAAATAGAACTTGACAATTATTGTATTTAAAGAAGCCTAAATGTTACTGAAATATTATAAACTTAGAATAATTCAATATTAAAATTTGGGTAAATTACATTGACACCCCTTGAGGATTTTGTTTAATACAGATTCACAACTTTTTATCATTAATTCTACTTGAACATATTCTTATCGAGTGATAATGTACAAACATAAATTTTATATAAAATTTTCAAACATAATGATATAACTTAATAGTGACCTTTCACTTTAAAACAAAACAACCATACAACATTACTATCACAACAATTTTATGATATTTTTTGTATAAATTTTTATATATTAATATAATTTTTCATTTTTATTTCCACCATCATTTTTCTTTCTCGTCTATTCACCCACATTTATTACAGTATTAACAAACACCTTCATTCACATTTATTACAATATTACTGATTTTTTGTATTTTTTGTATTTTTTTGGTATTTGGTGAATTTAAAAAAAAAAATACAAAATATTATACTTCCTAAATATATCTAGATTAGATGTATCCAAAAAATAAATAAATAAATGCTTAAAATATTAAAAAAATCAGTAAAAATAAAAAAATTAAAAATAAAAAAATTTAATTTTTTGCGAGTTAAACCAAAGAAAATTATTGTTATTTCTCTTGAAATGACATAAACAAAATATCAACATTATTTTATTATTTAATATGTATAAAGGCTAAAGGGTAAATATGTCATTTTAATCTAACAAGGGGATAAGTGTAATTTTTCAAACATGAGGGGAGAATCTGTATTAAACAAAGACCTCAAGGGGTGTCTGTAATTTACCCTTAAAATTATCACAAACAACAATGAATTGTAACTGTTTGTATTTTGCAATATTTAACAAAGAGTGACAAAAAAAGTTGAATGTTCAACCATTCCATGTCTATTGTTAATACAGATTTAGATTTTTAAGCGGTTTGGTTTATTTAATTTTTATTTCCCTAAAAAATAATATTACGGTAGATCAGAACAAAAATACTTTCACCTTTTAGGATTGCATTCCATGCCAATAATCACTATGCTTGGTTATCATTTTTCAAAAACACTTTTCAGAAAATTCTATTTTTTTATTTTCCTTGTTTTTTTTTTTTTTTACTGAATTTTTTTTAATATTTTGAGCAATTTTTAAAATTTTTAAACATACCTAACATACATATACCTAAAAAGTAAAAAAAAAAATTGAAAAAAACCTTTTAAAAATTCACTAAATACCAAAAATACAAAAAAAAATACGAGAATTCAGTACATTTTTTGTATTTTTATGTATTTATTAATTTTTAAAAATATTTTTTCACAAATTTTTTACTTTTTAGATTCATCTAAGTAAGGTGCATCTAAAAAAGTAAAAAAAATGTTTAAAATTTTAAAAATATTTACTAAGAACAAAAAAATACGAAAACTAAAAAACTCAAACCAAACACACTAAATAATTTTATTGATAATAGTAGACCTTTTTCTTTTTTGGAGCTGGAGGGGAAAGAAGAATGGGGAAGGCGGATCAAAAGTACCTTCAGGATATCAATAGCCTTCTGAGCAGAACCTGCATTCAGACCTTGACCTTTCTGCTTTTGTGCATTCATCTGTCAATGTAGGAGTATAAGTAACAATAATAAATAAGCAAATAACATTTAAAAGTCTTTGAAGTACGCAAAACACACAAACTTTTCAACAGTTTCTAGCATTTACCTGCAATTCACGCATCTTAAATGTTTTCATCCAGTTCTGGGAATCACGTGTCCTGGAATCCTCCTCTCCAAGTTGTTTGACAAGTATATCATATGTCTTCTTTTCATGCTGTCATAATGAAACCTTGATTGGTCATTATAAAAGCACAAGTGTCTATATTCATCCATGAATCGCATAGAAAACATAAAATCCCAAGTTACATGCCTGGTGAGAGAGCTTAAAAGCACCCATGCAGTTGAAAGCAATGGCCAGAGCATGATAGCACACAGCAGTGTGAATATGTTCCTCGCCTAAGAGCCTCTCATTCTTTTTCAATGCTTCTTGCAAATAACGAAGAGCTGTGTTCATCTTTCCAATATCTTGGTACATCATTGCAACATTTATAAAAGTTGAAGCCACATCAGGGTGGTCCGGGCCAGAAGATAAACTTAGGAGAAGTAATGCTCGGGACATGTGACGAAGTGCAAGTTCAGTCTGGTTAAGCCCGTGGTAAAAAAGAGCCATATTGCCATAACTGCAGTAGCCACCAGATCACGTGAGCGCGAGGATAGATGTAAAAAATAAGTTTTTTCTTATATCCACTGTTATCAGGGTGTCCACAGCCCAAAAGCAAAGAGAGTTCTATTTTTGAACTTGCATTTGATACAAGTAAACTAACACATAATTCTTATGACTCAGAATAAAAATGATTTGTAAACAGAATTTATGTACAAAAAATCCTATCAGAATGATGTGTTAATGGCAATCTTGAAATAATAAGCCATTTTTATGGATTTTGTTATTTGAAATGAATGAATATTGGGTAGACACATCATTTTGTATAGATTTTGTGTATTACTTTTATGTTTCTGTATACTCCTATAATAAATAACAATGTTTCAAATCTTTATTCATTTATGGTTTTATTTCCTTTTATTGGGTGAATCTATTACCTCTGCACCCTCTTCTTTCTTTTTTCTTTTCTTTTTTTTCTGGTGATGACTCCTCCATCCAAAAAGGATGGTTTTGAGTCTTCAAACACCAGAAACAAAAGAAGCAAATTCATTTTAGTTGTGCTGTCCCAATATAGCCTTACTGAAGCAATTAAATATAATAAGAATACAAAGGCAAAGAACTGGTGCCTGTGAGCAGTATCAGGATGGTCCAGGCCAAGGCAGCGCTCATTTATAATAAGTTCCTTGTGTTGTTGCATTATTGCTCCAGCCATGTCTCCGGCATGATACAAAACCATGGCAAGGTAACTGAGAAGAAAAAAAACCACAGGATTACTTTCCCTATGGATTATTTTGTTAAATAGTATATTCGTAAGCACATGAAATACATGATCCTATAGATTTCAATAACAATGTTTTTAAACCAGATCTATGTTACTTGGATCGTTTCGATACGTGGAACGGGAACGGGATCGTGATACGCCACATGCTCTAAAACATGGTACGATAGGGGTGGAGTGGTATATATTACACTAGAATATAAAGTACTTCTAGAGCAATTTTCTTTTAGCTATCAAGCATCCAATAAAATATATATATTCATTTTTTATGTTTTTGTCTTGTCAAAACTTAAGTCATTTTAGATTTTAGTTCATTATATTTGATTTTTTTCCTTCTCACACTCAAGAAAATATATTAGAAAAAAAACTTTTGGGATCGCTTTGAATCACAAAATTTACAATTTTGGAATGGAAGTGTACCACGTTTCGGAATATGTACCAATACATAATTTGCTAAGGTAATAGCATTTTCTGGTAACACAGAACCAGAAAATGATTCAATTTAGAAACATCAGTAATCAATCTTCAAAAACTAGTTTCTCCCAGAAATATATTTCAAAAGTCAAAACCATAGTCTTGCACCACACATTACACTTCATGCTAAACTGTCTCTTGAGAATGTTGATCACCAGTAAATGAGACACTTACAAGCTGTCTTAGAGATGGACATTTTGTTCAACAAAAGAGGTGACATGAAGATCCAAGTAATATAACCAGCTATTCAAAGACCAAGATGAAGCACCAGTATGGCTATTTTGTTCAGACTGAAAAGTAAAGCAGAATCATCTTAATAGGCTAATTGAAGATAATTACCGACAGCAGTTTGCAACCTCCCGATGCATTGGACCGGTCACCTGCAGTTTATCACAAACTGATTATTTAACTTTATAGAACAACATATTTGACTCAGACCTGTTCTAAAAATGTCAAGGTGTTTCGAATTCTTTGTTGACACATAAATCAAGTTTAACTAGTAGAACAAACCTGCTGAAGTATTGTGAATGCTTCGGAAAATAATGCGTACGCCTCACTAAGCATTCCCTGAAATAAGTAACAAAGGAATTAATGGTCTGTTTCTTCCTACTAGACTTTGGAATCACAAAATTGTAGCAATTACACTTGAGCTTAAATTAGAAGAATCTCTGATACAGTTAAAAGTCACAGGCACATTTTCACTTGCAACCATTATTAATAGCTCATGGTAAAAACATCTAGCTTTCATAATTTGCAAATAATCTCTTATATCACAAATAGTATAAAGGTGCTTTTAATTCTTTAAAAGAATTCAACAAAAGTAAGATATTTTTTTGCCTAGCACACACATTGCTACACCTCCATTACCGGTCTACCTTGGACTTTTGTTTTTAATTCTTCTACAAGTAAATGCTAAATGTTTATTTAGAACTATTTTCCTACTTTTAGACATATTTGTAAACATTCCTGAGTTATTTGTATTAGGTTTATGATAACACAAAAGAACTATTCATACCTCCGCCAACTGAACTTTTCCTGTTTCCACAAGATCCTTAGCTTCCGAACATACAGGTATAGAATGCTTAACCACTGGTTGGAGATTCAAAATATCTGATATTTGGAAAGGAGCCACAACATCAAGATCATATTTGCGAGCTGCAATGGTTATGCCTACCTGTTCAAAGCACCAAATACAAGTGTCAAATAAACCATTCAAGAGCACACACTATACCATAAGATATCATTTTCGGAGACGAAACAGCTATTAACCGAATTTGAAACATAGTTAGAAGTTAGTGAATATTTGAAGATAGTAACACACAAGTTCTTACAGTTCCATCCACGGCCGAACTTCTAGAATTTGGACATTTTACATGCCCACAAATGAGAATGATCACACACCAAGAGCAAAATAAAACTATCAGTACATAGTTGAAAAAATACCAAATTTTCATAAATGAACTTTTGACAGTCCATATCTCATAGTAATCAACTATTTTGTGGCATTACATAATGAAATGTTTCGGATCAAAATTTATAGGACCATTTTGCAGAACTATTGTAGGGCTTGCACTAATTTAGCTTGATCATACACATTTATTGTTTAGCTTACTGATATATACATATATATAGGTGTGTGCATTATATACGAATATGTATATCTATTATTTAAATCATTGTAAATATAAAATGTACATATGGTTTTTTAACTGAGAGTCTGAGGGATAGACAATAAGGCTAAATTAACTTGTCCAAGTTAGCACCTCCAACCTCCTCTTTACAGCACCTCAGCCCTAAAAATCTGCAATAGCATTTGTTCTCTCTGCACACGTAGAAATCACAAAATACAGGATTTATTAATCTTACCAAGACCTCAACGAGGTGCCCAGATTTCTAGGGAATGTCACCATCCTTTCACAAAATTCTCCTGGCAGTCTGCAAATGTGAAGCGACGATAATAATTCTGTTAACCCTCCTACAACCTCCATTTTAAACTTAATTGCCGTCAAGTCATATAATTGGGATAGTGTCACAGGAACATATGATCATCTACCACTCATGGCTCCAAAGGACATCTTCTAAAGCCCTTCTATCCTGGCCATAGGAGTCATCAGTGCTTAGCACCAGGCATCCCTGAGAGGAGGCAAGGCACCAATCTGAACCTGACTTTAGAAGAAAGAGTAACTGAATGCAAACATCCCATTCCTAAAATACACTGCATCTGAATCTGTCACTTTGCCTCCAGTTGCAAATCTAAATCAAAGATTACCAAACAACCAGAGGCAATGAGCTTCTTATGTTTCTTCCACTTCTTTCCAAGATGATACACTCAGGCAACAAAGAACACCTTTCTGAGAGCATACGCAAAAGACTTTGTTTTTTGCTGAAATAAGCTTATCCATTGCACTTGTGCAATAACATCCACCAATGTAAACATACCGTAAGAACCATAATCTAAACAAGCTTTGGCAATGAACATGCGACTGATGCTCCACAACATCCTCAGTAAGCTAACATACCTCAACAACTAAACTCTAGAGTTCGAAGTTTTCATTTAAGGCCCAAAATAACAGATTGCTATGGTATCATTACACTAACCCAGAACGAATAGTACCATTAGACAGCAAGCATTAACCACTATCAACAGTGTCCAGGCTATTTTATGTTCAGATTCCTTTCTCAGAGATTTACATTGTATCAGTCAGTCTCAAATGTCCACAAACTAATTTAATGCAGGTAACAATCTACATTAATCATTCCCAACAACTCTTCTTTTTCTTATTTACAAAATACACCAGAGGGGGCAAAAGGATAATTTTCCAGGAAACCAATCCAGAGCACTACATAAGTGGCCTGTGATGATGATAAAATCTCAGTAACTCATAAACCCGAAGCCTACAAATTTACCATTTGATGAAGAGAACAAATATTTTGGGCAAGCACAAATACTAATTAACATAAAAAGGCCATTGGCAGATGAAAAATCCTCATTCTGAAGATGATTCAATACAATTGGACACTTCAATGCCAGGTTTTCTGGGTATTCAGTTCCTTTCTCCTTAATGGATATACTAAAATTCACTAGAATCTATCTGTCTTTCCACATTCCATTGACGTATCTCCTTCCCCAAAGCAGACAAGGGCAAAGACAGTTGCATCACCATTCCTTGCTACACTTTACTAGTCCAGGTCCTCCTTAATGGGGCATTTCATGCAAGGAACCTTCCCAATGCTTAAATTATCACCATTTTTCTCAAGAAACTTTTTGTTAAATGTCTTTTAGTATTTTCACATAAGAAACATTAACCAAAGCACTAAGATGATACTTGACCTCATGCCCTTCCCTAATATTGTTTCTCCATTTAGACATTTTGTACTCTCCATCCACTCTGCATGGTGGATTCAAGACTGATGAATTCATGTTGGGAATTAGAGAGTGAGCTGAGCTGCCAACCAAGTAAACCATCTTCAGTTGCTTCCAATACAGATTTCACTCCACACACCTCATAACAGGTTTCCAAGCACATTTGGATTTGGTGGGAGCAACAAGCGGAAGGGACTCCCAAATAAGAGTGCAGCTATAGTCACACAATCCAATACTTACGTCAAATGCCATGCAACCAATACTGAAGTTATGTCATATGCCATGCAACCAATTCAAAATCTAAAATCAATGAAAGCACAAGCATAAAATGGAGGCATACACACCAAAAATTTACAAGATAAAATAAAAGCAGTTAGTTTGTACTTTTAACCAGAGGGACTCACCTAATAAGAAGTAACCACGCAAAAACAAAGATAAAAGAGAATGGGAAGAAAAGGGTTTCCAAGTTGAGAATCAAATTAACAGACAGGTGAATCAAAAGCTACCTTCTGACAAAGGTTGCGTATGACTGAAATTTTCTTCACCCGTGATCTAGCATCCTCCGGCAACTCATACTGCAGTAGGGAGAATTATGCCCCCATCACAAACTAATATACAAGACCATCAAAGGTCTAATGAAAGGACCAAGCAGTGAATTTACTCAAGTTTATAATACCTGGTATTTTATTTTTGCAAATTCTAGAATGTCAGACCACAAACTATCAGACGTAATATTCAAACATGATGACTGTTTCTTTTTTGCAGATCCTCCGTTTTTCCACCTTGTTTGCCCCCTAGATTTTCCAGAAGCTTGATGGCTCGCGTGATCCTGCAGGATTTACACACATGTCAACCTTCAAGTTCATTCTCGAGAAACAATATCACAATCTGATTCATATTTCCACTATAAAAACAAATGTACCAGAAGACTGAAAAATTCTTCAGTTCCAGTACTTTTTTTTTTCTTTTTATCTAGACTAGACAACAAGACACCTTAATTTGAGTTATCTCTAAACTCTCCATACACATAAAAGAAACTGCAGAGCAGGCATGTGCAATTAAAGAATCCTGGTGCCTAGAACTACCATAGGTGATCTCACAACGAAAAAACAAGTATAATAGAGCAGAATATGATAATGTACATCTATATGTGTACCTTCTTCTGGGTTCTGTACTGCATACTGTTAGGAGTACCTTTTACAGCAGCAGCTTGACAATTTCCAAAGAAACAGTTCAAAAAATGTGAGATTGTATGACCAAGATCATGATCCTCTGACTCTCTCAGGACATCCTGCACAACCAAAGCAATGGTGGTAAACACAACCCAATCAAAGGAAATAAGAATAAATTTTGAAAGGCAGAATTAGTCGAGCAGAATCTCTATCTGAGAAGAAAGAATTAAGTTGCTCAACCGAATATATGATTTCAAGTTTTAATTTATCACCCTATCTTTATATGGTTACACAAACAGTTCATCAAACGACTTTTCAGGGAAACACGTAACAAGAACAGATTCTTAAGTGGCATAAAAATGTTCACCTTGAGGATGTGCTTTGCAGACCTGACCATAATCTCATTGGAACAAAGATCCCATAAATGAGGCAAGTGTTTGGTCCCCTCAGCCACCTGGAGAAGCAGTTCAAATGTGTCAAAAGAAAAATAGTCAAAGAAGAAAGACCACATAGAGTCCAGCTTGACAATAACACTCCCATATTTAGGATTCCAATTCAAGCTAGGGAAAATGTTTAACTTGCCAACAATTTGCTTATGATCCAAAATCCAAGTCAGACAATGAAAGAAACTCAACAATAGCATATACTTACCTTTCCAATATAGCGAACGTTAATTCCATGAGCATGAAGTGCTTCAGTTAATGTCTGGCCATCCATGGGTGATACTTCAAGTGTACAAAGATCTTGAATAAATTTTGGCAGCACGACATCTCTAAGATAGGAACTTGCTTTCCTAACATTTTCTTCATCAGCAGCAATATCCTGATGAATACCCAGGAAAATAAAAAAATAAATGAAGTGCGGATACACATGAACATGACCAGAAGGTGATATTCCCAAGGCAAATATACAAGACTTACTTCTTCACTTCCAGCTAACTTAAACTCCGTAAAGACATTAGGATTGAAAGATATTTCCTCCGCAGAACAACATTCTTGGGAAGCCTCATGTTTACCTTCTTTTGGCACATCCTGTGAAAAGCAAGAATGGGAGAGAGTTTACCAAAAGTTGTTTGGGCAGAATTGAGCACAAATACAAACATTCAACATATACAATACAAATCGTCGTAATTACAAATTTAACATTTTATTATAGTCAGTACTCGATAAGTTAAAAAGAAAAAAGGGGAGAAATAAGTGTCACATTTAACCTCAAATTCAATGTTTTCATCTTCAACAAGAACATCTACTTATTCATCTTCAATAAGTGTCAGGTTTTTCCTAAAATTCCCTAAATCTTTCATGACATAAAATTATAGTATCCTTTCACAGTCAGCAAGGGGTACATGCAATGCAAGTGCGATACAAGATTTCATTTACTTTGATCAAATTTTGAAGACATGCACCAGTTTTCAGAGTCAGATAAAGATTTCTTAATTTGTGATCTCTAAGGTGGTTTGTGGTGATGTTAGGCCCCAGTAGATGGTATACATTTTAAATTCATATCCCAGGAGATTGTGTCTGATACCTAGTAGCCGATGGGTTTAATAGGCAAATCAAAATAATGAAATGTCTATAATTGTTTTGAATATATCATGTGTATTTTAATGTTCTATAATTGTTTTGCAGTTTTTAAATTGTAATTGTTACGTGAATGATATATTGATTTCAAGTTATTGAATATATGCTTTTTTTCAATTGTAATTACTGTTAAACTTAATTTTTTTTATTACTTTTGAATTAACTATAGATATATTTGACATATAATAAATTAATTTATAAAAATTTAAATTTCTAACATGTTTTGTGTCTTGCATTTTTTGAAACTCAGCATGTCTGTGTCAGTGCTACTTAGGCAGGATTTGTATGTAGTAGTGTAAGAGAGAGATAGCAATGAGTTCATTTCTATGGTGCAGGGTTCATTGTGGTGGGGGAACAGGGGGGTAGAGAGGCAAGGTAGAGAAAAGAGAGGGGAAATGGTATGAGAAGATAGGTCTGGGCTATGAGGGAAATGTTAGAATTAGACTTTTAATTTAAAATGGGATCACAATATTTTATTTCATCCAGTTGACATGTCAAACTAACAGTATGGAGCTGTGTCATGCAATTCTAAACTCTATAATTTTTCCAAATTAGTGGACCTTATTGTATTTTTCCGAATTGTCTAGGGAGATCAATGTAATTTACCCTAGTTTTTATCATGAAGAAGGGAACTGATTCAAAAAATCTCTCAGGCTGGTGACCTTCATTCTTAATATAAGTGGTCATAATGCATAATAAAAAGAAAGCTGATATCTTGGAAGTAAAATTAAAAATTTGAAAAACGAAAAAAGAGGATAAATGTAACTAATAGAATAAGAGAACTCCCAGTCTGATTGAGTCTTTATTATTATTATTATTATTATTATTATTATTATTATTATTATTATTATTATTCTTTAGGTTAGGTCCTTAAAAGAGTTTTAGAATGTGTTAGAAATTTTTATTTTTAGGAATCACTTGGTTCTCCAATTTCACTTTTGGTTATGCTTCCCATTTCAAAAAAGCTTTCTGAAGTTGGTTGAGTGTCAAGTTCTTGGACAGCAATCCAGCCAATTAATTGTTTAGAAATAGTTTCTACATCTGATGGGACTTTCTAGAAAGCTTATTTGTGTCCATATAAAGGGCCCCCGCTGTATTATAACTTTCGAGTGGAATAAATAAAGATGAGTTCATTTCTAAAACTTCAGGTGTGCATCTACAACCACCCTCGTGGAGTAGAGTTATTATTTCTTTCTATTTATTTCTCTTACCTACTGAATTACTTTATTTTAATTACGTTTGCGTAATATTCAAAATCTAAACTAAAGGCTTGACATCTTGGATATACAAAACCTTTGCTTTATTCCCCTAGTTTCCATCCCTAAACCCAAAAAATTTCCATTGCAATACAGCCTTAGAATACAAACATACTAGGCTGTCCAGCATCAATCACTGTAAATCAGAAAGACAGGTACAGAAACATATAATCAAATACTAATTGTTACAAAATAGACTGAAGATGGGAACGGTTAAAAATCTGGATGCGCGTTTCTGTGAAGGAATCATGTTCCGTGATTCTTACTATGGCTACTAGGGTTAAAAATTAGTGAAAGACCAAACTCCTAAATTTCCAATTCACAGGTTTAATGTTTCCTTGTTAAAACCAAGATCAACTTAACCACTTAAGAAGCCCGTTCTAGACGTTGTTTTGCACTTTGAAAATCTACAAGCAGGTAATCCAAAAGAAAGGAGGTAAGGGAGCTACAAAAGATGCTGAAATGGGGAGGAGGGGAGAGAGAGAGAGAGAGAGAGAGAGAGTACAAATTATCCTTTCCAGATTTCCATCAGGCTATGTTTCACGGGCAGGAATCACAGTGTGGCAATCCTTTCATATTTTGCCCAAGTCCTGCATTTGGGACACTATCAGTGATGAGATTCCCATTCATCCCGGAATCAGATCCCCACTCATACTGGATACTCCATTCTCACCAATGGGAGTAATAATCTCATTCATACTCTCTCAGCCAATCAAAATAACTACCAACATTAGATTGGTCACATTTTTTTAAACAAAATAAAACAAAATATATCAAATATCCCATTCTCAGTCCTGCCTTGTTCAAACATTTGATAGAATGACACTAGAAATCTTGTTACTAGCATTCTGTAATAAGATTTCATTTAATGGTTTTGTAAAAGCTAATGCAAGATGATCAGACATGCTAATTCCTAAAGAACAGCTGTCATGTAGTGATCTAAGAACCTTTGTTCATAACTAAAGTTACTAGACATGTTCCACACACTGCTCTTGCTAACAATGCACACACATTGTCCAATATCCTCTGCAAAGCAAGAAGCCATGTGCCACCACAATAACACAAATATTCTTTGTATCCCCACGCAGCACAAAAGCATCAATATGGAGGAAATACACCCACATACAAGCTACAGGGCAAGTAATGCCAAAGACACATGTACACAAAGTACACGCATATATATACATGTATTAAATACATATATCCATATACATGAAAGTATAACTGATTTCAGTCGATACTCATATAAGCATCACATAATTAGTCTGCAGTAAATTTTCCAAGTTTCATGCACCTAAGCCATCTTGAGGAGTCATTTTATGTCATATTAACCCACTGCATTAATGAAAATATTTTGAGCGAATGAAACCCTTTTACCTGTGTGTCGGAAGTTTCCAGTGCTGCTTCTGCCTCTCGTATCAGCTGTTCTTCAACACTATCAACTTTTGGAGAATCACTGGCTCCAGGAAGCTCCACCTCCGGTTTGCAATTATTTTTTGATCTCTCTGCTGCTTCAGCCTTTCCCACCCCCACCACCCCAACAATCAAGCCAATCATAATATTAAAAAAGAAATATACAAAAATGAGGTCAGAAATAATTTTGACACAAGTATATGGCACAACTTACCTGGCAAAAGGCAGAAATTAATTCAGATCTCAAAATACAAAATCTGGACCCTGGTCCAATATAGTTTGCATCACGAGGAGTGACTCTCATCAAGTCCAAGAGATAATGCCTGAACTTCAAAAGAGGGGTAAAATGAAGCATTAAAGCATAACAAAAGTTAATGATCATATAGGTAGAGTTTGGCATTGGATTACAGTTGCATTGCGAAATTTTGAACAAAAAATTAGACGCATTAAATTGCAACCACAAACCATAAAACTAATGTGAAGAGTTAACATGTCAAAAAATTTAGCCTTCATAATGTACTGAAAAAGGGGCAGATAGGGAAGAATTAAGCATCAAGATCTCTAATGTGACACTTTCCTGCTATTTAGTTCAGACTTCAAAGCACAAATCAAAGCTCTCAAGTAATTACAGAGTTCAAAATTTTGCAGTAAACTGTAATGAGAAATAAATCAACCTAATGAAAAACATAAGAAATAGTAATCACCTGTCATCACTGCCAACAATACCCTTGCATTCCACAGGTGCAGCTAATTTGAAAACATTTCCAGATCCATCAAAGACCGTATGTTCCTTCAAGTGCAGGCATTTGGCAGCCTCTAGTACCTATGGATACACAAGGCTTAGTGCTCATGACAGATTCAGAAAGGGAAACAAAACTAACAATGCTAAATAAATTGTAAAACTATGTAAAGAAGTAAAAAGTATAATTCTAAATAAAGATACAAAATTTTGATTATAATGCCCCATCACAAGTCTTCACATAAATGGGCTCCAAGCCCAGATGCAACTAGGTTTTAAAACTAGGAATAATGTTTTGTAATTCTTCCAAGTTTTCAGCTTCATACTTGTCGTACAGCGCTCCAATAAGCAAAAATAATTAGACACCCAATGCGCAACCAAACCAAACTAACTTGTATCTCAATCAAGTGGAGTCAGCTACGTGAATCATTTTTTGCCATTTGCAGAAAGTTG